>OX442365.1:27300271-27585271 GCA_949357725.1 Hyperoplus immaculatus
TCAAGGGATTTAAAGCTATAGTTCGTAACTTCTGTCCCCCCCTGTCTCCCCCCCCTTGAGGAATACTGAGTAATCACAACAACACTGTCGGTGCATCTACATGAGGTAAAGCCTTCGGTGATGGCACATGGATTTTATACCTTCTGCTGTACGTCCAGGTTTTTTCTTTAGCAGTAGAATCAACAACTGAAACATTTCTTGGGCTCTTCTTGGGATTTTTCTCTAAGCTCCTGCACCAGTGTCAGAGGGGACACCAGTTTGTAAACGCTGCCATACTGAGAAATACAGAGAGAGTTTTTTGGAGCTGATAGGCTTTATCAACTTTGTGTCAACTAATTTGCCGATGGCTTGAACATAACCGTCATTCATTTATATTTGGAAAAAGTTACGCCGTATAGCTTTAAGTAGCTAAAACATATATAAAATCAAGGACACACACACACACACACACACACACACACACAGCTCTAACTTGAAAAACCAAAAATGACTTACCTGCCTCTATCTCCTCAGGTGACTTCTTCTTCTTGGATTTTTTAGTTTCCGGTTCCACCACTTCTTCGGCCGTCGGTTCATCGGACATTTCAACATGTTCCAATGCACCCCTGTCTCCCCTACTATCCACCAATCCCCGCTCTTCTCTCACCTTTACCTGGCCATCACTGGAGACAATATCCCCATCCCCATATTCTCGAGAATTTACCAAAACGCAGTGACATAAAATCACAGTCACCCATGCAACCAGCAGCACCCTAGCCCTCATTTCTAAACTCTCCCACTGAAAAAAACCAATAAGCTACAACCAGATGGTTCTCCAAGCTAAAAAGCACTAAATCTCAAAAAGTCTCCAACTCTCAAACTTGGATTTGCAAAAAAAAAACTACATCTGACCCGCAGATGCATGCACAGATTCCAGACGTCTATAGGGTCCCTTTAAGAAAGCTCAAGAGGGCATAACAATGTATAAAAACAACATAAAAACGTATATATATGTGGTTTTTTTTGAGAGGAAAAGGGCTAAGCTCATTGGCAATAGAGAGAGCTTGCTCCTTGGTGCGCAGTGAGGTTTTCAAAGCAGACAGAGAGTGCAGGAAATGCATCTGTCTGGAGTGGGGAGGATTTTTTTTTTTTTCGTTCAGCCCCACTCTCTCCCCTCACCCATCTCTGAAGAAAAGGGGGCGGGGACTCAGCCACATGGGACATTCCTACAAGGAGAGAAAAGAGAAAATACAACAGTTAAAGAAAAGAGCTGTTTTTGGTGAAGCTATACTTTGAACGCATTGTTTAAAAACTACAAATGAGTTCACACTTGAAGAAGTTGAGCAAGAGCTAAGTTACCCTAGGTTGACATCTAGTTTGGTTAACTAAAGATAGAAAAAGGGCTTCAAACTACTTGGTATAAATGATCAAATTAAGGATTTTTCTGTTATCTGGGGCTGGTCAATGGGGGTTCACTTAGAGAAGCAATGGTCACATACAAATAAATATAAATTCCTTTTCTTTTATGGCCAAAAAATGTTATGTAGTTTCAATAGTTTACTACACAAAAAATGGCAAAAATTAATAATAATTTGACAACTTCGATCCCTATTCAAATATGACTGTAGCTGAAATACCAGCGAACTACTGCAAAATGGGACTAGAACTAATAGTCTGACTTGAGACAATTAAGTTTGGTTTGGAGTTGTTAATAATATGACTAGAACACCAGAGAATGGCCTAATGTGGACTGGACATTAGTGAAGAAATGCATTGATAGAAAACAGAACTCGAAAGACCTTTAAATCAAGATACTGCAGGCCATTGTCTCAACCTTAGTCTTTTTTTTTTCGATACTCTGAATCCCACTTCTAAAGCACTTTCATCAACTAAACTTTCCATAATCAGTCTTAGCACTGTTCTGAAGGTTTTTTACACAATGAGTTGTTCATATGTTGTTAATTGTCTGAGTTAAGAAGATACATTTTGGTTGGCCTCTTCAGTCAAAAATCAGACAGTTGGCTTGAAAATTTTAGTTTCCCTAATTTTTTCATTTTTTAACAGTGTTACAGCTTATTTTCTTAATCATTTTGTCTTAGTTATTTATTTTACTTTTTTTTTCTGTATTCCCTGTCTGATTATGTGGGGGAGGGGGCAGGGGGGGAGGGAGAGGGGGGAGGGGGTTGGGTGTTGTGTATGTACTGTATGTGTTTACTTATTCTGTTTTTTTTTATCCATATGTAAAAAAAAAAAACATAAAACCACTAAAAAAAAAGTAAAAAAAAAAGAAAGGGCTCTAATTGATTTCATATTGTTGGAATTGACTGTCATGTATCTGTCTTTTTAGCAGCTAAATGCTCCAGCTGTAGCCTCTAACTGTCAGCTGGTGCAGATATGTTGTACAGTGACTTTTTATTGGCTGAAACAATGTTGATGACAGTGGAGTTGAGGGCTGGAAAACCAAAACAAGAGAGTAGAGAGAGACAGTATAATTCTTAATGGGGCAGCAGATTTGGGTGATACATCTTTATGGGTTTGTGACACGCTGCCATACTGAGAAATACAGAGAGAGTTTTGTGGAGCTGATGGGCTTTATAAATTCTTTGTGTCAACTCGTTTTGCGATGGCTTGCATAAAACCGACATTCATTCATAAGAAAAAGTTACGCACTATAGCTTTAAGTCTTCTATCATAAACCTACTGTTCTGTTTTTGCCCGTGTAATACAACACAAGCACTTTTAAATGACTATGATCTCTTTAATCATCCCCTCTTGGTGAGATGATCTGTCGACTTTCTAACATGACTCAGATTGTTCACTCAGGAATAAACATTTCATAGTTCAACATCTGGAGACACTTTTCGGATGTCAGTGGCCGAGGGGAGACCATCTAAACAACAACACCATGTCTTCATCAACTTTATAACATTACTCATAGGCCTGGTAGATAGGGCCAAAGCTATTGAAGATATAATTGTTTCAAGTTTTATGTCCTGTTGTAAAATTTTAAATATTGTGCCTCACTTTTTCATCCAAATGAAGGCCGGTTACATTCAAGCCATCGCCAAAACGAGGTGACACAAAGTTGATTAAGCCCTATCAGCTCCACACATCTCTCTCTGTATTTCTCAGTATGGCTGTGTTTATAAACTGGTGTCGCCCCCCTGACACTGGTGCAGGAGCTCAGAAAAATGGGTTTGAACGGGTTAAAGTCAGTATGAGTGACTTTGGTTTTTAGAAATGTTCAGTAACAATGACTCATGCACATGTTGCGGACGAACTGCAGCTGTGTCATCTGGACTCCAGTGTGTGTGTGTGTGTGTGTGTGTCTGTCAGAGAGACTTCCAGCTCTTGTTAGTTTCAGGATTTTACTGTGAGTACTGCAGAAAATTGGGACATAAAAAGATATTAGTTGAACCGTATCAGTCTTGTTTGATAATGCAGACGCCATGAAAAACATTTGGATTTGTGACTCATTTCTCTTCTCGCACTCTTATTTTTTTTCCTTTTGGAGACCTCTGTGTGTGTGTGTGTGTGTGTGTGTGTGTGTGTGTGTGTGTGTGTATTTGTGTGTGTGTGTAACAATAGCCCACTCCACCTGTTTCAAATATATCATTGTTTGAGTTGGTTAGGGTCATAAACTGATTGTAACCTGATGTTTCAACGTCCAATAATGTTTTCGTCTTTTTAACAATTGATTTATTGCAGTGAAGAATTCTCAAAGAAGAATTTTTTGCACATGAAAAAAGTATTGATAGCCTCTTTATTAAAACAATTCTATTTATTCTTGATGTGTATGTCTTTAGTTTTTCTCCCCATTATACAGTAATGTTTTGAGAACAATACGGCTTAAAAAAATACCGTAACATTTTTGGAGAGTTCAAAAACCCCTGTCATTTGAGGATAAGGGAATGTGTTAAATGGTGTACAGATGTGCTCAGGAGGATGCATGCTGTTTGTGTGTGTGTGTGTGTGTGTGCGTGCGTGCGTGTGCATAGTGTGTGTGTGTGCGTGTGTGTGCATGGTGTGTGTGTGCATGGTGTCTGTATTTGCGTGTGTGCGTGCATGGTGTGTGTGTGTGCGTGCATGGTGTGCGTGTGTGTGTGCATGGTGTGTGTGTGCCTAAGAGAGAAGTTATTTCATGTGTCCGGAAGAGTATTAGGGCCAAGGTTGAGGAAAAAAATTAGTTGAGGAAGTTTTTTTTCTCTCATTATTTTCGTCAAGAAAACATTTCGGAATGTCGTTAACAAACTCTCCAGTTTCAGACTGTGGTAAAACTTCCCAGATCAATAACTCAAAAGCAAAACATTATTAAAACACAAACGATGCATCTATGCTATAGCCATAAAGAAGACAGACAGACAGACAGACAGACAGACAGACAGACAGACAGACAGACAGATAGACAGACAGACCGACAATGGGCTACCACCTCATTTTGACTGGAACCAGTGTCTTGCTCTGTAATACATTTGAATGAAAAAAAGATACAAACGAGAACAAATTGAATAAAAAACATTTATTAAAATAAGTTATAGCATAATTACATTAGAAAATATATTTGGCACTTTGACAACTCTCCTGAAAAATAATGATAATAGTGCCGTATTTATATCCATTCAAACTTATCTGAAAAAAATCGTAATACAAAAAAATAATTCTTTCAATATCAGTAATCAACTGGGAAAGTTTCATGATGATATCTATAAGTTAAAATGTTTTACCCTATTCGCCTGCAGTGTCCCACCTTCAAACTCTTTAGTTTTAGTCTAAAAAAACTCAAAATTCTAGTGCAGACTTTTCATTTTAAACAGTGTTGTCTACATTGTTATTGGTCCATTTCTTGCTCAGTCTCTCTGTGTACATTCAAAGGAATACTTCACCCATACGGAACCGGCGTTCTAGCATTATAAAATCACTATTATAATATAATGAATGAGGTTTTTCTTCCCTCAGTCTTCCCTCAGTCTTCCCTTGGCCCAGCTGTCCTGTTAATCCTAACCCTACATTTTCCCATAAGTGATGTCACACATGGAAAAAATGTAGGGTGAGACAGTGAGACCATAAAACACTCTTTCTGCCTTTTCTCAGGCTAGGATGAACCGATTTCTAAAAATGTTGCACATTTATACTACATAGGATCTCAGAGTTCAATACACCTTCATATTTCCACTGGTGAAGTAGGTCTTTAAGCATCATTCATGTATAATAACAATGATAAGGCACTAGCGGTCGTGCCATTGGTGCAAACAGCTGTATGGGCGTGCGTGTTTGGCAGTAGAACGGTGTTGGATTGTAGCTGTAAAAATTAGACGAATTAGACAAAGACGGTGCCGAAATTTCGAAGCTATTTTCATCCCCGCCTTGACGCTCCTTCTTCCACTTCGTCCGTCTGTTTTGGAACCAAATCTTGACCTGAGTTTCGGACAGTCGTAGGGCCGTTGAAATGGTGTGACGCTCGAGGACAGACAGGTAGTGGCATCGCAGGAAACTGTGCTCTAGGATCTGCAGTTGAGCTAGAGTGAAGGCAGTGCGGACGCGACGGCTTTTTGATTTGGATTTGTGAGGTTTTGGGGCATTTTCTTCATCTGTCTCTTCGTCCGGGCTGGAGATTTCACTTGGCGGAAGATGCTGGTGATTTCTGGGGTCATTTATGTGAGTGGAGGCTCCTAGAATGAAAACAGAAAAAAATCAATTATTACTCAAGCTGGAAATGTATGTAAAAAAAAGTAACATAGTGTAAGCAGTGGCAGAAATAGTATTTTGGGTGTGCCAGTACTAAAGTGAGGGGGCCATCTTTTCTTATAAACTACTTTCAAATGAGAAATGGGGAGAACTGAAAAATACTGCATTTCAAAGGCAATAACATTAAGACATGAGTAGCTCTATAGCGCCACCCAGAGGCTAAAGAGAGGATAGGAGACATTTATTTAATCCTAGGAAATCATATTGAGATCCTGATGTTATTTGCAAGTTAAATTGAAAATAAAAAAATAAAAATAAATATCAAAACAAGTAGATAACAGTTTGACATGATTCTTTATACTATCCTTTGTGAAGCCATACATGCATAACATGCAATTGAAAATAAATAATAAATAATTTAATAAATATTAAAAAGCCCATTTAGAAAAACAACAATAGAGAAGGGTGAAGTGCATTCTAAAATGTATTGATGCCAATACACGAGACACAAAACAGTTACAATGACACACCACCCAAAATATTGAAATTGACCCATTGGTATACAGGCTTGTACTGTTAGTGCATCCAGTTTTAGACTAGGCTGGTAAATTATTTCAGATAAATGGGACAAACAATCTTACCGGTTGTTGTTGCATCTTCAGCACAGTCGATTTTCCTTGTAAACTTCGTCGGGTCTAAAATATCTTCCACAGAGAAAGGCGTTCTGTGGTGGAGCTTGAGCGGTAGTTTGACGGCAACAGGCATGTCAGCGAGCTGTGGACGCACGTGTCTGTTCCAATGCTCTTCCCATGGGTTTATATAGGCACAACACGCGCGCGCGCACACACACACACACACACACACACACACACACACACACACACACACACACACACACACACACACACACACACACACACACACACACACTTAAAGCCTAAGAGCATTCACATTTACATCTCTTTTAATAAAAAGGCCTAACTTACCTACCTTCCCAAAATGAACAATAGCATCTTATGTGTTTCCTGTAGTCGCGTGGAGGCCTCCCGCGGTGTGACGTAGCAGCACTTCAAAATGTAAATGCGCGCGCTCAGCTGGACGCACTGGCCGTGTTATTTATTGCAGTGCATCTGGTTAAAGTTAATTTTCCTTTATTTATTCTCGAAAGATCAATTGAGGGTTACCCTCTTTTACAATGACGTCGAGACACATTACAGATACACAATATACAATTAGAATACACAACAAGCTTACAAAGAGACAACAACAATTAAAACATTCAGATCAATTGAATGAAGCAGAACAATAGCCTAATTAAAACAGTTACAAGTGGAGTGGGGCTGATTCAAAATAATAACTTTAAATTGGTTAACAGTTATGAGTGTATTTATTTTAATTGTATTTTGTAGGCTGTTCCAGGAGTCAGGGGCACTGTGGCTAAAAGCAGTTTTACCAAGGTCTGTGTGTGTGTGTGTGTGTGTGTGTGTGTGTGTGTGTGTGTGTGTGTGTGTGTGTGTGTGTGTGTGTTGCAATTGTTCATTTGGGTAGTTAACGTTCTCTGTGATAAAAATGTAAATGTGAAAGCTCTTATCCTGGAAGTGTGTGTGTGTGTGTGTGTGTGTGTGTGTGTGTGTGTGTGTGTGTGTGTGTGTGTGTGTGTGTGTGTCGCGCACTGACCGTGTCATTTATTGGCAGTGCATCTGGTTAAAATGTGCCTCCTTTCTTTGCAAGCGTGTAACCCTTTGTGTCGATGGCTTGTCGTTATTTGCTAATGTCAGTTGGTCACGCTGTCGGGAGTCCGCGCGACACGTGAACGCGCCTTGTGATGCTAATTGATGGACTAACCCTTCAGAGGAGAAAGTGCCATTTGTCCCCGTTCACTCACACACAAAGCGTTAAAGGGTTAATGTTTAAGTACTAACAACTTTATGAGAGGTTAGGGCCACGTGATCACTTAAGCCACTTTACGCCTGCTGCTCCTAAGTTTGAAATGTGTAAGAAAATGTTAAGGTTTTTTCGGTCAGTGTTTTGCATATTGGCCATGGATCACCTTTTAAGCCTAATGTGGCCTATTATTTACTAAGTGCTGAAGCAGTAAGGTGATCAATGTATTAGTTATTAAGCTCATTTTGTTAAAGTTTTTTCTCTGCATTGCTGACAGGCTTGATGAAACTGGGATCCACTGGGATTTTCATCATCACCTTCTGAAGACACATTTAGTTGAAGTAATTTACCTTCTTGTGTCGTTCTAGATCAGACTGTCAGTGACAAAGAACCCAAGTCAATAAATTAACCAAAAAAGTAAGAAGATGGAAGAAAATTTAAACAATATATTACTGTGATAAGAACATACACTCCGCTTTATGCAGAATAATAATGGCAGGCTCAGGTTGCGTTCCGAATCGCATACTTTCTACTATATAGTATGTAGAAAAAAGATTTAGAATGTCCCGATTCTTGTGGCCAGATTTAGGATGGTTAGAAGTACCCGGATGTTCTACTTCATGCGGCCAAGATTGTTAGTGTTGAAAAGTGCATCCATAGACATAATAAAGGATGCTTTATTATGTCTATGAGTGCATCCTATTTGGGCGATTCTGACCCGAAATCCAGTGCGCACGTGAAGTGACGTCACATCGACGAAGCCTCCATATGAAAACAAACGGGGATGCGACGGATATAAAAGCAAGAGGCAAGATCAAGGCGCAATGTTATGATGAAATAAGAGAGAAAAGCATGTCCCAATAGTATGCCTACTGCATCCTAACTAGATTCTTTTTATCGTCGGATGTAGTATAATAGAAAAAAGAAAGAGTATGCGATTCGGAACGCAACCATAGTTAATAACATAAAAGAATATAGATCTATTGCTTCATCATAATTGACAAATACAGTATGGACACAAAATTACCAAATTAGCCTATACTTCACAAGTTGAGCTTGAAACACATCATTTCCCGAATTTTTGTCCATCAATTCATGGTGGAGATTTATTTTTTCTGTAAAGGAAAAGACAACATTCAGGTTCCCGGTGACACAAATATAAAGGAATATAATGCAGTAAGGCTCTCAAGTATGTATCTGTATTGAGCCACAATATTTATAATCTTGGATTGTAAAAAAAAAACTTTCTGCACATTCAAAACATATCACACGTGTTTGGTGAGATTTAAAAATAAATATTATTATTATTGTTTTTTGCAATCATGTCTCATTGCTCATTACGCAGCACCGGTGTTAACCAACATGACATTTTATATTTGTAATGAAATGACAAAGTCTGAGCTATCATAATCTAAAAGGTAACTATACTGAAAAAAGTTAAAAATTGCATCTAAAAGGTGGTGGGATAGAATTGTGAAGATGCAGAAAATTTAAATACTCGAGGTAAGTACAAATTGTTATTTAGTAAAGTATTTGTGTAACTTTCAGCCCCTGCCTCTTTCTGCATCTTCCTTCCACATTTTAATCTTCCTCAAATTGCTTCATTAACTTCACAATCCAGGTTAACAGTCTGATCTTTATCTCCACATTACGGCTTATAGTTCTGGACCCTTCCTCATGATGTAAATGAGGGTCCCGGGGGGGTTTGGTTAGGGGTAAATGATCCAATGGAGATTTATAAGTGATGGTGTGTGTCTGTGTGTGTGTGTGTGTCTGTGTGTGTGTGTGTGTGTGTGTGTGTGTGTGTGTGTGTGTTAGTATGTAGCAGCTGCCGTTCCAGTCTCCTACAGAGAAGTTTATATTGAGAGAACCAGGTAGTCCGGCCCTTCAGGACAATGATAGATAGAATGCTGTGTGTGTGTGTGTGTGTGTGTGTGTGTGTGTGTGTGTGTGTGTGTGTGTGTGTGTATGTGTGTGTGTGTGTGTGCGTATCAGTGTGTGTGTGTGTGAGTGAGTGGCCGGCCCTTCAGGACAATTAGCAGATGTTACAGCAGGTCTGACCCTCCCTGACCCTGGGCTTTGTCTAGAAGGGACCAGGGGAAATGGAGCCACATAGGGGGGAAATGATTCGGAGATTGACATAGAATTGATAGAGTATATGAAACCAAATTATAGGGAGTGATTTTAGATTTTAGATAGTACACACTGTTGTAAGCCTGATATAGGGGAGAACGGGGCAATTTGTCACACGGGTTGGTTGTCACAATCGTTATATCTCGGCACCAGAAGGCGCTGTCTGTGAAATTTTGGTATGGAAATATCCAGAATTGGTATCAGAGGTCACCTACATAGTCTTCCTTGGAGTTAGACTGCTGAATTTGAGGTGAGAGGACTGTTTTTTGTGTGTTTTTCATGTCAAATTGAAAATATTTAGATCCTCAGTATTTTTCTTCTAGGCTTTTACACAATGGGTTTATAACAAAACACTTGTTACCCATACAAAGTGTGAAGGGTAAACTATAGTTTAGATTGTGGTTAGCAAGCTAATTAGTTGTCAGATGGTTGTTGGCCTTGATTCTAGCAAGAAATTCAAGTTGGGGTTGGTCATCACATTTTTCGGGGGGTTGGTTGTCACATGTTATCCAAAGGCTGCAGCCCGAAAAGGAACCCAATAACGAAATACATTGTCAAACTGTATCCTCACTGACACCCCAGAGGAGGAAAGAATAGAGCAGGAAAAGGCAGCTAGCATGCAAAAGAAAAAAGGGCAACAAAATCAAAACAACCTAGTGCATCCCAAACTAAACCAGCTGCCAAGGCTACAGTAAGTTATGTAGGCCTATTTGTCAACTTGACAATGCAATTCAACTTTCAAATTTAGTTCCGCTTTCTTGCCTTCTTTTTAAGATCATTCCCATTAAGATAACATTGTGACAAACAACCCCATAACGTGTGACAACCGACCCCTTGATGGGGTCGGTTGTCACAATGTGTAAGGGTGTCTTTGATGATTAATTTCTTTTTTATTACAATAAGATAGAACAGGTGAGGGGTACACATTTCAAGCCAAGACCTTAAGCTTCAATTTAATGTAGGAATGACTATTGAAAGATATTTAGGTGATGAGCAATTCTCGCTGGAGTAAAAAGTGTGCCTACTTACCCTGTTCTCCCCTAGAATGTATCAAATGGGAAATATCTAAAGAATATTTTGCTTTTCCAAGATAAGTGTAATTTTTTAGTGCCATTTTTTTGTAGGCTTATGCAGTTTAGCAAAAACAGACAAAAGTTTCAAAGTGTCTAATCAAGCAGAAAACACTGTAAGAGTTTTAATAAGGTTAAGGCTGCAGAAATTCATCATTCTATTTTGAATGCGTTTTTAAGATGTTAGAAAACAATGTGTTGGCAATTGAAAAATGTGCCTGGATTACAGTATTTCGTTTTTTGTAGTTGTTGTGCTTGAATGGGGAAAAGAGCTCTCAAACTTTCATAAATGTGATCGTTGAATGCATTTCCTTCAAAGGAATGAAAAAAGTAACTTGACCAAATGGACTTCTGTATCGCTGATGAAGAGTTTTGAACAAGAGACTTCAGTTGTAAACAATGCACGAAAAAAAATGATAATTTAACTGGTGAATGCGAGTGGCAGATTTGGCAAGAATCGAAAATCTCACATTAAAAACTGGAAAAATCTTCAAATCATTTAAGAAATGAACACAAACCAAAGATCTCTTTCCTTCATGAGGTCCTCACACTCCCCCAAACGTCACAGATGTGTGTCTGTGTTTCCAGAGGAAAGAGGAGGAGAGAACACAACTTTTATTTCCCTCACAAAAAGCTTTAGGGCCTTTATACGGTGACACCCAGGGGCGCTCTTAGCATTCCACCGGCTGCTTTGTGGCCCTGTCTGCCGGCACACTTGTCTTTGTGTTTGACGATTCTTTTACTGGTGCTTGAACTACCCGCCACAAAACACAAAACCTTTAAAATAGTGTTTGACTTTCAGAGCGTACGTGGGGTGGTCTCGCTTCAACACAAAAGCTTCTTATGTCGCTTAAGACTCTGTTATGTTAAAGATGTGGTAAAGTATCTATCTATCTGAAGGAGACATTTGCACATGTACACACTGGATTACATGCTGTTATAAACATCTAGGACAATACTGGAGTTAAATCCACTGCGAAAACTGGTGAATTTTTAGATTTTTGTCTATTTTTCTTCCATAATAATCTTCACTTCTTTCATACTAGTAATAAAAAGGTCCAAAATGTACATTCAGGTGTTTATTTAACTAAACCTTGTCTGTTTGCGTCTGTATATTTCTCCTATACTAAACATCTTTAACGTCCATTATCTCAACATTAGTTTTTTCAATAGTCTGGACCAAAAATCTCAACTTCTAAAGCACTTACATCAACTAAACTTTCCATACTCATTCTTAGCACTATTCTGAAGGTTATTACAGAAGAATTTGTTCATATTTCACTCCAGACTTTGTGCACAGTGAATTGAAATGTTAAATTTGTAGTAAAGGAGACATTTGCACATGTGAACACTGGATTACCTCTGCTCATATACACACCAGGACAATCCAGTCTGTGTGCATGCAGGCTTTGAAAATGGTCTGCATTTAGGACCCCCTTGAAAACGAGATGTGTTTGAGGGGTTTTTCTTTCAAGAAGATGAATAACATTTAACAAATATCTATCAAACTGTTTATCTATCTATCTATCTATCTATCTATCTATCTATCTATCTATCTATCTATCTATCTATCTATCTATCTATCTATCTATCTATCTATCTATCTATCTATCTATCTATCTATCTATCTATCTATCTATCCATCCATCCATCCATCCATCCATCCATCCATCCATCCATCCATCCATCCATCCAGCCATCCTTTAATAGCTACAATTCCACCTTTTAGCCTGTTGATGTCGCTGTTTATCCTCACTACACCAAAACCGGAAGGTGTTGCCCAAACTGAAGTCTCGCGATATTTCTTTGTTTTCATTGATTTCAAACATGGCGTCTGAAGGAGAAGCGGGCATCGCTGCTACAACGGAACCCGAGACCGGAGACGGGTTTGTGTACTTCTATCTTCCACACTAACATATCATAAATGTTAAAAATGTGTAGGCTATAATTCTGACTATACTTGATAATATGAACCGTATTTAATGCTATTTAAAGGCTTAAACAATGCTATGTTAGCAGACGGGCTAGCTACATTTAGCGCTTCACAGATTCATTCAACGTTATAGCTTCTTTTTGTAGAAACAAAACATCCTTAAATTAAAGTATCGGACAAATTTAAACACATCTTGCAAGTGTTAAGCATAGTGCTACCTGCACGTTAATGCATCCACATTGCAACTGCTTAAATCTAATGCTTTTACCAGCTCATATGTTGGTCTGAATGTCTAACATTTGACAATGAGATAAGCTGAATAAATAGGGGATGCATGCACCTATAATACTATAAAGATAGTAATGCATCCACACTGTCGTATTAATTCTGCAGATTTCTGAATTTAATATTTAAAAACAACTAATGTTTTGGCTTGTTTAGTGTGATTTTTTTTAAATTAATTTGAAGGGGGAGTCAGCGAAATACACATTTACACAGCCTCGGCTCTGTAAACGGGCATGTTTCTAGCTACGGTAGGCCCCTTTATTTACATACTCGTGTGTGTACTTAAGTGATTTCATCTGTCTTGTGACTTTCAGTGACGCTCCATTTGGGGAAGTTCCCATCAGCATGGATACAGAGTCATCCAACTGCAAAGAGGCAATGGTAACAAAATTAAATTGTTAGATCTGTGTTGAGTTTAATTATTATTATTTTTTTAAGTGAAACAGTAGATAACATGTTAATTTATTTTGGTGTTGACATTTGCTGTCCTTGCCTTTTTTTTATACAAATAATTACGATTGACAAAATGTTAAATGGTATGTATTTTTTTTTACTACAGGAGACAGCGGGCGAGGGCTCAGAGGCGGCGGACGCTCTGACGGGATCAGGAGATGAGGAGAGCGGGAGACAGCTGGGAGACGTAGAGCTGCAGTGTGCGCTCTGTATGAAGTGGTTCACTGCTGACACGTTCGCCATCGACACCGCGTAAGAGTGTGTGTGTGTGTGTGTGTGTGTGTGTGTGTGTGTGTGTGTGTGTGTGTGTGTGTGTGTGTGTGTGTGTGCGTCTGTGTGTGTTTGTTTCTGTGCGCTCTGCATGAAATGGTTCACTGCTGACACATTTGCCATCGACACCGCGTATGTACATAGTATCAGTATATGGATTTAAATATTTAAATTCATGTTGTTCCATGTTATTAATATTTTTTGCTGCATTTCATGAAATATATCAATTTATTAATAACAAATGGTTTTTAAAAAAAAAACTTAAAAGAAAATGTTTTTTCTTCAGAATTTATTTTTGTAAAATATTGCAATAAGGGACATTCTGGATTTCTGTCCAGTTGTCTTATTATTAAAATCGAAAAAATACAAGGTAAATATTCGGGTTAAATATTTAAAAAACTGCTTATAAATACAGAAAGATTGTTTGATGATCTCTAGCGGTGTGACCAGCATTTTCGTGACAGGAGATTTCTCGTTGAGGTGAAAACAGTCTTGGGACAGCACAGCAAAACCCATACAAGAATATTTTTCCAGTATAAAGAGCGCAAAAATATAGTGAGATCTCGTTATCGTGAATCCAGTATCTTGTATCGTTTTGTCACACCCACTGATTATCCCTGAAACATCAGCAGGTATTCAACTTTACAATAGGGCTGAATGATTTGGGGAAAGTATAACATTTTGATTTTTTTCTTACAGTTTTCATAACACATTTTCCTCCCTCTCCACAGCACCTGTCTTCCCTTCATGACCAACTACGTGTTTCACTGCAACGTGTGTCATCACAGCGGCAACACTTACTTCCTCAGGAAACAAGCCAGTAGGTTTCTGTCTGTCTTACGAACTATCATAAAATTAACATAATTTAATTCAATATTAAAGGTGGAGTCAGTCAGTGCGGTTACATGGCACAACTAGATTGGATTATCACATATATCGAACAAGACACTCGAACGGACCGTGTCACTTGTCTGAGTATACATGGCCTTTCAGAAATCGGATAAATGTCCGATGCATGGCTGTCTCCACTATGCTAGGTGGCGCTGTAGCCCTTTCAACCATGCTTTCAACAAGTGGTTTTAGAGCCACGTCCGGTTCTCTTCCGTCAATAACCCATGGTGTAGCCTATCACGCGCAGGCACACAAGCACAGAACGAGAAGTCCGATATGCGATATCCGATCCCTGTATACATGCAGAGAGAAAGCCGACAATGAACGAATTATCTAGGTGTTCTTATCCGACTTCGCTTGTCCGTTATTGTGCCGATTTGTGTCCGAAGTAGATCGGATAAAGGTGTTTACATGCAGTTTAAAAGTCCTGTTGAGGTCTTATTCGTTTAGTTATCCGATTATGAGTCTGCATGTAAACGCACTGACTGATTCTGGAGATTGCGTGATGATCCACTACCTGTCTGTATTGGGGGAAAAAATCCAGTGTTAATACAATGCCTACTAAACTGCATGTTAACAAATAGGGCCCACCGACGCAGCAAGCAACATGCCAGTTTACAGAGCCTATGATGTGTATTAACACTGGATAATTTTTCAGTGCACACAGTACGGACAGGTAGCGGATCATGAGGAGATATTCACTGATTTTGACTGAAAGTGATTGTGACAACAAGCGTTCTCCAGAATCACTGACTCCACCTTTTAATACAAGTGTTTTAAGCCTTATGTTAAAAGGTAATTTATTAATAAACCATTATTACTTTGTTGTGCGTCAGATCTGAAGGAGATGTGTCTCACGGCGCTCGCTAACCTCACATGGAGATCCAGAACACAGGAGGAGCATCCAAAGACCATGTTCTCCAAAGACAAGGTTCTACACATCTGCAGCCCTTTGATTAATGTTTATGACAGCCTGGGCTTTTCAAATGAACATGACTTTAAAGAAAGTTAATGTTATAATGGAGCATTGTGGGGGCGCCCTTAGCTCAGTTGGTAGGGCGTCCCCCCCATGGGCCTCGGCCAGCAGCGGACCCGGGTTCGATTCCAGCCCGCGGCCGTTCTCTTCATGTCACTCCCCTCTCTGCCCCATTTCAACTCTGTCTCTACACTATCAATAAAGCATAAACATGCCAAAAAATATCTTTAAAAAAAATAATAATAATAATAATAATAATGGAGCATTGCTATCATGAGCTGATATACTGATTTAAGATTTTAAATTATTACATTGCCTTCTCAATATTTATGTTTTTGTTTTTTAAACTTTGGTTGGATGCATTCTCCAAGCTCAAAAAAACGTTGTATTATCATCATGCATAAAAATGTAAGTTTCTTAAGGCTCAACAGATGTAATTATGCAACAACAAGCTTCTTAGAAAATATATGACGTTTTAAAGTGTTACTTTAAGCTACTTATGTAGTTTTTGAATACTTTATAACCTATTGAAATATGTGTGTGTGATTTTGTATTTCTCTCTCTTCAGGACATCATTCCGTTCATTGATAAATACTGGGAGTGCATGACGACGCGCCAGAGACCGGGGAAGCTCACCTGGCCCAACAACATCGTCAAGACAATGGTAACGCTCAGTTTCTATCTAGAGATGTGTTGCTATCCTATTCGAAATGCA
This sequence comes from Hyperoplus immaculatus, assembly GCA_949357725.1. Lineage (NCBI taxonomy): Eukaryota > Metazoa > Chordata > Actinopteri > Uranoscopiformes > Ammodytidae > Hyperoplus > Hyperoplus immaculatus. Next base: position 27,316,546 of record OX442365.1, read on the forward strand.
CAAAATACGTTATAGAGTGTTGTTATCAACTGGTATTGCTAACAATGGCTAATCCAAGGTGATCGCTAAAGGCAAAACATTTATGCTCTCTTGAAATTTCTCACTTGGGCTACTTAGTGTGGGGTGGTCCATAATGGGTAATGTTTTTTTTTAAAATCTGAATTAAGACCTTCAAAAATACATTCTTTCAACTGGGTTAAAAAAAAAATGTGCTCTGGTTTCTTGACACTCAAACTAAAATTGTTCTTAAAACCCTTAAAGGCCTACTTCACCGGTTGGAATATGAAGGTGTATTGAACTCGGAGATCCTGTGACATCACAGAAAGAGAAATGTAGGGTTAGACAGTGAGACCATAAAACACTCTTTCTGCCTTTTCTCAGGCTAGGGTGATCCGATTTTAAAAAAAATTGCACATTTATACTTCATAGGATCTCAGAGTTCAATACACCTTCATATTCCAACCGGTGAAGTAGGGCTTTGACTTCAATTTTAAAAGTTAAAAAAGTAAACTTTCGCATCAATTTGAAATGACTGAGTGTCCAGACACCACACTAACTGGACCTCAGTCAACTCAGATGTGACGTCACTGCCAGTTCAGACCATAGACTTCCAATGTAAAAGGAACACAGTATTAGTTCAGTATATAATATCATCTCTGTGTATTGTTTACAGAGTAAAGAGCGAGATGTTTTTCTGGTGAAGGAACACCCCGACCCGGGCAGCAAAGACCCAGAGGAGGAGTATCCAAAGTTTGGACTGTTGGACCAGGTAACCACCACACAGGAAGAGATGTAGGCTGGAGACACTGAATAATGTTTTTATTTTAACACTTAAATATTATTAGAAATGTTTGATGCATACAAACCCGAACATCCATGCATTCATCATTATTTATTTAATCTATGATTTTTTTGGGGGGGGCATTTTCAAAGCTTTATTGATAGTTTGTAGAGAAAGAGATGAAATGACATACACTGAAGAATGACACTGGGGAATGTTTCTATATATTTAGAGTATAATATCAGTTGCTGTGTTCGGCCTGCAAGCTTGTTTCGACTGGATATAGGTTAAATAATGATTAATAACACACAAAGTAATCTCACAAAAAAAAACTCATGTTTATATACATGTTCAGTCTAATATCAGCCACTGTCTCTCTTTAGGACCTGGGAACCATCGGACCATCGTATGACAACCAGAAACAAACCACCGCTGCTCCATCTGCTGCTGGACTCAACGGTAAGGGGGAAAATATAAAAATTATCTTTGACTATTTCAAATTCTGGCAAAGTGGGTAAATGTTTCACGTTGTACTTTATTATTTATTATTATTATTATTATTATTATTATTATTATTATTATTATTATTATTATTATTATTATTATTATTACTATTATTATTATTATTATTATTATTATTATTATTATTATTATAATCAATTAAAACGTACTTTGACATATAAAACAAATCATTAAACAAATCGCCTCAAATGTAAAGTTATTGGCTGAAGCTACGGCTTGTTAAAGATGATGGAGTCAACAATTCTGGAGTACGTTTCTCACGATCTGATACTTAAAAATCTAGTGTTAATACACAGCCTAGGCTCTGTAAACTGGTAAGGGGCCCACTGTAGCAAGCAACATGTCCGTTTGAACATTAGTGATATAAATGTTTTCAATCAACAGTCAGTCTAAACTCCCTCCCTCCCTAACACACACAGACAGTGAGCACAAGTTAAATGTGATGTTGTGTATTGTGTTCCAGGAAGTGGATCTTCTTTCTCAGGTGAATATCTGGTTGTTTTAAGCATCTGCAGCTGATCAGTTTGTTTTTATTTGTGTGTCCTGCCTCCCTCCCTGCACCCGCTACCTCCCAACGCTTTGCCCCTTTTGATCCGTGAACATATCTTGCTGCTAACGCTAACTAGCTCTGAAATCCCTTGAAATGTGTGAGCGCATTGGGTCTGATCAACTGATTCATAGTTTAAGGAATGGATAATGTGCAACAAACGGTCTTTATTTCTCAACAGTGACCTGTTTGCTGTACATAATCCCGCTTACATCCCGTCCGTGTGCCATGCAAACTAATTCCTTGCTGCCTTTTTGTGCTTTCTTTTCCCACGTGTGCACACCAACCGCTCAATAACCTGAAATCCCTTGAAATGTGTGAGAGCATTGGGTCCGACATGGCTGAAAAACGTACCGGTCCAAATTCCATAGTTTATAGTTTAAGTAAGGGGTAATGCAAAGCAAATGGTTCTGTCTTTATTTCTTGACAGTGACCCGTTCGCTTTTCATCTTCCCGCTTATTACACAGCTACTAACTCAATTTATTAATTCATTTAACTTAAATATTGATTTTAAGTTTGGCTTAATTGATTTAAAAAATGCATTTTTTTCCTACTGATATCCAAAACCTAGATATCTGAATTGGATCGGTTATGTGGAAAATGCCACGCAAACTAATACCTGCCTTTTTTTGCCTGCTGTTTCCCTGTGTGTGCACCAACCGCTTATTAACCTGCTTTCACTTCTTTTTTTAATCCTGTGTGTGTGTGTGTGTGTGTGTGTGTGTGTGTGTGTGTGTGTGTGTGTGTGTGTGTGTGTGTGGCGCGCGTCTGTGTGTGTGTGTGTGTGTGTGTGTGTGTGTGTGTGTGTGTGCGCTCCAAGTGGCACTCTTAGCATTGCCGGCAATAATAACAAAAAAATTAAGTTTTCATGAATATGCTTTTATTGTGAAGGAGCCTTGGCCCCCGGACCAGGAAAAGGCCGAGGGGCCAAACGTAAACAGCAGCAGCAGCAGGAGGGAACAACTGCAGGAGCCACAAAGAGAACCAGGAGGTAAGATAAGCAGTCGCTGATTAGACTTTTATAAGTCCCTTATGGCAATCACGCATCAAAGAAAATTGCATTCTTTGCAATGATGGTCTCATTTGCTGTTACAGGTCATTTATGATCATCAGGGGAAAAATGAGACTGTTTAAGAAATATTTAAAAGTTCCTCGTAGCTCCTTTTAAACTAACTAGATTTCACTTCTCCCCAACACTGATGGTAGTCATAACTTGCAGACAAATTATTTCTTTAACCATGTAAACTATGTCGTAGTGAATTATTTTCTTTTTTGCAGGGACGGCATACTTCGTAACACCTTTTAATTTTGAATCAACACAACAAAAGTGACCTTTAAACTACCAATCAGACTTGTGCTCTTGTCCCCCATGTGGCAGTGACCCCATGTTCTCAGCCCAGCGCCTCCCTCCCCATGGTTACCCTCTGGAACATCCCTTTAACAAAGATGGCTACCGCTACATCCTGGCCGAGCCTGACCCGCACGCGCCCGACCCGGAGAAGCTAGAGCTGGACTGCTGGGCCGGGAAACCTATTCCTGGAGACCTGTACAGAGCCTGCCTGTATGAGAGGGTGCTGCTGGCTCTGCACGACAGAGGTAGGGAGGAGTGTTTAAAAAAAAATCCTATGACTTAATTCACTTATTTTTGTCTAATTTTTAAGGTTTTAATTAAATACATTTTTATTTTGTTAAGTTTGGTCTATTTGTATTTCTTTATTTGTATTTATTGATTTTTTTCTTTGTTTATCTAGGCTTTAAATTGAATCTAATTTAACCAGATTTATTAAATCTTATTTATTTAAGGTTTTTAATTCATGTAAATAAAATAACATTCATATATGTTTTAATGATTTTTTTTAGGCATGAATTGTATTTATTGAACTTAATTTATTTTTAATATAATTTATTTAAGATTTTAACAAAATAATTTTTTTAATTATTTTTAATTATGTCAATCATTTTTATATGTGTAAAAAGTGTGAAAAGATTGATTGATTGAATAAGAAGATTAATTCACTGTCTATACAACTTTCTATCTCCCTGTTCCAGCCCCCCAGCTGAAGATTTCAGACGACCGCCTCACCGTAACAGGGGAGAAGGGTTACTCCATGGTGCGCGCCTCCCACGGCGTGAGGAAAGGATCCTGGTTCTTTGAGGTTTCTATCGATGAGATGCCTTCAGAGACCGCGGCCAGACTGGGCTGGTCACAACCACTGGGTCAGTACGCAATTTAATACGCAATACTGTCTTTAAAGTTATAGTGCGTAACTTCTGCCGCCCCAAAATGAGGAATTCTGAGTAATTACAACATCACTGTCGGTGCATCTACATGAGGTAAAGCCTTCAGTGATGGCACATGGATTTTATACCTTCTGCTGTACGTCCAGGTTTTTTTCTTAGCAGTAGAATGAACAACTGAAACATTTCTTGGGATTTTTGTGAGCTCCTGAACCAGTGTCAGGTGAGGACGGGACACCAGTTTGTAAACGCTGCCATACTGAGAAATACAGAGAGAGTTTTGTGGAGCTGATAATAGGCTTAATCAACTTTGTGTCAACTCGTTTGGCAATGGCTTGAATGTAACCGTTGTCCATTCATGTAAAAAAAAAGTTACGCACTATAGCTGTAAAGAGCGCTTTGCATACTAGTAAAGTCTAAGTGGGGTCACTATAAGCATTATTATTTTGTTGTATGTATTCTGTTTAACCCCTTTCCCCCTCTGTCTATCTCAGGTAACCTCCAGGCTCCGTTGGGCTATGATAAGTTCAGCTACTCGTGGCGCAGTAAGAAGGGAACGCGCTTCCACCAGTCCATAGGGAAGAGTTACTCCTCGGCCTACGGACAGGGAGACACTTTGGGCTTCTTCATAGAGCTGCCTGACAACACTGAGATCGCCAAGGCTCTGCCCGACACCTACAAGGACAAGGTGGGAGATATAGGCTGTATATAGAAATAAATAATAGAAAGAATATATGTTGATTGCCATTTGCACAGGTACAGGACAGTACAGGTAATGTGCAGAAATGCAAAATATGACTTTATCGTCAGTTTTTCACCATCTCAACAAATTTGACAAGAGGGAAGCTTTCTCCCTGCAAAATGCATCTACAACTAGTAATCTAAGGAATGATTTGATTTATTATCATTGACATATATACTGAAAACACTGGATCGCCTTGGCTAAGCAACTCCCATTGATTAGAACTAGAACCAGGTTTGCGTTGGTGGAAACTACACTGTGTTATTCTAAAATCTGCTTTCTCCGTCAGGCTCTTATCAAGTTCAAGAGCTACCTGTACTTTGAGGAGAAGGACTATGTGGACAAAGCAGAGAAGAGCCTCAAGTCTATGACGCCCAGCAAGGTGAGAACGCCTTCAAAATAAAATACTTTTAGAGTGTTAGAAACCTGACTGTGTTTACTGTTTGTTAAAGGTGTAGTCAGTGATTCTGGAGAACGCTTGACGTCAAAATACCTTTTTGTCAAAATCAGTGAATATCTGCTCACGATCCACTACCTGTCTGTACTGTGTGTGTGCTGTAAAAAAAATCTAGTGTTAATGCACAGCCTAGGCTCTGTAAACTGGTATGCAACAAAGGAGCCACCGTATCTCACAACATGCCCATTTACAGAGCCTAGGCTGTGGTGTATTAACACTGGATATTTTCTGTTAACACACACAGTAAGGACAGGTAGTGGATAGTGAGGAGATATTCACTGAATTTGACAAAGTGATTTCTACAACAAGTGTTCTCCAGCATCACTGACTCCATCTTTAAAATCTAGTCAGAATGATAGAAACCCGACTGTTTCGGGGGCGCCCTTAGCTCAGTTGGTAGGGCGTCCCCCCCTCCCCCCCCCGGGCCGGGCCCTGCAGCAGACCCGGGTTCGATTCCCGCCTGCGGTCGACCTCTGCATGTCACTCCCCTCTCTGCCCCATTTCACCTCTGTCTCTCTGCACTGTCAATAAAGCATAAAAATGCACAAAAAAAAAAAAAAAAAAGAAACCTGACTGTTTGCTGTTTGTTTACTGGTGGATTCTTGTGTTTCAGATGATTTTCTATAAGAACGGAGTGAGTCAAGGTGTGGCCTATGAGAACCTGTTTGAAGGCCTGTACTTCCCTGCCATCTCACTCTACAAGGGCTGCACCGTGAGTACATGTATTATTGATCTAAAAATAACATCGCAACATTTTTAGACTAAATCTTGATTAGGATTGGGAGGTCTCCAATTTTTTTATCCCTTCAAAACTTCCCCAAATATTTCCCCCTGTCCATGGTATTACTGTCAGGTAAAACCTATGTCTACTACAACTGTAGTGTACACTTAAACTGTGCGTATTAGATCACTTTAGGCCAACTAACGAATAAACACCTGTATCATTGGTTGCTTCGTGATTACACTCACACATTTTTTTTCCTTTTACACATAACCAACCAAACTAAGTCTCGCCTGTATATTTTTTCACTAGGCCACAAGGGGGAGGCAGAGCTTGTAAAACATTTTTTGCATTTTACAGAGGCATTGGCACTGTGTTAATCGTGATTAATTAAAGTTTGCTGGACTTTACTTTTCTCTCTCTTATGTTTCAGGTGTCTGTGAATTTTGGACCACATTTCAAACACGCTCCAAAGGACATCAAGTACCAACCGGTAAGAAAGTCCTTTCCTAAAGAAAACCTCTTATTTAACGTCAACTGAGCTGTTTGTCTTCATCTGCATTTTTCATTGCTTGTGTATCATTTGTCTAGAACCTTATTCATTTATTCATGTATTTTATCGTTGTTCTTAAACTTTAAACTGTATAGACTACTCCTTGTCCGACCCTCTTGTGTTACCTCTGACATAGTCCTCTGTCTGTCTGTCTGTACAGGTGAAACTCGAAAAATTAGAATATCGTGCAAAAGTTATTTTATTTCAGTAATTAAACTTAAAAGGTGAACATAATATATTATTTTTTTTAGATATTTATTTTTTGGCATTTCTATGCTTTATTGATAGTGTAGAGACAGAGTTGAAATGGGGCAGAGAGGGGAGTGACATGCATAGGACGACCGCGGGCTGGAATCGAACCCGGGTCCGCTGCTGGCCGAGGCCCATGGGGGGGAGACGCCCTACCAACTGAGCTACGGGCACCCCAATATATATTCTAATAATAAGAGTTTCACCTGTATGTAAACGTGTATGGTCTGTGGTCTGTTGAATTTGAATGGCCCTTTGGTATAAATAAAGTTGCTTGATATTGAATTAGAACTTTTTTTCCCTTCCAGATGAGTGACATGGGTTGGGGCGCAGTGACTGAACACACTCTGGCTGACATGCTTTACCATGTGGAGACGGACGTAGACGGGAGACGCAGCCCTCCATGGGAAGGATGAACACACACACACACACGCTAATACGCACAGACGCACACACAGACACACACACACACACACACACACACACTGTTCCAATTTAAAGCACTAAACCGCAGCTCAAATACGGCGTGCCTGATCACAACTCTCTAAGCTATATATAAGTTTAGCAAGAAAGAAAGTTAAAAAAAATCACGGCAGGCTCATTAAAGATGGCCTCATATCAACATTAATTAACATGCCATCCGCCACTCCACTCCACTTGGAAAATTTGACATTTTGTCTTATTTATACTTATTTGTGCCCTGCTCTAAATGATGCACATGGTGAAGTTATTGCCAAAGGAATGCTTCAACATTTTTAATTTTTTTTGCTAAAAATCAAAAAAATTGAACCCAACATAATCAACATTTCAGATAGTCGTCGTATGGATGAGTTGATGCTGCAGCCATCGGTGTGTGTGTGTGTGTGTGTGTTCTCGAGTCTTTTTTGCGAATTTTTATTTGTTTTACAATGTGTGACTGTTATCGTGTGTTTTATACTTTGGGTTAAATAAATAAATGAATAAAAGAAAATGCAACATGGACAAAGTTTGACTCATTCATGAATTTAGATTTCAAACAAAGTTGATGAAGATCAGCTCCACAAAACTCTCTCTGTATTTCTCAGTATGGCAGCGTTTACAAACTGGTGTCCTCCCCCCACCCACCCCCCACCCCCCGACACTGGTTCAGGAGCTCAGAAAAATCCCAGAAAGAGCCCAAGAAACGTTTCAGTTGTTGATTCTACTGCTAAGAAAGAAACCTGGACGTACAGCAGAAGGTATAAAATCCATGTGCCATCACTGAAGGCTTTACCTCATGTAGCTGCACCGACTAGTGTTGTTGTAATTACTCAGAAATTCCTCATGGGGGCGACATAACTACACTGGCTTTTTTTTTTTTTTTTTTTTTTTTTTTTAAACTTTTTTTATAACCTTTATTTATACAGGTATATCCCATTGAGACCGGAGACTCTTTTGCAAGGGAGACCTGTTTTCCTTTCCCACGTCACCATTCACACACACATTCATACACCGATAGCAGGCTAACTATCGACATTCACATGAGGCAAGGTGGGTGAAGTGTCTTGCCCAAGGACACAACAACCATGACACAAGTGGCAGGGCGAGGATCGAACCTCCAACCCTTTAATCATCGGCCGACCCGCTCTACCACCTGAGCCACAGTCGGTCCTTACATTACAGTACGTTACATCAAAACTACGCACTATATCTTTAATATTTTGAAAGTTTTTTTTTGTACAGAAAAGACTGGGCTGGAAACCTTTTGCATTCAAAAACATTTATTTATTTAAAAGGCATTTTTAGCAGCTGGTGAAAAAAAGCTTAAAGTTCTGACGTAAATTTATGTTGCCACTGTGTTTGTATCAAAATTCAAGTACAAAAAAAAGCCGCTGGTGAATATTGTTTGTACATTTTGTGTGTGTTAGTAACAGAACAATTATACCTTGGAGCAGCCAATCATGTAATAATTCTTCAGTTTTTAAAGTAGCTACGAGGAACTTTTAAATATTTCTGAAAAATTCAAATTTTTCTTCTGATGATCATAAATGACATGTAATAGCAAACGAGACCATCATTGCAAAGAATGCTATTTTTATATAGTTTTACTTAATGCCTTTGTCATGGGTATACGCTCACCCAGGAACAACAGGTGGTGTAGTAAAAACACTACCGCTTTAGTCGAAAGGGGGCGCTAGAATTAACACAAACTGAAAGTTCCTCGGTGCACCTTTAAAAACTGAAAAATTATCACGTTATTGGCAGTTATAACATTATTTGCTGCTACATGTAAAAAGAAGCGAATGCTATGAAGTGAAGCTGTGAGTGACAGGAGAACACATGCTATGCTTTGGTTTAAAGTGGGGGACTGAACATTGTATTTACAGTGGATATTAGTGTGTGTGTGTGTGTGTGTGTGTGTGTGTGTGTGTGTGTGTGTGTGTGTGTGTGTGTGTGTGTGTGTGTGTGAGTGTGAGTGCGAGCGTGTGTTTTTGTGAGACAGAGTTTGTGTGTGTGTGTGTGTGTGAGAGAGAGAGAGTTTGACTGTGTGTGTGAGAGAGAGAGAGTTTGACTGTGTGTGTGAGAGAGAGAGAGTTTGACTGTGTGTGTGTGAGAGAGAGAGAGTTTGACTGTGTGTGTGAGAGAGAGAGGGAGAGTTTGTGTGTGTGTGAGTATTTCTTTAAAACAGTGTCTGTCTGTCTGTCTGTCTGTCTGTCTGTGTGAGTGTGTTCACAGTGTAGTGCTGAGGAGTCCAGACTTCAAGTAGGTTTCATCTCCCACCAAAAACTGTTTGCTTTCATCTGACGGAGACGGAGGCTGTAGAGAGGAGAGAGAGAGGATCAGTCTGGCTTTAAATCATTCAAAAAGGTGGGGGAAACAATTAACACACACTCACACACTCACTCACTCACTCACTCACTCACTCACTCACTCACTCACACACACACACACACACACACACACCCTCCCTCCCACACACACACACACACACACTCACACACACACTCAGTCTCTCTCTCTCTCTCTCTCTCTCTCTCTCTCTCACACACACACTCACACTCACTCACTCACTCACTCACTCACTCACTCACTCACTCACTCACTCACTCACTCACTCACTCACTCACTCACTCACTCACTCACTCACTCACTCACTCACTCACTCACTCACTCACTCACTCACTCACACACATACACACCCTCCCTCCCACACACACTCACACATCCTACACTCTTTTTGAACATGCGTCTGAGTCCGGTCCTGAGGCTGCGTTTGGGGCTGCCGGGCGCCAGAGACCAGTCAAGGTCTGGAGAACGAGTTCCCAACGGACCGAAGATATTCAGCTCCTTGAAACACCCCGTCTCTATCACCTACACACAGAGGAGGAGGAAAAACAGTGAGCTATATACTATTATTTACTTAAAGACCTACTTCACCAGTGGGAATATGAAGGTGTATTGAACTCTGAGATCCTATGTAGTATAAATGTGCAAAACATTTTAGAAATCGGTTCATCCTAGCCTGAGAAAAGGCAGAAAGAGTGTTTTATGGTCTCACTGTCTAATCCTACATTTTCCCATGTGTGACATCGCACAAGGTAAAATGTAGGGTTAGGATTAACAGGACAGCTAGGCCAAGGGAAGACTGAGGAAAGAAAAACCTCATTCAATATATTATAACAGTTATTGTAATGATAGAACGCTGGTTAACAGTGATCTGTGTGTAACCTATTGGTAAGAGTGTGTGTGACAGGTGGTTGTGTGTAACCTAGGTAACTGAGCCTACCTCATTCTGCCAGGTGATAGGAATTCTTCCTGTGTTGAACTTAGAGTAGAAGTCTCCGTCCGTCCGATCCAGAACAACTCCTTTCACCGTAGAAAACTCCTCAATGTCCTGGACATCATTACAGTAAACCTGTCTGGGCTACAGCAGCAAAGACATACAGTTAGCACAGGGAGCAGAATTACATTTTTTCTACACCAAACACAAAACCACTTGGCAGCTCTTTTACTTTTAATTATTTTTTTATTTTATTTTTTAACCTTTATTTCTACAGGTAAATCCAATTGAGACCAAAGACTCTTTTTCAAGGGAGACCTGTTTTCCTTTCCCACGTTACCATTCACACACACATTCATACACCGATAGCAGCAGGCTAACTATCGACATTCACACGAACTGTAAATATAGGCTAGTGCGTTCAAACTGTGTTGTTGCTACTTTTAAAGTAAATGATCGGAAAACTGCTCCTATGACTGCCAACGTCATTGTTACTTTAGGAAACACAGGTGTGTCGAAGAGAAGCAGCAGAACCAAAAAGACAAGGTCCTGCACACTGTTTCGGCTTGCAAAAATACTTAGTACTGACTTGATTTAGTGTTACAGGCCATTTTTCAATCCAATGGATCTCCCTCAGTCTTACTCACTTACCTTCTTACTTAATTATTAGAAATGATAAGTAAATAAAACATGAGTCACAATTATACATACATTGGGTAAAACTTTATAATTTAATCTTATTGTAAAGCGTTACTATAAATTGTATAAAATCCTAGTAAATGGTAAATGGACTCCACTTATAAAGCTCTTTTCCCTGGTTTTTCACAGACTCAAAGTGCTTTACATTGTTTTGTACACATTCACCCATTCACACACACACATTCATACACCGATAGCAGCAGCTACCACGCAGGGTGCAAGCTAACTATCGGGAGTAATTCGGGGTTCAATGTCTTGCCTAGGGACACTTGGACATGTGGCGGGGAGGTGGGGGATCGAACCTCCGACCCTGCACACCAGAGGCAAACTCCCTACCCACTTCGCCACTGCTGCCCCAAATACTCACATCTGGTTTGAATGGCGGCTCCACCAGCCCGGCCTCCAGCATCCTGAAGTTAACTGTCTTAAAGAAGGCGTGTTGCTGCACATCTCGCCCGGCTCCGCTCAGACAACCCAACCGCTGCCTGGGGTCTTTAGTCAGCAGCTGAGAAACAAGCAAGAGAATGTGTTATTACTAGTGTGTGTGTGGGTGCGTGTGTGTGTGTGTGTGTGTGTGTGTGTGTCTGGGTGTGGGTGTTTGTCTGGGTGTGGGTGTTTGCAAGTGTTTGAGTGTGTGTGTGTTTGTATCTGTGTCTGTGCGTGTGTGTGTGTGTGTGTGAGAGAGTGTGTATGTGTGTGTCGCGTGTGTATGTTTGCAAGTCTGCGTGTGTGTTTGTGTGTGTGTGTTTGCAAGTGTATGTGTGCACAAGTGTGTGTGTGTAGGGGATATGTCTACCTTTGTCTACCTTAACGTAAAACTAATGCCATTAAGAACATTGTAATGACAAATTGGAACATACTACCGTTGCGTTTAAAGGTGGAGTCAGTGATTCAGGAGAATGCTTGTCAAGTCAGGTGTAAACTAGTGTGCCAAAAAAAGTGTATGTAAACAAATGGGCCTACAGCAGCGAACAACATGCCCGTTTACAGAGCCTAGGCTTTGAATTAACACTGGATTTTGTTTTCAGTGTACACACATACAGACAGGTAGAGGATCGTGAGGAGATATTCACTGATTTTGACAACGAGCGTTCTCCAGAATCACTGACTCCACCTTTCACACAGATAACAAGTGAGATCAGTTTTTAAAAGAAACTAAAAATAGTATGAATGATAGTGGGTAAGTGAGTGTGGTTTAAATATGTGGTGTTTGTTTACATAAGTAGGGACACTAAAATACCCTGGTACAATGTGTCTATTGTTCACTTATCTCAAACGTTTTGTTAACGAGGAAACGTGAGTGTAACAGTAGAACTATATGAATATCTATTTCCATTTCTCTGTTACACAAGGCACAAATTGGTGGATAAAAGTTCACCGGAATGCAGGAAATTAAAGACCTACTTCACCGGTTTGAATATGAAGGTGTATTGAATTCTGAGATCCTATGTAGTATAAATGTGCAAAAAAAATTAAAATCGGTTCATCCTAGCCTGAGAAAAGGCAGAAACAGTGTTTTTTTAACCCTATATTTCTCTTTCTCGTGACATCACAGAAAGAGAAATATAGGGTTAAAAAAAAACTTACTTTGTAAATATTACTGTGATGTCTTTTACTGTGACCTTCATATTCAAACCGGTGAAGTAGGCCTTTAAGTGTTTCTTGGAGAACGCTTGTTGTCAAAATAACTTTTTGTCAAAATCAGTGAATATCTCGTCACGTGTTGCGAGTCTTCAGCGCACACACAGTACAGACAGGTAGCGGATCAGCTATTCACTGATTATGGCAGACAAATATTTTGACAACAAGCGTTCTCCAGAATCACTGACTCCACCTTTGAGCATTACATTTGTGTCAGCGGGAACCTGAATTTTGTCTTTTCCTTTACAGAAATAAAGATTTTAACATCATAAGTTGATGCAGAAAAGACAAAAAATTGAGCATACAAAATCACGAGAATACAGGAAATGAATCTGATGCCCTTTTTATTGAACCCGTTGAGCAGTTTCTGTTTTGGTATTATGCATTATTTTTTTTAAACTCTTCATATATTTTGTGTGCAAAAATCTTAATTGGTAAAGTAACTAGTAGCTGAAGTTATCAGATAAATGTCAGCATTGTAGTGGAACTGAAGTATAAAGTAGCATGAAAGGAAAAAGATTCAAGTAAAGTACAAGTGCCTCAACTGACTGACAGACTGACGGAAGCGTGGCTGCCATTCCGCGCCAACGGCCCCTCCGACCACCACCTCAAACATACACATTCACACCAGGCAAGGTGGGTGAAGTGTCTTGCCCAAGGACACAACAACCATGACACAGGTGGCCGGGCGGGGATCGAACCGCCAACCCTTGGATCATTGGCCAACCCGCTCTACCAACTGAGCCACGGTCGCCCCAAGTTAGTTAGTTACATTACACCTTTAGAAAGGATGGAGTTGTGTTTGATTATTAAACCTATTGGAACTATGGTAACTCTCACCATAGAGCAGATATCCTTGACCTCTCTGCTGAACTTGTCTGTGTATTCCTCCGGGTGTGACTCGATGCGTCTCTCTATCTCCGAGGACTTGTGGTGCTCCCCTCTGGTGTGGAAGGGAGGCTGGCCCGCGGTCATCTCATATATGAGGCAGCCCAGACCCCACCAGTCTGCACTCACTCCGTAGTGATGGTGCCCAATCACCTCCGGGGCTGGGAATAGGAATTATAACAATACATGCTAGTGATGATTTTATCTTTCTGTCTGTCTGTCTGTCTGTCTGTCTGTCTGTCTGTCTGTCTGTCTGTCTATCTATCTATCTATCTATCTATCTATCTATCTATCTATCTATCTATCTATCTATCTATCTATCTATCTATCTATCTATCTATCTATCTATCTATCTATCTATCTATCTATCTATCTATGAAACAAGTGGTTGAGTTGTTTTTACCCATGTGACAGCAGCATGTTAGTAGGACATTGTGAAAGAGCAATGTCAACAAAAAGTCAAGTTAAACCTGTTCAGTTTGCCAACGGCTTTTTAAGGCTAATTATAGGCTACATGCTACGTCACTGCAATTTCTCAAGGTTAAGAACATTTTTTTTTTTGTTACCTTTTCTTGACAGTGAGTGAGCACTACAACTCTTAAAGGTGTAGTCAGTGATTCTGGAGATCGCTTGTTGTCAAAATATTTTTTTTGTCAAAATCAGTGAATATCTCCTCAAGATCTGCTACCTGTCTGTACTGTGTGAGTGCAATGGAATAGATCGTGTGTTAATACACAACCCAGGCTCTGTTGCTAGCTACTGTGGGCCCCCTTTGTTTAAATACCCTTTGTTTACATACCAGTTTACAGATCCTAGGCTGTGTATTAACACTGGATTTGCTGTCAGGGCACACAAGTAGGCCTACAGACAAGTAGCAGATCGTGAGGAGATATTCACTGATTTTGACAAATAGTGATTTTGACAACAAGCGTTCTCCAGAATTGCTGACTCCACATTTGATTTTAGGGAATTTTGGGACATTCAGAATTTGACAACAGAGAGACAAGGTGTGAGTATGTGTGGTTATGGCTGCAAGGATCTGTTTATTTCAATGGCATGGTATTGCTACGCTGAATTGAATTATTAAAGCAAAATTACTATTCTTTTCAAATACAATTCAATATTGTGAGGTACACATTTTATCTCACTGCAATTGCTCAAAATTAAGACCAATTTATTTTAACTCAACTTTAATTTGATGATTTATATTTTACAGTGAGCGCTACAGAACATGGTTATTCTTTTGTTTCAATAAGTGAAGCAATATTCAAGAAGACAAACCCTTTGTAGACATTGAATTGAACTGAAGTCAATAATTTAATCTTTTGTGAGCAACATACAGTACTATAACCAGGGCCGTACGCTTATTTTTTTTAGGTGGTAGCACTGGTGCTAGCAAGCAAAAATTTCAGTAGCACAAAAATGTATTTGGTATAGCACACAAAGTATGATCGAAAATTTGCATAACCTTAACCCATGCATTTCACTGTAATTACCTTTGAGCCTGTCATCTTGGTCTCCTTTTAGATTCTCAATTAATATTATATCCTAGTGTGTGCAGTAATAATTGTAGAAGAATGAATAAGGGTGCACTGATTGCAATTTAGACAAAATAATCTAACCTGCCAATTGCAATTTTTTGCTGATTCAGAATAATTTTTCCCCATAAAAATATAAAAATAATATCTATATCTATATATGTTTTGTATATACATATAATTATTGTATTAATAATAATAAACATTTTTAGAAAATGTCCTTCTGTTAATTAAAACCAAACTTTAAAACATTAAACATAGCCTATTAAATAAATAAGTATACATATTGGTACAATTTAGGATAAATTAAATAGGTTGTTGTGAATGTGTTGGAAGTTGTTCTTCAGTGGCTTATTTCAAACTTTGTTTTTAGACTACTGTTGACTTTTCTCTGCGGCTGAATGAGTTGCCTTTCTAGCTAGAGCACTGCAGGGCTGTGAAGCGCTAACTTCCTATTCATACCGGCTATAAAATAAAAGTCAACTCATGTTTGGCTAGTAACAGGCTTTTAACGTGAAGGCGCACAGGAAATTTTCTGTTTGCACACGCGCTAACTTAACCGCGGTAATCTCCTTCCGGTTATTACCGTTGGTGAAGTTTTTATACGGTAGAATCGCTGCATGAGCACAGATCCCGAGGACACATATCTTTCACCAGCCAAAGTGGAGGGTGGACTCAATAACTTACTTGCCTAAGACTACATTTACCCCCATTTGGAGTGTTAATGTAGAGCACTCTAAGCAGTGTTGTGCATCTCTCCTCTGTGTTTCAAAGACAGCCTCTCCTCATTATCAACTAGCACTAGTGCGAGTGTACTTGTATTCATCATCGCACATGATCAATTTCAGTAGCAAATGCGATCAAAACTGTCGCACTGTACAGCCCTGACTATAACTGACCCATATACCCCAGAGACTAGTACCTGAAGGATATATCTGATTGGTTGAGGAGATTGTGTGCTACTGCGGATCATTTAAAGCTACAGTGCGTAACTTCTCACTGTAACTACAACAACAATGTTAGTTTTTTTGAGCCAAATACATTACTGTAACTTACTCATATACCACAGTGTACTTTGGATTGTGTGTTACTGCGATCATTTAAAGCTACAGTGCGTAACTTCACTGTTAAATTCTAACTTACCCATATACCCCAGCGTTCCCACTGTCCTTCTCACCAGTCTGTCTTCAGACATTCTCACAGCCAGGCCCAGGTCAGAGATGCGGATGTGTCCTAGTGAAAACAAATACCAACGAAGAAAAAAACTTAAAAAAAAATCCTCTTAAACTGGTTGTAGAGTTTTTCTTTTTTTTTCTCTCTGTTGTGACGCACTTTCCCTTTTGCTCAAATCAAGTCTTACTACTCTCCTCTGTCGCTTTGCTTTTCTGAGAATCCGGAGTTGGCAAAAAGCTTGTTCAAGGAATTTACCTATCACACATGTCCACAAAGGTATTTTATAATTGCCTTTACAGCACTTTAAAAGTAGCTACAAGGAACTTTTAAATATTTCAAATTTTTCCTCTGATGATCATAAATTACATGTAACAGCAAACGAGACCATCAGTGTAAAGGAATGTTATTTTTATAAAGTTTTTCTTAGTGCCTTTGTCATGGGTATACGCTCACCCAGGAACAACAGCTGGCATAGTAAAAACACTACCGCTTTTGTCCAAAGGGGGCGCTAGAATTAACACACACTGAAAGTTCCTCGGAGCACCTTTTAAAGAACAAATGTGTTGAAACTTCTCCAATCAGTCAAATTTTGAAGCTACAGCCAAATTTTAGGCATTAGTAACAGGACGTTTCAGTTTTTTTTCTCTCTCTACTACAACACTGTACCAATTCTGGAGATTGCTTGTTGTCAAAATCAGTGAATATCTCCTCCTCATCACAGCATAGGCTCTGTAAACTGGCATGTAAACAAAGGCGTCCCACCATATAGCTAGCAACACGCCCGATTACAGATCCTAGGCTGTGTATTAACACCAGATTTTTCAGCACTGTATTTTCCAAATTTTTTAATTTTTTCAGTTCACGTGAAACCAAACATTTAGATTGTGCCACGTGTAGCCACATGTCTTGACAGTTCCCATGCTACATTTTCAGTTTCCATCTCCAACAAAAATTAATTAAAGATAATGAATCCGTTAGGCTATTTTTAAACATATCTTACTAAATATAGCCGTAATTAATTGGGCAATATAAAAGAAATCATGACACCTTTGTGAATACTATAGCGATCATTTTGTCGTCACTCAAAACAAAAGCTGTCTCCAAGTGTCTAAACGTGCTGCTGCCAAGAATTCAGAAACAGGTGCAGAGATTTCTTAAAATAGACTTCTCAATCACCACACCTGAATACCTGGACTTTTTCCACTTCCTTCTGTTACCTTTTGTTTATATCCTGCATGTCAAAAAAACGTCAAACATGTATTTCCGTACGAGGACAGATCAGGTCGAGGAGATTGTGTGTGCTACTGCAGGCCATTTAAAGATATAGTGCGTAACTTTTGGTGCCAACAACACTAGTCAGTGCATCTACTTGAAGTAAAGCCTTCAGTGATGGCTCATGGATTTTATACCTTCTGCTGTATGTCCAAGGTTTTTTTCTTAGCAGTAGAATCAACAACTGAAACATTTCTTGGGCTCTTCTTGGGGATTTTTCTGAGCTCCTGCACCAGTTTTTCGTTGTTGTTGTAAACGCTGCCATACTGAGAAATACAGAGAGAGTTTTGTGGAGCTGATAGGCTTAATCAACTTTGTGTCAACTCTTGAATGGCTTGAATGTAACCGCAATTATTCATATGAAAAAGTTACGCACCATAGCTTTAAAGTCATTGCATGCCACCTAATTTCAGAGCTAAAAATAGCCTAGACATGACGGTGGTTTTCGTAATGTAATCATGATTGATCGGTGGATAGAACAGGAATGTAGCATGTGAGTGAGTTATTAAAATACATTTGAGTCGTTGCTGTGGAGATATTTTTACACATTAATCGTTTGGCAGTTACGTACCGTTGTCATCCAGGAGAATGTTTTCAGGTTTCAGATCCCTGGGAAGATAAATAAACACAGGCGTTAAGGTTTAGTACGTTTGATTACATCACAATGGCTGTGCAAACTAACTCGTCACTCGTAAAAAATATGCCACCCACGGAAAAAAGAAAATAAAGTCACTTAGACATAGTTTAAATGGTTAAATAAATTATTTTTCTGCAAATTATGACGACCATTTATCAGTGTTGGGGTGTAGTGAACTGTAGTAAGTTTAAAGGTGCTGAAACAGTCTAATTTTTGCCTCTGATGATCAGAAATGACATGTAACAGCAAACGAGACCATCAGTGAAAAGAATGCTATTTTTATGTAGTTTTTCTTAATCAAAGGGGCCGCGAGAATTAACACAAACTGAAAGTTCCTCGTAGCTACTTTAACTACATTCATATTTGCATGGTGATTTATGTAGTTAACGACCTACTTCACTGGTGGAAATATGAAGGTGTATTGAACTCTGAGATCCTATGTAGTACAAATGTGCAAACATTTTAGAAATCGGTTCATCCTAGTCTGAGAAAAAGGCAGAAAGAGTGTTTTATGGTCTCAACGTCTAACCCTACATTTTACTAGTGTGACATCACACTAGTAAAAATGTAGGGCTAGGATTAAAAGGACAGCTGGGCCAAGGGAAGACTGAGGAAAGACTGAGGGACGAAAAACCTCATTCATTATATTATAAAAGCGATTATATAATGATAGAACGCTGGTTCCGTATGGGTGAAGAAGTATTCCTTTAACTTACTTTTTTGCCATTTTTTGTGTGAATGTATGCATTTGTCTGGCAACAACCCTACCGACGGACACTTCATTTTTTTGTCACAGACTTTGAGATTTTGTGGAGAATGGGGAACTAGCCTGTTCAGTATTTGCAAGATTAGATCCATTGTGCACTTGCATGAGCCATGACTAAAGACTTAAGATATGTCATGTCAGATTTTATCAGTACGTCAAGACGAGGAAAAATAAGGATTTAGAGCAAGACACTGTAGGCAAAAACATTGCTCTTTTCAAGCACTGTTCAATGTTCTGATTTTTGTCTATTTTGCTTCCATAACATTTCTTCTTATACTGTATATCTTTATCCAACATCTAGATTTTTTTTTTAAAGATGCACGTTTACATTTTTTTTTTTTTTTTTTAACCTTTATTTCTACAGGTAAATCCCAATGAGACCGAAGACTCTTTTGCAAGGGAGACCTGTTCCCATTCCCACGTTACCATTCACACACACATTCATACACCGATAGCAGACTAACTATCGACATTCACACGAGGCAAGGTGGGTGAAGTGTCTTGCCCAAGGACACAACAACTGTGACACAGGTGGCAGGGCGGGGATCGAACCTCCAACCCTTTGATCATCAGCCGACCCGCTCTACCAACTGAGCCAAAGTCGCCCCTACATATTAGTAAGTTGTGCCAAATATGTATATTTATTGAAAAATTTCTGAAAAGTTGTAAATTTTTTCTTCAATAAGCCTCATTTTACTATAAAATTCTTAATTTTGTTTCATACAGTTCTATTTTTTCTATTTTTTTATCATAAGTCAAGCAAAATGTATGCAATGTATTTGAAAACTATTGAAAAAAATATTTATTGTGTCATAAGAACCAGAGCATAGCCTGCCTTATATAAACTGCATTAAACTTAAATGACGATATCTTTAATGTGGATTGATAAATATGCCTATAACTCTTTTCAAATGCTTTACTATCATAAAACTAACTCCCCACATTACATAGATAGAAAAGATTTTGTGGATTTGGGTTTACAGGTGCTGAAAAACACACATACGCACGCTCGCTCGCTCACTCACTCACACACACACACACTCACTCACACACACACGCACGTACGCACGCACACACACACGCACACACACCCCCAACCTCCCCCCCCCACACACGCACACACACACACATACCCCCAACCCCCCCCCCCCCCCCTCCCACACACACACACACACGTACCTGTATATAATGGACTTGTGGTGCAGGTGTATTAGTCCACAGCAGACTTCAGCAGCGTAGAACTGCGTCCTCTCTCTGTCCAGTCCCGGCTCGCCCACGTTGTGAATGTGAAACTTCAGATCTCCTCCGCTCATCATGGTCAGCACCATGCACAGAGAGTGTTTGGTCTCATAGGCGTACGCTAGGTTTACCTGCACCGGACACAGAGAGAGTGTTGTGTCTTTATTTCAAATATTGACTCATCATAGACTATCACCTGTATTATCTTAACCCAATAACCGTTTATTAAGTCTATAGATTAATTTTTAGTCTAATGCATGTTAAAATTATTTGAGGGGGTTTTGTTTTTGTTTTTAAAAAGGTTAGGGTTAGGTTAAAATCGACTTTCTGTTCCAATTAAGGCATTATAAATATGTGAAATTTTGATTTAACAGTTGAAGCCATGTGTCTTGACAATTTTCACGTTAAATCTTGTGTTTCCACCTCTGACAGAAAGAAATCTGCTGGGATTTTCGTAACCACACTAAATATATTCATTCAATCAGTCAATGATCGGTTACACTTTGGGCCTTGAAAGCCTTTCTAAAGACAATATAAATCAATGATATTCTCACCACAAAGCGACTGTCCAGAGACTCTAAAATCTCTTTCTCGTTCAGAGCCATAGATTCTCCTCTCCGTTTCTTCACGTGAGTTTTCTCCAGTTTCTTACAGGCGTACATCATCCCCGTAGATCGCACCTGACACGCCCACACCTGCACGTATACAAAACCAATTCAAAACAGTCAAAACCAAACCATTCATGATTTTTGCCTTTAAATATATGGTTTAACAATAAGTGTGCAATGTCTATTATGTTCCACTCCAAACAGGCATGGTGAAGAGTTCATGACTATTTGTGAGCTGCAGTTTTAATGTTCGAATATTGAAGAAAAATATTAAAGTTCCTCGTAACCACTTAGAAATAGTTGAACTTTTTATTTTAGGTGCTTGAATTCACTCTTCAAAATCTATATAAACCATCTAATCCATACATCTATTTAATCTTACCTCTCCGAACCCTCCTTTGCCCAGGAGCCTGTACTGTCTAAACGTCTGCTTGGTGACTGGCTGCCTTCAAGAGAAAGAAAAGTTTGTTTGTTTAGTGTCTCGAAGAAAACTATGAGCTAAATATCACACACACACACACACACACACACGCCTGAGCGCACACACAGACTCCCACACGCCCACACACAAGGAAACAGGTAACAATTAATCAAAACAGAGTATGAATGACGACAGTGGCTGGTATAGTATAGCCTGTTCAGCAGCCTATACTTGATACTGAAGTGAACTCAGAAATGGCCCTCAGCCATATTTAGCTCATAGTTTAGTGTGTGTGCGCGTAGGTGTGTGTCTGTAAGTGAAACTTAGAGAGAGTGTGTGTGTGTGTGTGTGTTTGAGAGTATGTGTGTGTGTCTGTCTGTGTATGTATGCACATATGTATGTGTGTGTGTGTGTGTGTGTGTGTGTGTGGGGCTGTATGTGTCTGCACGTAGATGTGTGTGTGTGTGTATGTATAGAGTGTGTGTGTGTGTGTGTGTATATCTCTGTCTGTCTGTGTATGTATGCACATATGTATGTGTGTGTGGGGGGCTGTATGTGTCTGCACGTAGGTGTGTGTGTGTGTGTATGTATAGAGTGTGTGTGTGTCTGTCTGTGTGTGTGTGCGTGTATGCGCCTGTGTGTATGTGTGTGTACTGACCTCTCCAGCGACTTCCATTGTAGAAATCGGTCAAAGAACATGCTCTCCTGGTACTGGAGGAAGGGCTCTCCACTAAGGTAGTCATGTAGTTCTCTGATACGTGGAAACATAAAAGTTAGTTATATTACCAACAAAAACATACATCGTAGTAGTTCAAAAGTCTATGGAAGAGCATTAGGGCCTGGGGATGAATCAAAATTATGCATTATTATTATGCATTTAGAGAATAAAGTAAAAACGTCGAAAATAAACTAGATTTTTTTTTTTTTTTTTATGTAGTTGATTTGAGAACAATCCAGGCTGGTCTACATTTTTTCCAGAGCTGCAGTATATATAAGTATATCTGTGATGTGTGAGGTACACACACACACACACACACACACACACACACACAAACACACACACATGCACATACGCACACAAACACACTGGACTTACTCTCTGCAGTCGTGGAAGACGTCTCCACACGGGTCGTACTCTAGATTCTGTTGGAGACTCTGTTCATATTTCAACATGATGGAGACACAGTGCATCGCCTGGGGACAGGTGGAGGGAGAATGGTTATTGTTAATGTCTTATCTTTTTTAACACTTATTTTTTATTTACAATATTCTTCAGATCACCTTTTTTTTTTTTTTTTTTTTAAGATATTTTTTGGGCATGTTTATGCTTTATTGATAGTGCATAGAGACAGGTGAAATGGGGCAAATAGGGGAGTGACATGCAGAGAACGACCGCGGGCGGGAATTGAACCCGGGTCTGCTGCTGGGCCCGGCCCGGGGGGGGGGACGCCCTACCAACTGAGCTAAGGGCGCCCCCCAGATCTCCTTTTACAGCAATTACTTTCACTTAGAAACAATATCTGTTACAAGGGGTCACAACATTCATACGCTCTTACGTATATAATCAAGTCAACTGGAGAATATGTACAAGAAAGAAGAAATAAAAAAAATAATAAATGTCTTATCGTAAGGTATCAGGGAAGTGGCTGTTTTTTTTAAAATCATATCTTGTGTTTTCAGAACGACAGAGTATGAGGACCACTGTGGAACTAGAACAAAAAGTGCGGACACGCTGGTGGGTAAATTTTTCAAGAAAAAAATCTAAAAAATGTACATGAAAGTTGGAAATTCTATTAGAAATTTTTTTTATATTTTCCGGGAAACTTTCTCAACACTTTTGACGTTGAGCTCATACAGTTAAACTCGTGAACTAATGATGTAATTAGGTAAGTTTTTTAACTATAATTTTGGTTTTTGAATGTACAAATAATGTGATAAAAAGATTGACATGTATATATTTTATTAACAGACCTGACTCCTGATAAATCTCTGGAGGATGCTGAAGCCAAAATCTTTTCTCTCTTCGTCCAACTTTGTCTCAAAGGCCTCCTGAAGGAGACAGGTAAGAAACATTAGGAATAAATGAATGCATGAATGAAAAAATTAATTCCTCAAATCAACTTTACCTTTAAAGGGACAGTGTGTAACATTTTAAGTAATTTATTAGCTAAAATCAATATCCTCATTCATACATATGTCCTCATTGGTGTAAAATCACCTCTGCCAATAATCTGAATTATCCTCCTGAGCGGAGAACTACAAATATTAATATTACATTTTGTACATTGAGCAGGCAAGTCTTATGGAGGAATTATTATTCAAAAGGGTTGGGGTTACCCAGGGAGCGTTGCATTCTAGAACTTTGTAGAATTTTCTAGAACTTTCTTGATGATGTCATATTACACACTGCACCTTTAATGTATTCTAAATAAAAAATAATAATATTTTTTTTTATATGATTATACAAATTTCAATACATTGCAATGCATTTCCACAGTATAAATTCTATATATTCCACTAAATTCCCCCCTCTGTCTATCGGTTACCAGAGCATCCTGCAGTGAAATGTAGTTGAGCAGATCGGGCCGACTCCAACAGAAGAGCTGGAACAGTTTCTTCCCAATGGGCTGCACCACACACAGGCTGTGGTAATCTCTCTCTGGTGGACAAAATGTAAAAATACTCTTTAAAGGCCTACTTCACCGGTGGAAATATGAAGGTGTATTGAACTCTGGGATCCTATGTCGTATAAATGTGCAAAAATGTTAGAAATCGGTTCATCCTAGCCTGAGAAAAGGCAGAAAGAGTGTTTATGGTCTCACTGTCTAACCCTACATTTTCCCACGTGTGACATCACACATGTTAAAATGTAGAGTTAGAATTATCAGGACAGCTGGGCCAAGGGAAGACTGAGGGAAGAAAAACCTCATTAATTTTATTATAAAATCGCAATTTCTAAAGCACTTACATGAACTAAACTTTCCATAATCATTCTCAGCACTATTCTGGAGGTTATTTCAGAAGGATTTGTTCATATTTTGTTAATTGTCTGATTTATGGTACATTTTGTCTTTAAAAATATGCCAAAAATGCATTTTTATGACCTGTAAATTGTAGTTTTTTTATTTATAAAATGGAAAAAATGCTCCATTCCATTACATATGAATGATAAGTTATCTCAACAGTAGATACTGAGTTGGCTCAAATGTAGACAGTTTTCCTTCAAACTTAAGCAGTCAGTTTTAGCCTCAAAACTCAAAAATCTAGTTGCAGACAGTTGCCTTGATATTTTAAGCTTTCATAACTTTATTACACTTTCGTAATGTTAGAAAATTATTATTTTGGCTTGTGAATCAGTTTCGGTATCGGGAGATTTGCCAATTAAAAGTTTTGTACTATGACAGGAAAAGGAAATTAGATAGGTGTTATCTCTATAAATCACAAGAAACCACAACATGACACACACACACACACACACACACACACACACACACACACACACACACACACACACACACACACACACACACACACACACACACACACACACACACACACACACACACTTGTACACACACACACACACACACTACACACACACACACACACACACACACACACACACACACACACACACACACACACACACACACACACACACACACACACACACACCTATGTTCATGGCCAGCTCCACGATCTGACTGATCTGTGGGAAGCGAAACATTTCTTTCCATTTCCAACTTCTTCCTTTACTCCGTCCGCCTGCAAACAACAATACAAATGATTAAGTAAGTATTTAGTAAAACACACACACACACACACACACACACACACACACACACACACACACACACACACACAATGAATATCTTCTCACAATGGTGTTGTAATACACAGTCTAGGCTCTGTAAACTCGTATATAAACAAAGGACATGCAAACAAAAATGGGGCCATCGTAGCGAGCAATATGCCAGTTTACAAAGCCTAGGTTGTGTATTAACACTGGATTTTTTTCAGCGCACACACAGTATAGACAGGTAGTGGATCATGAGGAGATATTCACTGATTTTGACAAAGTGATTTTGACAACAAGCGTTCTCCAGAATCACTGACTCCACCTTTAAATGACTATTTACTACCATCAAGCTGCTGAGATAAACTTTAATACCGTGGAGTTCACAAGAGTGTCAGCAGAGTGTGTGTTACGTCAGCAAGCACGCGTCCGTACACACACACACACACACACACACACACACACACACACACACACACACACACACACACACACACACACACACACACACAGACACACACACCTAGCCAGCCAGGTTTCAGACTACAGTGAATGAACTATTAATAGCTGTGAAAAGCCTGTGTGACTGCATTGCATTGCCTCACTTACCACCTTACTTTCACACTCAAATGGCCTTACATGCTGACACGTCAACTTAACCCCAATGCACTTTTGTTTACCACCTCAAAAGCACATTTTAAAGTACAATACATTTAATTTAGCTTAATGTCTTTCAAGGAGAATTTAATAATTTACTTTAAGTCGAGACGCTGCGGGCGAAACATTGTTATTTCAAGCACTGGTCAATTTAGATTTTTTGTTTTGTCTATTTTGCTTCTTCTTTCATACTAGTATAAATCAAAGGTCCAACATGTACATTCAGGTGTTTATTTGACTAAACCTTGTCTGTTTGCGTCTGTATATTTCTCCTATACAACCATCTTTAACGGCCATTATCTCAACATTATTTTTTTTTCCAATACTCTGAACCAAAAATCTGAACTTCTAAAGCACTTACATCAACTCAACTTTCCACAATCATTCTGAGCTCTATTCTTTTGTTTAAATATTATTTTGGGGTATTTTTTTTTTGCTTGTTTTATTAAAAAGATTTTGGAGAGACATGTTAATTTACAAATAATTTAGTTATATATTGTATATTTGCTTATTTATTCAAACATTTGTGAAGGCACAGTATTTGGAATAAATAACAGAGGCGTTAAAAAGGACTAGAATAACATGTTTGTGTGTGTGTGTGCGTGTGTGTATTTGTATGTTTATGTGTGTGTGTGTGTGTGTGTGTGTGTGTGTGCGTGTGTGCGTGTGTGCGTGCGTGCGTGTGTGTTTGTGTGTGTGTATGGGTTAATAAATGCATTATAAGTTGGTTTTCGTAATTCTTCGAAAGAGCCACTGTCCTCAATCCACCCGATACCAGACAAAAACTCGGCCCGGAAAAACTACCTCACAAGCCCTGTCATTATGTCACGAAGTATGGAAGTGTTCTATTTGACAAGTATGTGCACAGCATGCTCAAAATCAGGCTCTTTTGTAGTCTAAAAGTGGCAATAAAAATGTACTTGTGACACTTTTGAGTCATATTTTGCATTAAAGTCATATTTTGCGTTAAATCACTCTGCATTTATACAGCAATCACTTAAACAGTATGCACAGTTCATAACAGGTCTCCCAGTCATGCAGCTTTGCAGTAATTGCAAGTTAGATAAAAGGTCCATATCACTTACTTCTTTCATTTTTCGAATCTGTAAAGTAAGTAGTGAGATAAATATAGTGGACTAAATTGTAAATGGTAAATGGACTTGACTTGTATAGCGCTTTTGAGCTGATTTTCTCAGCCCAAAAGCGCTCTACATTTCTTACCACATTCAGTCATTCACGCACACGCACACACAAACGCGCACACACACACACACACACACACACACACAGATGGCAGAGTAGAAGTGTATGGTAGAATATAAGTAAAATATTCAAGTATATCCCTTAAAAACTGATTTGGGTGAAGGCTTATGAAACCAAAACTATCTGCACAGTCGGAGTCCGTAAATAAATCAACGTTGTTTTTCAAATATGTTTTAAAGGTGCTCCGAGGAACTTTCAGTGTGTGTTAATTCTTGCGCCCCCTTTGAACAAAGCAGTAGTGTTTTTACCACACCAGCTGTTGTTCCTGGGTGAGCGTATACCCATGACAAAGGCATTAAGAAAAAACTATATAAAAATAACATTATTTGCACTGATGGTCTCGTTTGCTGTTACATGTAATGTATGATCATCAGAGGAAAAATGAGACTGTTTCAGATATATTTAAAAGTTCTTCGTAGCACCTGGAACTATAGCTAAAAACACAACCGCTTTCGTCCAAAGTGGTTGCAAGAAAGAACAAAAACAGAAAGTCCCTCGGAGCACCTTTTAATAAAATATAAACTAATATTTTGCATATAAATTCTGTAGCATTAAATTTGAAAGTGACTCTTACCTTCTCTTGCTTTGATTAGCGCACTGTTTGCTACCATACTTTCAATCTCCATGTTACACGCTGTATATTTCTCCTACAATATATCTCCTTTTAGCTCAAAAAAATTCCCAAAAAAGCCCCAAAAATCCATCCAGTGTTTATACACTCATCGCGAGGGCCACAGTAACACACACACACACACACACACACACACACACACACACACACTAGCTGTAGTTGTTGGTAGTTGGAGAGTTGATATTTAGGTGTGTCTCTCTGTAGTCAAGCTTGCACTGTCTGTTGTGTGTGACTCAGTGTGAATGGAGTTTGCAGGTGTTTTGCATTTTTTAGTTTTAAAGTGGAAGGCGTTTCTCTGCAAGGTACAGTCCTGGGACACTCCCTCTAAACAGGGGAGGGACTAGAAGGGTTAACAACAGAAATATCTAATTTTGCAAAAATGTGCATCTCTTTAAAGGTGCACTCTGCAGTTTTCAAGGGAGGGGGATTTGTTTACATTCACAGAGCCTGCAGTTAGTTTACCAAACATATTTCCTCTAGCTACATTTAATTTTTAGTATTGAATAATTCTATCATCATAAATCAATTTTATTATTTTGACGAACTTAGAACCAAATGTAAGACTAGAATATATTTGTGAATAAAACTGTGGGCCCTGCTGCTGTAAACAACAACAACAACAGTGAAACAGTAACTTTTCAGGAAGCTTTCTAACTTCCAGTGAATAAAAAGTCCAAAATGTACATTCAGGTGTATATTTGACTAAACCTTGTCTGTTTGTGTCTGTATATTTCTCCTATACTAACCATCTTTTACGGCCATTATCTCAACATTATTATTTTTTTCAATAATCTGAACCAAAAAATCTCAACTTCTCAAACACATTCATCAACTCAACTTTCCATAATCATTCTGAAGGTTATTACAGAAGGATTTGTTCATTATGTTGATTTCTGAGACATTTTTCAAAAAACAACAACATCATTTGAGGTGTAAGGCTGATTGCCATGGTTATTTTAGAATTTGACTATGCTTTAGAACAGAATGTCAGAATGGAACATTAATATTGTGAGGATTCTAATGACAAACACTTTGGACAGAACCTTGCTCACTTCTTCAGCAGATTTCGACGTGTAAGCCACAGATTTTGTTACTCAGAGAAAACCTCGAAGAAAACCGAACAAACCGAACACTTTCAAGAAGAATTTCAAGTCGTTTTAGTAAACCGAACTGTCAGTGAACGCAGCATTCTAAAAGGTATGTACACAATTATCTTTACAACTTAAAATTATTGTTTGTAGGACTTAGAGACTTATACATCACTCAAAGTTAAGTATAACCACTATAGCTTGTTGTTGGTTAGTTAAACAACAATACATTTCAATTGAAACTGCTGCAGCAAGTGTATTTTAGAAGTATATGCCTTATTTTATACTGTTAAAACTACTACATGTACATTCAAATGCACGTACAAATGCATTATCAACCAGATTTACCTAAAATATCAGATGTATATATATACAAATTTGGCTTCATATTGTAGTAAAAGGGTTTGTACTGATAAATAAACTTGTAAGAAGCTTTTAAAAGTTGCAGCTTTTTGAGGAGAATGTACACTTTACAACTTAAAATCATTGTTTGTCTTACTTAGAGATTTATAAATCACTCGAATTAACATATTTCCTATAAATCTACTCGTAAGTTATTTAAAGAACAATATATATTAACTCTCACTTGTTTATAATGGTGTTATATAAGTATTTACCTTGTTGTAGTGTAAAAACTGTAGAAAATTACAGTTTATTCAACATCGTAATCAAAAGTAAGCCTACTTAAGCATTTCCAGCTAACTGTACTTAAAATATCAAATGTATATGTACAAATGTGGCTTCATATTCTAGCAAAAGGGTTTTATTTGACTTAATAAGAGTATTTAGTACCGATTAATAAACGTCTAAGCAGCATTTTCAGCTATTCGAAGAGGACAAAAAACTTTATCCCATATACTGTTGAGTTTAACTGTATGATTGAATTATGTTTTATAAGTTGATTATAAGTTGTGTATGTAATGCGTTTATCTGTATGTTTTCTTGTAAGTTGAGCCGTTAGATGAGAAATAAGGACAATAGTTGACTGTGAAATGTGATGAAAGGAAAATGTTAAGTAGCACAATTCAAAAGTTGTACTGAAGTGCAAAGCTACAACTTTTGAAAATCAAACCAGTAGTGTGTTTCAATAGGGCCTTTTGGTTTTCATACCATTTTATTGAACTCAAAATACCAATACTGTAATGTCAACATATTTGATTATAGTCAATATGCAAATCCTCCTGAACTTACCGTATACAAATGTAAAAGTAGAATAAAAAAAATGGAGGTATTGTACAGTATTATATCATGCCAACATGCCACTTTGCAAGTTTAGTGTGTGGGTAACACTTTAAAATAAGGCAAGGCAAGTTTACAAGGGTACATTAATCAACAGTTAGTTAATACTATTAAGGGTTAGTTACTGCTTAGTTAGTTCCTATTAAGCATTGAGTGAGTGATATATCATATTGAAAATTCACTTCTTCATATTTTCAATGTATGGTTGCTGTATGTAGTTTGCATTGAGCACCTTGAGAATTGCTGCTAAACTTCATGCAATGTGTGTGTGTATGTGTGTGTGTGTGTGTGTGTGTGTGTGTGTGTCTGTCTGTCTGTATGTGCATGCATGTGTGTGTGTGTGTGTGTGTGTGTGTGTGTGTGTGTGTGTGCGTGCGTGCCTGCATGTGTGTGTCTGTCTGTCTGCGTGTTTGCCTGTGTGTGTGTCTTTAGGAGTCCATTGAGCTCTAAACAGCTTCCAGAATGGATTGCTTGGCTGAGTTTGAGCGCGTGGTGGAGGGGATGGAGTGGGGAGACTTTGTTGACACACTGCAGGACGTGCTACATGACATGATCGCCGAAACACCCGACGCTTCAACCGACCCCTGTGTCCCCTATGGGTGTGACGGTACGCCTGACCCCGCTCTCCCCTATTGCTGTGACGTCACTACCTCTCAGCCAATAGAAAGACAGGATGGGTCTTTCTACAATGGTGGACAAGAAAATTTCAGTCTGGGACAGGTAAGATAACCAAGTCAAAATAGTAAAACATGAGTATATTTCTAAAAAGTATTGAAAAAGTGTAATATTTTTAAGATATTTTCAATGTATTCATAAACAATATGTAAGTTGTGTCGATTTGAAACAACTTAAATTGTACTTGTTTGTTGATTATGCTACTATTTATTCATATAAGTATGGGCCTACAATAAATAGTGTGTTAGTATTCCACCTAGTGGTCAAATGCCAGCGTTGCAACCAATTTCATCAATTGTGTTTGTGTGTGTGTGTGTGTGTGTGTGTGTGTGTGTCTCTATAGATTAACAATGTACCAGTGGTGAGACTCCCTCATGGCATTCACCAGAACCTGCGCCGTATTGGACTTCTGTAAGTCGAAATATTGTTTATTTATATATAATAATAAAATGTTTCAGTGTATGTAGTTTGTTAAAAAAAATGTGTAAAAGTAAATTACAGTTTTTGCCGAATGCTCAAACACTAAAAGTGAATTCCATTCATAAATGTGTAGCCTATATTCACACATTTTTCCTAAACAATTATAGTGTATTTCATTTAAATATTCTAAAATAATGTGTTTGATATAACAATAATAATAATAATAATAATAATAATAATAATAATAATAATAATAATATAATAATAATAATAATAATAATAATAATAATAATAATAATAATAATAATAATAATAATAATAATAATAATAATAATAATAATAATAATAATAATAATAATAATAATAATAATAATAATAATAATAATAATGCTTTTCTTTCTCTGTGCAGGAATGGAGAAGTGTTGTACGAGCTTCCAGCAGAAGTGATGATTGTTCCCGTATCTGCTGCTACTCAACCAAAGGACTCCGATTCAAAGTGAGTTTGGCTCCCTCTAGAAAAAAAATTTAAAACTATTTTCATACTGATTTTCATTTAAATATTCACTAATGTTGTCAAAACACACACAGAAAGGCACTTGACAGTAAAACTAGAACTAGCTAAAATAATAAAGGCCATTTAAA
This sequence comes from Hyperoplus immaculatus, assembly GCA_949357725.1. Classification (NCBI taxonomy): domain Eukaryota; kingdom Metazoa; phylum Chordata; class Actinopteri; order Uranoscopiformes; family Ammodytidae; genus Hyperoplus; species Hyperoplus immaculatus. The sequence continues at coordinate 27,348,389 of OX442365.1, forward strand.
TTTTATTTTTTTATGCAACACATCATTTATGCGTGCCTGTCTTCGCATAGACATTTTAGCTTTATTCATATTTTGTATATTTATATTGTGTATTTCAGCCTATTTAAATATGGGGTAAGGGGGGGGGGTATGTCCCCTAAATGTAGCCTATATTATTATAAATTTGTCTTGAAGAATAAACTAGGCCTTCGAAACGACCACCGTAGAATATAAAATGTAATCCTATTTCTTCTCAAAACATTATCAGTCATGTAGCCTGATTGATCTAAACGAAATAGGCTTTTATTATGTTTAGGGAAGTTACAGTTCATTTGCATATTGTGTCAAATGACAAAAATCTACTTTAGATGCTTCAGATTCAAATGTTTACTTTAAAAGTTCCATCGTTGCTATGGGTAAGAGACTGTTGCTACAGACATTGTTTTGAACGATCACTTGCTCTCATATCAATCAGCTGATAGTTATAGGCCTATTGATACAAACAGTTACACAGGCCTAATAATAATACTAGTTATAAAACAATGGATTGCATTTTGATGGACATGAATTTTCATGCATGTGGAGATCAGGGAATGCCAGTTAATATGTGAGTAAAAGTTTGGACAAAAAGTTGCATGGTTACCGTTGCTATAAAGGCAGTTAATAGGACTATTTTTTTGTACTGTAAGCAATGTGACATTACAGTAAGGTTACCCTAGGGAGAAATCTGGTTTGGTTAAGTGTAGCTACGTAGAAAAAGGTGTTCAAATACTTCATAAAAATTTATGAAATTGAAAAAAAATTATCATGTAAAAAAGGCATCGGTATATGCCAGCAAAAAAAAGTGTTTTATAATCAGTTGTACTATAATGCAAAAACGAATACTTTTCTTTTTTTACTGTAAATTGAGCCAAGTGAATATGGAATTAAGACTGTATAATAATCAGATTTATCAAATACAAAGACGTATATATCTCTGTTTATTGTTTTCTCTCTACAATAAACTAAATTTTTCATGAATACTTTCAATTTTGCAAATTTTAAAGTCCCTTTCTAAAAACATTTTTTTTGTTAACATGAGCTCTCTTTCTGTGTGTGTGTGTGTGTGTGTGTGTGTGTGTGTGTGTGTGTGTGTACAGAGAGAAACCTAGTGGCAGCAGTCAGCAGGATGTAAGCCGGCCTTATGTGAAAAAGCCTCCGAACGCTTTCATGTTGTATATGCAAGAAGAGAAGCCCAAGTACAAGGAAGAGGTGGACAGATCAGGCAGTGCTTCTGTTAATATACTACTGGGACAAAAAGTGAGTGTGTGTGTGTGAGTGTGTGTGTGTGTGTGTGTGTGTGTGTGTGTGTGTGTGTGTGTGTGTGTGTGTGTGTGTGTTTGAGACAATACGTTTTCTACTAGTCCTCTCAACTCTAAAACTTTAACATTTATGTGTCTGTTAATATGTAGTTATTGTGTGTCAGTGTGATTGTGTGTGTGTGTTCATATATAGTAATAGTGTGTGCGTGTATTAACTATGAGTGTGTGTCCACAGTGGAAGGCTCTGACTAAGGACCAACAGGACAAATATTACGTCAAGGCCAGAGAACTCAGACTGAATCACGCAAAGCAAAACCCAGGGTGGTCCAGCAAAGACAACTATGTAAGAACACACACACACGCACACACATATATACACATACACACACACACACGCACAAACACACACACACACACACACACACACACACACAGAAAGTCTAATATGTTTTGTTTTTTTGTAAAGGGAAAAAAGATGAAGAGGCCAAAGAGGACAAAGACTTCCCCCGGGTCTGAAGGTAAGACCATGTACTCAGGAGTTTTTTATTATCTTTTTATTCCGTCCGTCCGGACACGGACACACACACACACACACACACACACACACACACACACACACACACACACACACACACAGAATCATTTAACCGCCATGTTTGTAGTTCTAGCTCTTAAAGTGTTTTTATATTGATTTCAATGTACCTATGTGTATTTTTGTGTGTGTGTGTTTCAGTGTCCGAGGAGGAATGTTCCCAGCCCAAGAAAAGAATGACACAGAGTGAATTGCTTGAGGCTCTTCGTGTGCGAATGGGTTTAGTTGAAGCCTCTAAAGCTGCAATGGCCGCTCCTCAAAACCAGTCGAACATGATGGAAATTCCTTCAACTTCTGCAAATGTCTTGGATGCCCCACACATGCATAGAGATGATATGGACATTTCTCAAACTCCTGCAACTGTCCTGGAGTGCCCACGGACGCATAGAAACGTACTGGAAGCTATTCCTATGTGTACAGAGTTAACCGACGTCCCTAGCACGTCTAAAATTGAAATGGACTTCCCAGAAATAGACACAAATGAGAAGAAAGTTCCACTCGCTTGGACAAGTGTCATGCCAGCTCCTCAAGTGCGCAGGAAAAGTGTGATAGTGTCACCACGACGCCACCAGCCTGCCGTACACACAGAGGTCGTAAACTTAACGTTAGGCGATGAAACAGAGGCAGATGGAATGACCTATACAGAGTTAAAGAATGCTCTTCCTATGCCTACAAGCTTAACTGAGGTCCCCAGCACGTCTACAAGTGCCGTGGGTGTTCCTGAAATGCAGACAACAAGTGTGAGGTTGCCACAAATACTGCACACAGATGTGTCGCCGGCCCCTGGAATACGGAGAAACGAAAGGGAAACCCCGCAGACGCAAAGAGATCTTTTGGAAGATTTTCGTATGCGTGCAAGTCTTGCGAGTGCCCAAAACAAGCACACAAGTTACGTGGACGTTCCTTACACACAAAACAACGTGATGTATCAACGCCACGGACAAATGGGAGTGAACCAAGCTCAGAATTTGGATAGAAATAATTTCATGATGTACCAACGTCAATCGCAATCGTGCCCTATGGAGACTACCAGAGGCCCTCAACCTTGGACTGATGTTATGGACGTCCCATACACACATAGGGGAATGTTTTATCAACATCATAACGTACAACATAACGTAATGCATGCGCCACAAGCCTGGACCAATATGGACGAAGCTCTTCAGATGTGGACTGGAGGGATCGAGGCGCAACAGACATGGACCAGTGTTAGAGAGAATCCTGCTCCACACATACAGAGAGGTTGGAGAATGTTATATGTGTGTACAACTTTTATATGATTGTTTTTACTGCTTCGCTTGCTTTTAATATGCTTGTTATGTGTCAGTGTTTTGCTTAAATCGTTCTTAAAGGTGCAGTGTAGAATTTTTGGGCAACAGACTTGATAGAAATTTGAGGCAGTGGTGGATGATGCCATCTTTAGTAAGAAACTTCTTGTCCTTGAAGGCCACCGTAGCTTCTGTAATAATTTGAAAGGGGAGGGGTTACCAAGAGAGCGTTGCAATCTAGATTTTGCTCCACTACATGCCACTAAATATTCCAATATCACACACTGCACCTTTAATTTGCTTATGTACTGTATATGAGTACCTTGAGAAGTGCTGTAAAAATAAAATGTATATTTTTTTATTTTTTGTTTTTAGAAGTTCCACAAATATGGACAAATGTGATGGAGGCGCCTCACATGCAAACAAGTGTCCCAATAATGAGAGAGCATCGCGTGATGGTCCTGCTTTCCACACACGGACACTCAACTAGTGAATTCACTAGATGTTGAGATGACTCCATATGTACATCAACTACTGCAGGAATGTCTTTTAAAAATATATGTGATTTTTTCTGCTGTGCATTTAATTTTAATAAAAAATTCAAGTGAGACTGTTTTGTAACTGTCATTATTTATTAACTACAAACTTTTGAAAATGGCTATTCTTCATAAAAAGTATTTTTACATTTGGTATTGTGAGTATATTTTGATTTTGCTACTTTTTCTTTCAATATTTCTACTATGTTATCATAACTTTTACTTAAATAAAACATTTGAGTATTTAAAATACTTTTTTTCTTTTTTTTTAAAGATTATTTTTGGAGCATTTTTGCTTTTATTAGATAGGTTTTTTGCAGAGAGGAGAAGACATGCAGAGAACTGACCCGGGCGTGATTCTAAACCGGGTCTTTCCAATATTTGATGTTTTAACAATGACCTCAAAGAGGCGCTAGAGACAAGGACAGGAGGACCCCCCAAAATCATTGGGACTTACCTTGTGTGGGACCATTATTTACTATCTATGTGTGGGACGCATGAATGTCTGAACAAAAATCAACTTTTCATGAGTTAACAACATAGAAAAAAGTTCAGCATTCAATAAGTGAAGTTCTAAAATGTTAACCCATAACTCAAATAATAGGCAAAGCAGGTTTATTTATAATAGACAATTCAGACACATGGAAAATTGTTAGAAAATTTAAAGAAGTTGCACTTAAAATATAATAAAAACCAGCATATTAAGAGGTTCCATGTTAGAAGGCAAACAGTATTCCGTTGACAATTGTGTAAAAGGTCAAATCTTAGATATGACACTGTCCACGGGATCCAGACCACACACACACGTACGGTCCCTTCAAACAATCTGAAAATATATATATTTTTTTTTTTACTTTGTTTTTTCCGTTGTTTGAATTGCTTTTAACCCACTTCCACATTAAGGAAACGGTTTAGGAATCACATGAGGACATTGCTTCATTTTAACTAGGACACGTGTCACTTTCTACATTCACCCCACCTCGTCTGATGGGGGATTAATGTATGTTCTTTTGTTGTATTTCTACCTCGCTATAGTCAAATTGTTCATGTTAAAAACATAAGATACGGGGAGTGGTACACATGTGTGCACACACATGCACGCACGCACGCACACATACACACACACACACACACACACACACACACACACACACACACACACACACACACACACACACACACACACACACACACACACAAACAGATTTTTGCACAAACTCAAGTTTCTAAAAGTCATGATTTTTTTTTTTTTTTATATATTTGTATTTAATCTATGAATGTGTGACTGAGCTGGGAAAGGGATGAAATAGTTGTTAATGAAACTGTTGTCTTTGAGGGAAAATAATAATAATAGCCGGAAAAAGTTGGAGGTCACTGTGTGGTTAGTTCATTGTTTCTGTTACCACCTGTAGTGTCGGGACGTGCCACACACTGTCAACACATCCTGATACTAATGTGGTCATGCCAAAAGTTTAAGTGTTTCTGTGTTTGTGAAAACTGTACTTAAAGACCTACTTCACCGGTGGAAATATGAAGGTGTATTGAACTCTGAGATCCTATGTAGTATAAATGTGCAAAAACTTTAGAAATCGGTTAATCCTAGCCTGAGAAAAGGCAGAAAGAGTGTTTTATGGTCTCACTGTCTAACCCTACATTTTACCATGTGTGGCAGCACAAATGTAGAGTTAGGATTAACAGGACAGCTGGGCCAAGGGAAGACTGATGGAAGAAAAACCTCATTCATTATATTATAATAGTGATTTTATAATGATAGAACGCCGGTTCCGTATGGGTGAAGTATTCTTTTAAGTACAACTTCAAAACATGTTGAGAAGTGTTCAAACATTTTACAGAACAGATTTTGGATAGAGCCATTTTTCATTTAATGAATCAAAAAAAGAAAACATGTTCAGGTCTTAAAAATTAATTTCCTGCAAGTTTTTAAGAAGAAAATGTCTCATAAATCAGACAATTACGAACATATGAACACATCCCTCTGTAATAACCTTCAGAATAGTGCTAAGAATGGTGAGTGCTGTAGAAGTTGAAAACCTACATTTAGATTTTGGTAGAAATGTTGTCAGTAGTTCATAGTGTAAAACCAAAATGTTCATTCTACTCAAACATATGCCTATCAATAGTAAAACGAGAGACACTGAATATATGGAGTGGTCTCTTCATTTTTTCCCAGAGCTGTAGAGCTGTATTAGGGTCACCCTTCAATGATATCTCAAGTATAAATAAAGGGTAAATCAATAAAATAATTCTGACAAATTAAATTAGCATAAAGGTGAGGCACTACAGGCATTCATTTTTGCACTGTTTTTTCAACAGTCGTTCGGCCACGTATTACTACGCCAAACATGCACCAGTGCAATGCAGCAGTGCAGCATATCACTCCACCAATCAATCAGCTGTTGTACTTTTTTTTTTTTTATTTATTTATTTTTTTATTTGCACAATTAAAAAAGAAACATACACAAAGAATGGCAAAGAATACAAATAACATACAGTGCAGGGAGAGGCAGAAAACCCAATGGGCTTATTTGAAGCCTCCACCTACTGAGAGCTACTGGAGTTGAAAAATTACAAAAACAAAATTGTATTTGAGGATAATCCATCACCCAGTGTGTGTCTATAAATTAGACCGGAAACACATGATGTTGCCATGACTGATGTGTTTAGAGCGTTTAGGACAAGAGGAAGCTCAAGGCCTTGTGTGTGTGTGTGTGTGTGTGTGTGTGTGTGTGCGTGCGTGTGTGTGTGCGTGTGCGCGCGTGCGTGCGTGCGTGTGTGTGTGTGTGTGTGTGTCTGTCTGTGTGTGTGTGTGAAGACTTCCTTTAATATGAATCGCCACTATCAGCATTTAGGAAGCAAAGGCATGTGAGTGAAATATCTGCACTCTCATACTAACAGAATACCCCCAGTAGTAATCTCCAAGTAAAATAAATTTCATGCCAACGTCACGGCTATACTGGCAAAATTAGAAAGGACATAATGGAAAATCTGAAGGTACTTTTCATTTAAAAAACCCATTATAAACTCACATTCACATTACAATGGCTTTGTAAAGTGTGTGTATACTCCGAAAAGTGCTTATTTGTCACATAACAACCCCTCTCTATGGCAGTACATGGATAAACACGTTTCTGACTAAAATAAAATGTCAAAAATAAAAAAATTTAAGACCAATGAAAGGAAATTCCATACTTAATTGAAGAGCAGCTTGCGTGTAAGAAAATATATATATTTCTTTACACTTAACCTATCTTGAAAAGGCCCATTCAAAAATTATATGCAGGGTTTTATATACTCTATGTTCCCGAGGTCATACTTTGAGAATTTCAAATCCAACGCATTTGGAATTATTTTACGACCCCCCCGGGGTATCCTGTATGGAGCACAAGTCGTGCTTTTAAAAGGCCCAAACTGAGATTTCACACAGACAGTCAGATGGTCGGCTGTGGTGGGTGTTAATACGTTTGAAGCGATCATGTGTATGCGCAGTGAGAGAGACTGTCTTTATTCAACAACGCCGTGGATAAAGATTTTGTGGAGCTTGAAATATCACCAGAAATTAAGAAGTTTTAAAATGGTTCGTCTATTGGAGCGTGCAGATCTATAGAAATATTTCATTCTTTCATAAAGAGACGTTTCTTTCGTTGCATTTTTTTAACCAGCAAGAAAACGTTTGATGAGGTAAAATGACGTGCAAAAGTTTTATTTACGCACTAGCCAATTACAAACAAGCACACAGCACACAGCGTAATACTGTTTAACGGTAGCCTGATACACTCAACAGTAACAGTGGTCACACATACAGCTCTGGAAAAAATTATGAGACCACTCCAAATGTTCAGTGTCTCTCGTTTTACTATTTATAGGCATCTTGTTTTAGTAGAATGAAAATTTTTGTTTTATACTATAAACTACTCGCAACATTTCTACCAAATTCCAAATACATTTTTGTCATTAAAAGCATTTTCAAAAAGTTATGTAGAGATGAAGATTTAAGAAAAATCCAGACTGGTCTGTTCATTTTTTCCAAAGCTGTACAGTCCATGGAGGCATAGACCCCCTCAAGCATCAAAAGGAAATACATGAGCTAACCTGGCTACAGTGGAAGTTCCTTCAATATATAGCAAATAGACATTGAGAGGGTTGATTTTAAATTCATTTGTAACTCATGTATGACTGTTGTTGTTGTTTACAGCAGCAGGGCCCACAGTTTGGTCTACAAACATATTCTAGTCTTACGTTTGGTTCCAGGTTCCTCAAAAGATTTATATATATATGTAGAGAAAATACGTTTTGTAAACTAACTGCAGGCTCTGCAAATATAAACAAATCCCCCTCCTCTGAAACTGCATATTGCACCTTTAATTGCCTACCTCCAGTTGTTATTAAATTTTAACAAAAGCTTCTGCTAACTGACATGACGTAATGTAATGTGTTACTCCCTGAAAATAAGCAACACAGGTTAAGTGCTAATTTTGACTAATGGTCCATTTCTGGTTTAACTTAATATGAATGAGTATTCAAACGCCGCTGTTTAGAAAACCGGGTGTTTCTAGATACGGTACTCACACACACATGCACACACACACACACACACACACACACACACACACACACACACACACACACACACACACACACACACACACACTGTACATACACACACTGCTAGACCATATTCAGAGGCCATAGACAGATGAAAGCTGAATTTCCTGAAGATGTTGACAGGAAACCATTCAGCCATGGATATTTTTGTAAGCAGAGAGGATAAGTTGGCTTCCATTCTCTTAAAGGGTCACTATGCAGTTTCAGAGGAGGGGGATTCGTTTACATTCACAGAGCCTGCAGTTACTTTACTAAACATATTTCCTCTTCATGTAATTCTTAGTATTGCATAATTCTATCATCATAAATCAAAACTAATTTGAGGAACCTGGAACCAAACGTAAGACTATAGAATATGTTTGTAAACCAAACTGTGGGCCCTGCTGCTGTAAACAAATGCAGTGAAACAGTAACTTTTCAGGAAGCTTCCTATAACTTCAAACAGTGTTCCAGGGATCACATTTTCCCTGTGAGGAAAGTTTGTTTTATTCGGTTATGAGAATATACCTTAGAAATTGTTCAAATCTCTGACACACCCAAAGTTACACACTGCACCTTTAAGAAGACCCATTTTTGCAATAACCATCCATGATATGAGGGACACAGCAGACTTTAAGTCTACATAGTCAGATATTCCTCCATCAGATAAGTACATACAAAGAGTGACATACATAGGCCTATAAACGCATGACTTAAGTTCAAACATGAGTGTTCTGTAAACGCAATGGGCTGTGTTAGTGGTGTAGTAATGGTGTTAAGTCAACCGTGACAAAGCATTTTCAATGGATGATATAAATCTTTAAAGAGATCCTATTATACTACTTTTCTGGTCTTAATTTCTTATTTTACACTGCTATAGAGCAACCTGAAACGAATCACATCACAAAAAACTATGAAGATTTTCGGGAAGCTCTTTCTCTTATTTTGGCGATCCAGCACGACCTGTCAACACTTGAGTGTGTGTGCTTCGGCCATCTCCGCTCCCTCCGCCTGTGCTTCGGCCATCTCCGCTCCCCTCCCCCCCCCTCCTGCAAACCCCACTCCGTTGTGATTGGTTACCTTCCTTCCGGAACACTTTCAGTGGCGGGAAGCGCGAGCATGGACCTATAAGGGCGCGAGGCAGACGCGAACAGGGAAGTGACAGCATTACCATACATGGAAACATCCGCGTGGAGACGTCACAAAATTGTATGCGACGTCACAAATTATGAAAGGGTAGACCGCTTTGAAGACGTGACTTCTCGACTGGCTAGAATAGTGTTTAGTGCTCTGCACAGACACCCCAGACGGTCAGCAGGGAATACGTCGAAATGCATGTAAGTCATTATTTGATAATTTAGTATGGTTAAGCATGACTATGAATCATCATAACAACGTTTATAGGACATAAAAGTCAAAAAGCATCATAGGTCCTCTTTAAAGGCTTTTCTTCTTGTAAACACTCAATCAACCTAGAGGCCATAAGAATGCTCACCCTTCACTTTACTGCAATTTACATCTCTTTGGAAATGTTCATATATTCAAGTTCACACCTATCCACAAGTTGACCTTTTTTCTAATATTTACAACCGCCAATTTGTACTCAAAGTACACTGACGGACGAGGTGATGGCGCATGGATTTTATACCTTCTGCTGTACGTCCAGGTTTTTTTCTTAGCAGTAGAATCAACAACTGAAACATTTCTTGGGCTCTTCTTGGGATTTTTCTGAGCTCCTGCACCAGTGTCTGGGGGCAGGGGGCGCCACCAGTTTGTAAACGCTGCCATACTGAGAAATACAGAGAGAGTTTTGTGGAGCTGATAGGTTTAATCAACTTTGTGTCAACTCCCGTCATTCATGAGGCCCCAGAACACCCATAAAAATCTGAACCAGTAAGGTGCAAACTAAAGTACACCTTTAATGTCTGTCTTACCAACTTTCACCTTCAAAATATCTAGTTTCTAGTCGTAAAAATCCAAAATGTTTTCAGTTAATTAAGACGTGTCCAAATGGTTGGAGGCTGATTGCTGTTTAGTCTGCAGTGGAAAGATTTAAAGCTACAGTGCGTAACTTCTGTCATCAGTTCTTCTGAATAATTACAACAACACTGTCGGTGCATCTGTCTTATACCTTCTGCTGTACAACCAGGTATTTTCTTAGCAGTAGAATCAACAACTGAAACATTTCTTGGGCTCTTCTTGGGATTTTTCTGAGCTCCTGCACCAGCGTCCTTCTCATACTAATTTTGACGCCAATTTGAGTATGTGATGGTTGTGTATGCGAGTTTGTGTAGGCGAGAAATGCCCGGATGAGTTCTAACTTCCGGGAGGATTTTGTGTATGGATTGATAGGATACTTTTCCTACTCAACCGCCCCAAAATGCATTGCCTCTTTTCAAAAAACATGTAAGTTTTTTTTAAATTCTTAATTGCTTCTGTATACTTCAGTGTAAACGGTCCTGGCATAAACAATTGATTGTTATGTAGACAGTATGTAGTATATACATGTTGAGCATGTAGGAGGGAGGACGTTAGGAGGGCATTTCGAACACAGCCTAAATGTATTCCAATTATAAGTAACTTGGACACTGGACCAGATCTTACAGATAACTACTCCTTCACTGCTGTTGGGAATTACACACAATTAAATCCATGCCATCTCCTGACTTAAAATGTGACTTTTTGTGGCACGATACTTTTGCATAAGAAGTCCACAAACCCCCTTCTTAGAGTGAGGGGAGGCGGGGTTTGCACTGTATAAAACCTGCACACACACTGTGACTGCAGCACTGTACGTCTATCCATTCACCTGCATTCCTATTCTAGCTTATTGGCTGCTGCAAAAAGGCAAAAAAATATATATAGCCTATATAATTTTTTTTTCTGTTTTCCCGCAATTTTGCCGATTTTTTTTTAGCAACCATGAAGTTGGACAAAGCCAAAATAGCCATTGGATTTATGGTTGCAGGAGCTCTGACTGTGATTTCTGGAGTAGCTCTTATATTCGTGGGAGCGTCTATTATGAAAGAACAAGTCACAAAGGTATGTACTAATCTAAAATACTTTTATAATGTTAAGATAAATCAGGTCATAACTATTCAACTGTTCTGATTTGGGATTATAAATTGTCGCATCTTTTTCTTTTTCTGATTTTTTTCTTGATCGAAAGCAAATGTTTCTAGATTTTTGCATTCTCATAGTCTAATTAAAACTTTACTTTACTATTGATAATGTAGATTTTCTAGGCTATTCTTATGGTTATTTCTATTTATGTGTTGTGCCTTTATTTTGGTAGATATTTTTAGATTAATTCTCATATACCTCTTATTCTGAAATTACTTTTGTAACATTACAATTGTGTTAAAAAAAAAATCATTGTATAAAGCACATATTTGTTTGACATTTTCACATAGTTAAAGGGACACTGTGTAACATTTTAAGTAATTCATTAGCTAGAATCAATATCCTCATCCATAAATATGTCCTTATTGGTGTAAAATCACCTCTGCCAATAATCTGAATTATCCTCCTGAGCGGAGAATTACAAATATTAATGTTACATTTTGTACATTGAGCGGGCAAGTCTTATGGAAGAATCCATGTTTTTGGAATGTCATCGGGTGCATTGTTTAAAATTTAGAATTGTTCTTGTCCTTGAAGGCCACTGTAGCTTCTGTTATTATTCTAAATGGGTGGGGTTACCCAGGGAGCGTTGCATTCTAGAACTTTGTAGAACTTTCTTGATGATGTCATATTACACACTGCACCTTTAAGACTTTCTATGTATTTCTATCTAGTGCAACTGAATATCCCGTCTGGCATCAATTAAGTATTTCAGATTCTGTGCTGCAGTTACCCAGATGTAGCCACCGACATCTTCAAATACTTAAAGTTATTAAAGTATTCAGTGTCACAAAAGACTTTGCCTCTGTCCTGCTAATGTAGTTTAGTTAATACACACAGCGTAGGCTCTGTAAAATCTATGTACATTCTGTTTTTGCAAATTTAGAGCATATGTTTCTTTAAGACATGTTGGAGCCAATACATGTTTGTACAGCAAGTTAGTATCTAATTGCGATTATAATTTTGAATGCATAATCAATGTCTTGTTTCAATTAATGTATTTTTATTGTTTTTAAGTGTTTGATAGTTGACTACATGTCCCTACTGTCTGCCTAAATGTTATGTCCTGTACTGTCTTAAGCAAAACATAAGCAATTTTACTAATCAACTTATAACTTAATATTTAAGTAACCGAGTTAAAGTGCAACTTTAAGGTGTTTTTGTTGTAATTTTTTGGAGCTATTTCCATTTTGGGAGACATTATTGCTACGTTTTTGAACATTAAAAAGAGGCCATTTTTGCACTGACAGTGTACGTGTACTTATGGTAAATCCAGATTGTATTTGTGCAACCCATTGGCACAAAGGAACAAGATGTGCAATTTGCAAAAAAGTACCAAAAAACGTCTTTTACACTGGAATTTTTTTTGTCCTTTTATTACTATAGCAACAATACTAGCTTTTTTCTTTGTGCAAGAAAAAAAACGATATAAATATATGATATATATAATTATCAAATAATACAACATCTGATTGGCTACTATGATTTTTTTATTTTTTATTTTTAAAATTATTTCTATTTTTCTATTGCACTTTTACGCGTTTTACTTTAACCATGCTTACAGTAAAAATATTTTGAATGGTAGTAATTGTACATTATTTTCACCTATAAAGACTTGCAATACGGACCCTGTAGAAACCATGGATGGACCTGTTATAAAAGGTACAAACGAGCGGGAACTCAACTTCCCATAATTCCTAGCGCTGCGGAGACGTGACCAAGAGACTACAAAATCATGCAAGCTACAACAAAACCAGGTCAACAACATCGATAAGGCTCGTTTAAAAAGCCGGCTGGACTTACAATGCATCACTTGTAACCGCGCTGCTGTGGTGACAGGTCGTTATAGTCCTTCACTCCAGTAAACTATATTTAATTTATGAGTTATTTTGCACTGCTGCCTCGCACGTAAACAATTGTCTCAAACACCTCAGCTTTCTGTAGCCGACTACTAACCAGCCATGGCAGTTGATAAGTCTAAAGTAGCTATCGGGTTCATGGTGGCAGGTGTGTTAACGGTGGTTTTTGGGACAATTTTGACGTTTGTTGGACCGATTATTATCGACGACCAGGTAGTAAAGGTAAGCTAAAGCAGCGGACATACAGGGACATAATGTGGTGAAAGTGATACAGGGTTGTTTTGAGCAGTTTACTCCAGTGTCAAAGGGCTTTAGATTGACACGTGAGGACATTAATGACTAATAAAAGCCGCGTGAACGTAAATAGAGTGCTATTAAGTGATTTGAATTTTAATATAGGTCCGGTTATGTCATGCTACTTGGAATGCAAATTAGTTGAGTAGGTAAGTTTGGTAAATAATGCAAATGTATTTGTAATTTTGTGTTTACTTACTTACCTTTTCGTTTTCGTAAGTTATGTTTAGGCCTATCTATCTATCTATCTATCTATCTATCTATCTATCTATCTATCTATCTATCTATCTATCTATCTATCTATCTATCTATCTATCTATGTTATACTTTAGGCAAGGTAACATTATATCTTGGAATATTACCAATTCTGATTTATAACCCCACATAACAGATTGTGTAATCTTTGGGTTGCATTCCCTCATTGAAAAATGATTATGCAATGGTGTTTGCATTGCATGACTGGAATCTCTAATATCATGTTTTTCAGTTCCTCTTTTTGAAACTAGACAATTGCACATCTCTCTCTCTCTCTCTCTCTCTCTCTCTCTCTCTCTCTCTCTCTCTCTCTCTCTCTCTCTCTCTCTCTCTCTCTCTCGTAGCTTATTTATTATAACAATTTATATTTTTAAAGATTTTATACTTTGGAAGATATGCTGCTTTTCTATTGTTTATTTAATTGTAACTTGAATATATTTAATTTTGGGAAATTGTCGGGCAAAATGACAATGTCTGACATTGTATAATGTGCATTTTTCGCTATTTTATAAATAAACTATGCATGTAAACCATAGATAGTATATAAAATGTAATCACGCATCACATAAATTGATAAAGAAAATGTTTAAGCACAGTGAATTCATTATTGTATACTTTTAACTTGAATATCTTGAATTTTTCTAGACTCTTGGTGACACTGAACAAGCAAATTGAGATAAATTATTGTGTTTTTTTTCCTCCCACCATTTTATGAAAAAAGTGTGCAGCTTTAAGTACAGTTGCGTCTTTGTGGCATGATTGTAACAGAAAATATCTTTTCATTTGTTTAGTGTGCATTTTTTTATTTTTTTTAATGCATAAAAAAAAGCATGTTTGAATTATTTCTGTATATAATTTTTTTTACCTTTTATTTTCTTTCCTCAGAACACAGTTATCGACCCAAAGAATGAGATGTCCTACACGATGTGGAAAGACGTGCCCGTGCCGTTCTACATGTCCGTGTATTTCTGGAACGTTCTCAACCCCAAAGAAATCCTGAAGGGAGAGAAACCCATGGTGGAGCAGAGAGGGCCCTATGTTTACAGGTAAACCATTTAACGTTTATTTATTTTTTTATTAATGTTTTTATTTAACCTTTATTCATTCAGGGAAGGGGCATTTCGAACAAGCTCTCAATCTCAATGACGCACAATAGAAAAATAAATATATAAATTTACAATAGATAAAAACTGTAGATTGACAATACATATAAATAATACAAAAAACAAAATGCATTGTTTAAAAGGTGGAGTCAGTGATTCTGGAGAACGCTTGTTGTCGAAATCACTTTTTGTCAAAATCAGTGAATATCTCCTCAGATACCCTGTCCCTACCTGTGTGCGCTGTTACTATACACAGCCTAGGCTCTGTAAACGGGCATGTTGCTGGCTACGGTGGGGCCCTTTACATACCAATTGTTTGCATACCAGATTACAGAGCCTAGGATGACTAGGATTTTGACAAAGTGTTTTTTTTTCTTCACAAAACACCTTCTCCAGAATCGCTGCCTATACCTTTTACTGTCTGACCAAAACCCTTGGGGGCAAACCCTTGGAACGTTTGAATAGAATAAGAGGACAGAAACCTTGTCATTTACAATACTTGTAACCCTAAGCTTACACCAACCGCGTCATGAACGTTGGTGGCATTAATTTTCGGTTACAGTAAGGTTTTGGCTTGGCATGCGTACTACAGCGATTTCGGCCCGTTTTCTCCAAAAACATGTGCACGAGTGAAGTTTTCAAATCAATTGCATCTGAATTTGTTAACTTTTGAAACCATAAAGGGGAAAATGTTCACGTTTTCACCGTCTAAAGGGCCCCTAAATGCACTAACATGTTCTCCAAGTGTTCCTCATTACTGTACATCCACAAAGGTCTGCGTCTGGCTTTTCTCGCTCTCAGACCGAAGAAATGACCTAAACTGGAATGTTTACTGGAAGGTGCTCTGAGGAACTTTTAGACATTGTTTTTTCTTGCACACCCAGCTGTTGTTCCTGGGTGAGCATACCCATGACAAAGGCATTAAGAAAAACATTCTTTGCACTGATGGTCTCGTTTGCTGTTATATGTAATTTATGATCATCAGAGGAAAAATTAGACTGTTTCAGAAATATTTAAAAGCTCCTCGTAGCACCTTTTTTAAAGCAATGGTAATGACCATGGTGAAAGGTATAGAGTTAAGTAACTATGGTGCCCTGATATAGCTTTTTTTTATTTTGCATTCAAATCACTTTGCATACTCTGGGTCAATCTATCAGGCGGATGTATGTTAAAAAGACAAAATGTACAGCTACACTGACCCTAAAACAACCTTAAACACCCCCCCACCTCCTAGTTAGCCAAACATATGGACTACTTATGTAACCATGTTTTGGGATACCTCCAACTGTGTTAGTTGACCTTAAATTGCGACATGTATGCAATGCAGACTGACCCACATACTGTGGGTGTGTGTGGGGCACATAATGTTCCTCAAGCTGTGCCAACAAAACATATATAGCTTAACTGTATCTGAATCAGCAGTTTAAGAGGAGACTCTGCAGACAAATAATTTTTTTTTCATACTAGTATAAATCAAAGGTCTAAAATGTACATTTAGGTGTTCATATGTTGTTAATTGTCTGATTTATGAGACATTTTCTTCATAAAAACATGCAGAAAATGCATTTCTAAGACCTGTACATAATCTTTTTTTTAAGGAAATAAAGATTTTAACATTTAGACTTCTGGCTCTAGAATAGATGCAAATGTCTACATGATTAGTTAGATTTTGCCAAGTTTGCACATTTATAAATATATATATGTTTATATCTATAAGTTAGATATTTGACCCTATTCACCTGTAGTATCTCGCCCTAAACCTAGTATGGACAAATTTTCAATAGGATGCAATAACTGAAATCCACCCAGACAGAGTTAGTGTGAGTTTACAATGTCTTATACAGTTTACAAGCTTTCCATATACAACCTGTAAGTGGAGGATAACATTGCAAAACAGCACACACACAGATAGATAACAGGCAGATAGGCAAATGCAATGCAGCAGTAAACATACACACTGCTTAGTCTAGTTCATGTGCATTTTTTCTTATCCTAATTTGACTTATCAGCGATTGCGAAGTGGCGGATAACGATAGTTTTTTCAAAGATGATAAGGCACTTACTATCATTAGATGTTGTACAAAATCATATATATAATTTTTGCATTTTAAGAGATGCTATGTCTAGTTTTAAAGGTGCACTGTGTAACTTTGGGTGTGTCAGAGAAGTGAACATTTTCTAAGGTATATTTCACTGTTGTTGTTTACAGCAGCAGAGCCCACAGTTTGGTTTACAAACATATTCTAGTCTTACGTTTGGTTCCAGGTCCCTCAAAAGGATTTAGTTTTGATTTTTGATGATAGAATTATTCAATACTAAGAATTACATATAGAGAATAGTTTAACAAGTGAATTCAAGGCTTAAAGGTGTAGTCAGTGATTCTGCGGAACGCTTGTTGTCAAAATCAGTGAATATCTCCTCATGTTCCGCTACCTGTCTGTACTGTATGTGGACGCTGAAAAAATAAAAATCCAGTGTTGCTATACACAGCCTAGGCTCTGTAAACGGGCATGTTGCTGGCTACCACGGGTCCCTTTTTTTATATACCCTTTTTTTACATACCAGTTTACAGAGCCTGGGATTTCTGATTTTGAAAAAACGTTAATTTCTCTTCACGATCCGCTACCTGTCCGTTCTGTGTGAAAATCTAGTATGAAAGAAGACATGTTATAGAAGCAAAATAGACGAAAATCTCTAAATTGACCCATATTTTTTCACCTACAGTATCTTGCCCTAAATCAGGAGCTATCTCAATGTTTTTCACACTTTGAGCATTTGATCAATTTACTGTCAATTTGTTCACAGCGATAAGATAACTGATTCTGTCATTCTATCTAATCTACTGTTCATTTTCATTATCACATTGTGCGGTTTCACACAACACACGTGAACTTTTACCTCTGGGCCATAAAGGTGACACGTTAGAACACACTAATGGTGGTATAATCACTGTATGGACAGTGTATAATCAGTACTGTCCATACAGTATCCTCCCTAATGTCTTGATTAATGTATATTTGATTAAAAACTTTCAAAAAAATTGGGAAAATTCAAATTGCAACTGTCTGCAATTAGATGTTTGAGGCTAAAACTAAAACTCTTAAGTTTTAAGTGAAACTGTCTAAATTTGAACAAACTAATTATCTTTTGAGATAACTTATCGTTCATATGTTATGTAACTTCATGTATTGAGTTCTACATACTAAGAATCCCAGTTGTGCCAACCTATTCTTTTTTGTACAGAAAGTTTTTCATAAAGTTTTTAACACCGTTTAATGACCGACTTGGTTTTGTTTGTTTTCTGTATGACAGAGAATTAGTGGCACAACTGTCTGTGATTGTTTGAAATTTTTAGATTGTACAACTCAAAATATGTTTGAAAATGTGATTCCATTTTGTGTTTTATTTGCATACTGCATTCTATCTTTACTCTACAACTGGACAATGAAATGGTGCATATATATCTTTATATATATTTTTTTTTTCTGTACTATTTTTTTATATTCTAGAAAACGCATTCAGAAATTCAACATCACGTTCAATCCGAACGACACGGTGACGTACAGAGAACAGCGAACGTATTTCTTTGAGCCGACCATGTCCGTAGGAAACGAATCGGACGTTGTCACTATACCAAACATGTTGGTGCTGGTAAGATCTTACACACACACACACACACACACTGAACAGACAGACAGACAGACAGAGCAAGACACAAACCCAGCAGGACACACACACACACACACACACACACACACACACACACACACACACACACACACAGCAAGACACACACACACTTCAAGACACTTAACCCCAAACTGCTCCAGGGGCGCAGTATTAAGGCCGACCCTGTGTGAGGAGGACCCCCTCTGGAGTGTGGTCATTTGAGAGGGGATATGAGAAAAGACAAATTTCAACGTGCCTCTCGTGTAAATTGACTAACAAAGATAACTTAACATACCTAACTCAACTATATACATGTGAAACTCGAAAAACCCCACATTCAAAATCTCAGGAAATTTGAATATTACATGAAATCAATAAAAAAGGGATTTTAAATACAGAAATGTCAGCCCTCTATAAAGTATAATCATGCATATGTGCTCAGTACTTGGTTTGGGCCCCCTTTAGCATGAATTCTTGCCTCAATTCCAATTCATTTTCCATGATATTCCTATATTATGAGTTTCAAGTCAAAGTGTAAGTCTTTTATTGTCAGGTCTGATTTATGCAAGACATTCAGAATCGAAATGGCATTTATCTCTGGCCCACGGTGCAGTTAGAACGACAGAATATAAATATAGAGTTAAATAAGAAAAACCTAAACAAACAATATTTACATAAGATGCATTCTAAATACTAAGTAGTTCAAAGGAATTTTCTGTGCAATATGAAACAGTATATATAAAATAGAATAGAAAGTAAAAAGTACCCAACTCAACAATATATATTTCTAGGGTGCAGCAGTGATGATGGAGAAGCTCCCTTGGGCAGTGAAATTGATGATCAGTGCCACGTTCAAAACATTCAAAGAAGGGACGTTCCTAACCAAGCCAGTGGAAGAGCTGATGTGGGGCTACGACAGCCAATTGGTTGATTTCCTCAATAAGTATCTGCCCGGCCAGCTGCCATCCACGGGCAAGTTCGGCCTCTTTGCTGACGTGAGTATTTTAAACTTCTTAAAAAATCATATTAAAGGTGGAGTCAGTGATTCTGGAGAACGCTTGTTGTCAAACTCAAAATCTCCTCATGATCCCGCTACTTGTCTGTACTGTGTGTTAGCAGAAAAAAAAAATCATTGTTAATACACAGCCTAGGTTTTGTATACGGGCAATACTGGCTATGGTGGGTCGCCTTTGTTTACATACACTTTGTTAACATATCCTTTTACAGAAAATATGGTGTTAATACACAGCGGCCAACTGTAGTTAGCAACATGCCAGTTTTCAGAGCCTAGGCTATGTATTAACACTGGATTATTTTTTTCCAGCGCAAACACCGTACGGACAGGTTGCGGCTTGTGAGGAGATATTCACTGATTTTTGACTAAAATCATTCTCCAGACTCGCTGACTCTTTAACCATATCACTCCTGTTGTTAGGCTCATTGGCTTAGGGTTAGAATGAGTGATAAACAGATAGAAACAAAGGCCTTATTATCCCTGTTACTGTGATTTCTATTTGAAATGGATACAATAGATCAGGCATCTCAGCTTTTGCATGGATAAGCAGTAAAGGTATTCACTTAAACATGGTAATTACAGCATAACATAGTCTAGTTGTGTACTTAAAATTTATTAACCTTTATTTTTCCAGGAATATACTCATTGAGATTCAAAATCTCTTTTTCAAGAGAGTCCTGGCCAAGAAGGCAGCATAAAAACATAAAAGTTTCACATTAAAAAACAAAATTTCACACTTAAAACAAGACACAAAACACAATAAAAAGTAAATAAAAATAAAATAAAAAGTCACAAAGCATCAATCTCATTGAAAGGGGTTGGGGTGTGGACTTTAAATAAGTGAAAAGGTTTGGTTTTAGGCCATTAGGGAAGACTGGCTTGTCAAAGAAAAAAGCAAACTCATGTGGATCACGTTTGGTGTTTAATTTACTGTGTATATGTTTTATCTTGATTTAGTTCAACAACTCCGACACGGGGCTGTTCACCATCCACACTGGACAAGACGATATCAAGAACGTTCACAAAGTCGACTCCTGGAACGGTTTGACAAAGGTGAGACGATTTTTTTTCTTCCGGAATGTTGTTAACGACTCGGAATCTTGCCACTAGAACCAACCGACACAAGTAAAAAAAGTCCTTAAAGGCCTACTTCACCGGTTGGAATATGAAGGTGTATTGAACTCGGAGATCCTATGAAGTATAAATGTGCAAACATTTTTTAAATCGGATCATCCTAGCCTGAGAAAAGGCAGAAAGAGTGTTTTATGGTCTCACTGTCTAACCCTACATTTCTTTTCTGTGATGTCACAGAAAAGAATAGTCTTGGAAATTTAAAAGTAAAATAATACTAAACAGTTTTTATTAATTTTTACAGCGGACACGATACCAACCAAAAAACATACAACTTATTTTTTCGGTCTCAATGGGATTTACCTGTATAAATAAAGGTTTAAAAAAAAAAATCAACGTAAAACATCTAGGCTAAGCACATGTCTACTAGTCATGGTGTAATTGGGTTCATAATGCTCTGTACGCCACGAAATCCAATGTCCTCTTCAACTTAGAATGGTTGATAATCCAACGCAATAAATTCAAGTATATTTTTATTAATGCCTTATGCTTTGGCACCGTCCCTCTCTCTAAACTATTTTACCTTTTTCAAAGACATGCTCTGCTGCTGTACGTAGATTCCAAGTGATAAATTAAACTTGTTGTGCAGTAAGCCTTTGCAGATGTAGCCTACCAACCCTCTAAATTTCTCAGTAGAGCAATGTCTACAAACCGACATTTTTAGGTAATTCATTGATGCTTTGAAATGCAATCCACACTGCCGACATGTAAGCTGCATTCATAAAGAGTGACCAGCCTACTCCACGCTAGTTGGTATTTGAATGTGTCATGAAAAACGTAATTGTTTTATGAAAATGATTTGGTCTTTTCACATAAAAGTGGAGTCAGTGATTCGGGAGAACGCTTGTTGTCAAAATCAGTTTTTGCAAAATCAGTGAATATCTCCTCACGATCCACTACCTGCATGTGTGTGAGCTGAAAACATATTGTGTTAATGGTGTAAACAACCTTAACAGCCTATGCTCTGTAAATTGATATGTACACAGAGGGTATTTAAACAGAGGAGCCCAGGCTAGGGTACAACAGCAGTCTCCAGAATCGCTGACTCCACCTTTAATTGGCCTAACACCAAAAGTGCCTTTTTTGCTATTTTCGACCAATTTTGTTTTGTTTGATAAATATTCAGTCGGTGCATCCCTTCACCATTTATCTACCGCCATGTTTGTTTACCTTTCCTAGTATGTGTCCTCTCTGTTAACAGCTGAGCAACTGGAAGTCTCCTCAGTGCAACATGATCAATGGAACAGCTGGACAGATGTGGCCGCCGTTCATGACCAAAGAAAGCACTTTACCGTTCTACAGCCCAGACGCATGCAGGTAAAATGTCTCTGTCTGTCTGTCTGCCTGTCTGTCTGTGTGTCTGTCTCTATCTCTCTCTCTCTTTCTTTCTCTTAAAGTTGGAGTCAATGATTTAGGAAAATGTTTGTTGTCAAAATCAGTGAATATCTCCTCACGATTTGCAACCTATTCCATACGATGTGCGCTGAAGAAAAAAAATCTAGTGCCAATACACAGCCTAGGCTCTGTAAACGGGCATGTTGCCAGTGTGGAAGCCAATTTTATATTGATTAGTTTGATTCTACTCTTGTCTCTATATTCATTGTTTGATCATTGTATGAAGTGTATTCCCTCTCATCTTAACTACTGATGTTACCTGTCTGGAGTTTCTATTGTAATTAAATCAGTCAGATTGGAGCTGACACCCTAGGTGTGGGCCATCCTGGAAGCTCCCAGACTCAGATTAACATTGATTTCATCAAGAACCAAACTTGATTGTTCCATTGTTATTCTACCTATCTGACCATGTCAACCATGTACAAAGCAGCTCATTTTGTGTATACAACTCAGTCAAGACCCTATGGTGGGCCCCTTTATTGACATACCAGTTTTACAGAGCATAGGCTTTGTGTACACCGGATCCTTTTTCAGCGCACACACTCTCTATCTAACTCACTCACTCACTCACTCACTCACTCACTCACTCACTCACTCACTCACTCACTCACTCACTCACTCACTCACTCACACTCACTCACTCACTCACTCACTCACTCACTCACTCACACACAGCTATGTCAACGTTCCATGTATTTTATTTCCAGATCTATGGAGCTAGTGTACCAGCGTCCGGGGGAGTTGAAGGGCATTCCTCTGTACAGATACGTAGCCCCTAAGACGCTGTTCGCTAACGGAGAGGACTACACTCCCAACGAAGGCTTCTGTCCCTGCAGACAGTCAGGTCTGCTCAACGTTAGCAGCTGCAGACACAGTGAGTAAACATGGACAATACTAGTTTATCTTTTTAGCTCATTTACTGTATATTGGTTGGTATCTTATCTTTATGAGTCAATTTAGACAAGGTTACATTGAAATGAGTCTTTTCTCATATCCCCTCTCAAGTTACCACACTCCAGAGGGGGTCAGAGCACAGGGTCAGCCATAGTACAGCACCCCTGGAGCAGTTTGGGGTTAAGTGTCTTGCTCAAGGACACAATGGTAGAGATGGTGGGCACCGTAGATGTAATAGCAGCCTTGACGTGTTTTTACTACTAACACCCTCCTGTCCGGTGCCGGGGATCAAACCAGAGACCTCATGGTTACTGGGAGGAATCAGAGACCTCATGGTTACTGGGAGGAGGAACCAGAGACCTCATGGTTACTAGGAGGAGGAACCAGAGACCTCATGTTTACTGGGAGGAACCTCTATAACTAAAGGACATCCTACCACCTATGTTTTTTTTTAAATATTTTGTGGCCAAGATGTCGCATTTGAACATTTCGCAAACATAAAAACACTACTGCTTTTGTCCAAAGGGGGCACTAGAATTAACACAAACTGAAAGTTCCTCAGAGCAGATTTAACTTTCAAAAGGAAGCCGTAGAGGAGACATTGCTATTTAATACGAATTAGAAAATGATCAGTCCTTCAAAAGCAACTTTATTGCGAACACCGAATTAACAATTTTTTTTTCCATTTCCACTTCCCAGATTCTCCGGTCTTCATCTCTCATCCTCACTTCTTTAACGCTGATCCCGTTCTGCTCAACACCGTCCATGGCCTGAGTCCCAACGAGGACGAGCACGGACTGTTCATAGACATTCACCCAGTGAGTACACACACACACACAGACAAGCACGCACACACACACACACACACACACACACACACACACACACACAGGCAGTGTTGTGCCTGAACGCGTTCAATGAACGATCGTTCATGAACTGGTTCATATTGGGGGCGAAGGTGAACTGAACGTATGTATTTCTGCCTCATGAACGTTTTTGCGAACGCGCTCATTCTGGCGTTTGTGAACGGCGCTCTTACAGTCGTTCAATCGTTCATCAAGTGCCAGATTTCCATAGAAAACCCCCGCTAAAAGACATCGTAAACAGCCCTTAATATGTAGCTGTAAAACACCCAATCTGGCAACACATGCCACCACAGCGTCGCACCGCCGCTGCGTCATCAAAATGCGAAACACCGCGGGAAAAAAACAAAAACAAATGAATGCAGCAGCGCTTACTCAGACCCATGACTCAGACCATGGACCTAGCCTCAGGCTCTACCTCTTCTTCGTATGATTGTTACCTACTTCAGATTGTGTTTGTGTTAATAAGTATGTCAACACATCTTCTGGACTTTGTTGTTAACAGTAGGCCCTATACTGCAGTTTAGAATGGTCTCCTTGAGGGTTTTACTAGTTTAAGTTGTAGGCTCATTTGTTTGTACAGTAGAACCTGCCTGGTATATTTTTCAGTATTGCTTTCTTTGAATGAAATTTCATGTGAATTGTTTCCAGGTTTGGAAAATTATAAAAATGGAAAAACTTTTGCACCTTAACCGTTTTTGTTTGAATAATTCCTCATTAAAAAGATCATTCAAACAGCAACTTTTTCCTCATGTTTTTGAGAATATACTGTAGGGGTAAAAGCTGCAGCTGGCTTCTAGTGTGGACTGAATGTTATTGAAATCATTTCTGTCTGTGGTTCTATATGGAATGTGGCAATTATTTAGAACAATAATAGCCTGCAGCAACATATTGAAAAAAAAGAAATATGAACTAGTTCATTTTTGAACTGTGAACTTAGTTCAGAATTTAGAATGATGAACTATGAACTGAACTAGTTCATTTTAAAGTGTGTGAACTGAACTTTGAACTAGTTCACGTAGAAAAAGAACTTTCCCAACACTGCACACAGGCACGCATGCACACACACACACAGGCACGCACGCACGCACACACACACACACACACACACACACACACACACACGCACAGACACACAGACACACACACACGCAGGCACACACACAGGCGCACACACACACACAGGCGCACACACACAGGCGCACGCACACACACACACATACGGACACAGAGACGCACACCTTTACTGCAGGTCATCCCCCCCTCTCTCTGTCTCCCCATTTCAACCCTGTACTATCTAATAAAGCTTGAAAATGCCAAAAAATAATCTTAAAAAAAAAGAAAAGGGTGGATGTGGCATGTTTTCTGTCCAAAGTCCAATAGATTGTTTTTAGAGAATCGTTCGTCAGTGTCCTTGTGTGTTCATCTTGAGCAGAGATGGACTGATTACATTTAACGGTTTCATGGTCAAGGTGTTATCATGATGAAGCATGATGGCGGACATATATGGTCCAAGAGGCTTTTTTGTAGAGTGAATTGAGCTTGACATGTGTGAGAAATTTCAAGCTAATCCGATTTACAGTGTGAGGGGCGGGCCTTTCAAACAATGGTGTTGATGTCTTTATGTGGTCATCTTGAGCAGATATGGACTAATTACATTTAACAGTCTCATGATCAAGGTTTTATCTTTCAATCAAACTGAGGAATCTTTGCTTGAGGCTAGATGAGAGGTGACATCCTGTTGTTAAGAGTTAACTGTAGTCCAACTGATAATCCTGTGTTAATTAATGTTTAATGGTCTCACTGTCTAACCCTGTGTGACATCACACATGGTAAAATGTAGGGTTAGGATTAACTGGACAGCTGGGCCAAGGGAAGACTGAGGAAAGATTATCATTATATTATAATAGCGATTTTGTAATGATAGAACGCCGGTTCCGTATGGGTGAAGTATTCCTTTAAGTTACTTTATTAGTCAATGGATACATTGAAATGTGTCTTTTCCCTTAGATACCTGTACTTATAAGACCTTTCTCCCAGCGCAGGGTCCCATAACCTTAATTGAACTACACTCTTTGAAACTTTAAAATGATTAGGGGCATAAAAGAAACAAGACACAAGAAAAATATTGAGATGGCATTTCAGACAAAATGTTTAAAAAAATTCAATAAATTGGTTTAATAAGACAATAAAAACAAATAAAAAGTGGGTAAAGCTCAAAGCACTACTTCTCAACAACCTCTTCAGAACTTCAAAACCGTTTTAATGAAGTAGGTTTTAACGAGTGTATAATCGCCTTTTTATATCTACAAAGCACCGCCATATTTTACAGTTTTCTTTGTCCGACCAGTTTTTAAAACGTTTGAGCTACTGCCCAAGTTAATATGTATTCTTTGTCTCCTTGATACGGTCTCTAAGGACTATCTAAACCAACTCTGGCACCTGTTTTTACTGCTAGTCGGTGACAACACAGTAAAAGTGCCCTGATTATAATTACACTATCAGTAAAGCGCACATGCCTCTGACTGATAAGTTTGATGGCTCAACATGTTAGTTAACAAGCTTATGTAAAATGTCCGATTCCTTTATAGGTAAACTTAAACAGCAGTCATTGGCTCTAACCTAAGTTGTGGTAAGGTAATTGGAGATAGCATTACTTTAGCTGTTATTGCAGTTTCTGATGAGAAGGGTTGTTCTATGGGGACAATAAAGAAAAATCTGGTTTGGATAACAAGCACAGTCCAACATAGAAGGAGGTTTAGATCGGGTTAATAATTATAGAAAAAATTACTTTGTGTTGGGAATTAAAGGTCGAAAATACTTAGACTCTATAAATGGGCATAATGCTAGCTACGGTGGATCCCTTTGTTGACATACCCCTCTGTTTACATACCAGTTTACAGAGCCTAGGCTGTGTATTAACACTGGATTTTTTTCAGCGCACATACAGTACAGACAGTTACTGGATCGTGAGGAGATATTCACTGATTTTGTGAAATAGTTTTGACAACAAGCGTTCTCCAGAATCACTGACTCTTAATACAGCGCTCTCAAATGTCAAAGTGACACCACAGCTTGAAGCACATTTAAATAACTCATTCTTTAGAGACAGACAGACAGACAGACAGACAGACAGACAGACAGACAGACAGACAGACAGACAGACAGACAGACAGACAGACAGACAGACAGACAGACAGACAGACAGACAGACAGTTGAAATTGGGCTACTTCCTCCTGCTAATTGCAGTTCTTAGAAATGTCAATTGCTCAAATAAATAAATGGTTTGATAACAGATAAGAAAGTTATGCCTTGTACAGTTTAACATGCACTTCAATAAAAAAAGGCAAGCCAAGTTTATTTACGCACACACACACACACACACACACACACACACACACACACACACACACACACACACACACACACACACACACACACACACATATATTTTAGAATTTATAGACCTAACCAGAATGTCAAAGCGAAATCTTTCGATAAAGTTAAGTCGAATGTCAATGTGACCTCACATTACAGCTTCCAAAAGTGGGTTGGGTTCTTAATTGCTCCTGATAGTTAGCTTGCACCCTGCGTGGTACCTGCTGCTGCTATCGGTGTATGAATGTGTGTGTGAATGGGTGAATGTGTACAAAACAATGTAAAGCTCTTTGGGTCTGTGAAAAACCAGGGAAAAGAACTCGAGTCCATTTACCATTCCAAAATTTGGTGATGATAGTATCCAAAAAATTTCACATAAATGTACTGTATTTCAGTTTTTGCGAATTAGGTCAAAAAGATAACGGCGGTCTTATTTGGTGCAAGAGGCTTTTTTTGTAGAGAGCATTGAGCTTAACTTGTGTGTAACATTTCAAGTCAGTAGGACTTACAGTGTGAGGGGCTTGGCCGCTTTTTGGCATCCATATAATTGCAGTCTTGTCTGTCATACTGGGGGCCTCCGATTTCAACCTCCTGCATTTTTCCATGCATACGTTTATCCGATCCACATGTAAGGAATTAACTTCTGAGATCTTTCTGGCAGGCTGTACAGAGAGAAATGCCAGTCATCATATATTATCTATGTTTGCGTTCACATATTTCTATACGCATATGGATTTCAACAGCCAAATTGTTGCAGTTTATACACAGTTCTTGACCATTTTAGAATGTCAAACAAATGCAGTTGTGTGTCACAGATAGAGAGGAGGCTTTTAAGATGTCTGATTTCTATTTGGGTCCAAATTGTTTAGCTTTTTTTTTTTTTTTTTTTTTTTTTTTTTTTTTCAAAACCAAGCAATGAATTTATTCTTAACATCTGGCTCAAATTAAACTTTGTATTGGTCATAGGGCTCGCTTAGAAACATAAGTGGACGGGGGAATAAGGGGAGGGGGGGGTTAGCAAGGGGGAGATTATATAAATTGATTACATAATGTACAGTATGCGTAATTAGAACATAGTGTTTTTATAAGACAGTTTTCTTTAGCAGGGATATACATTTGGGGCTTACGATGGCTGGAACCAATTATACAATCAGGTCATGTCCAGTTTGGGTCAGTGGATAAAATCATACAGGGTTTGATAGTTAAACAATTTAAAGCCATAGTGCGTAACTTTTGTTGGCGATGATAGTTGAGGAATTCTGGGTTATTACAACAACAATGTCGGTGCATCTACATGAGGTAAAAGCCTTCAGTGATGGCACATGGATTTTATACCTTCTGCTGTACGTCCAGGTTTTTTCTTAGCAGTAGAATCAGCAAACTCTTCTTGGGCTCTTCTTGGGATTTTTCTGAGGGGGAGAGGGGGGGGGGGGCACCAGTTTGTAAACGCTGCCAAACTGAGAAATACAGAGAGAGTTTTGTGCAGCTGATAATAAGCTGAGGCTTATTGACTTTGTGTCAACTCGTTTGGAGATGGCTTGAATGTAACCATAACATTCATTTATTTTTATATGTTGAAAAACGTACGCACTACAGCTTTAATTTGCAATCTTTCCCATTCGTTCTCACAAATATTTTTTAAAACATGTTGAAACCAAAATACAAAGCTATCTTCAGGTTATAATTTCTATGTGCTTTCCTGAAGAAAAAAAAACATCTGTGCAAGTTAGTTGGAAAATGATCTTAACATGATTTGTAGGCTCGGTCTGGTTGGAACCAGTTGCGTGCCCTTTGTGTTTCGATTGCCTCTGTACCCTTGTTTTAAAGTAATTAATCAAACCAATATAAATTTGAAAAAGTATATTTTTAAGGAGTTTTAACTTTATAGTTTAATACGCACTTTTCAAGCTTGCGTACAAGGTGCTTTTACAAAATTAAAAGATTCAGCAATGCAAGAATACATTGTAGGCAAAAGTTAAAAAATTAAAATCAGAAAAATGTAAATGCACAATATAAAATACTATCATGAAAATACTAAAAGGACACAAAATAAAATAGAAAAATAGCAGTAGACATTTTTAAGAGTAGGCCGCACCCCCAGAACAATGGTAGTTTGAACACTGTATCATGTTTCTACAGGCATGGAAATCTTGTTTGTCTTCTTTTAAACGTTCTCTTTGTATTAACTTTTAGGGGCGACTGTGGCTCAGGTGGTAGAGCGGGTTGGCTGATGATCAAAGGGTTGGAGGTTCGATCCCCGCCCTGCCACCAGTGTCATGGTTGTTGTGTCCTTGGGCAAGACACTTCACCCACCTTGCCTCGTGTGAATGTCGATAGTTAGCCTGCTGCTATCGGTGTATGAATGTGTGTGTGAATGGTAACGTGGGAAAGGAAAACAGGTCTCCCTTGCAAAAGAGTCTTCGGTCTCAATGGGATTTACCTGTATAAATAAAGGTTAAAAAAAAAAAAAAAACTTCACACAAAAATGTTTTTGTTGTCGCAACTAGTTTGGCGAATGGCTTGAATGTTGTTGACATGTGAAAAAGTTACGCACTATAGCTTTAAACACACAACAATGGCATACACTCTATAATATTTCTGCAGGCGTGGAAATCTTTTAAGTGTCTTCTTTTCAACCGTTCTATCTACGGGAACTTTACACAAATGTTGTTTTTAGACTCGGAGACATTTAATTTCCTGCTGGTTTTCAAGTAGTTTGATTTCCGGCTCTCACTTGAAATATGTTATCCAACGAGGAAGTGTTTGTGCAGCTGAAAGGCCACAGGCAAGAGAACTGTTTTGATAGTCTGTACACACACAAAACAGGTTAAAAAAAGACAGTGTTGTGCACATCCATGTTAAGTTGCTGGAACAAATTTACATTCAAAGTAAGATTAAGAAAAGTTGTAAGGTTGAAGGAAAGACAAATTGTCAGCCGAAATGTTTGTGTGTGATTTTGTACTTTTAAAGTATGATTTATTTTTCATAATATGAAAACCGTCTAAAGATGATAGAATCTAATATAACTATTAATAATTATAGAATTCAAAAAATTGTATATAAAAAAAGACGATGAAATACACAAAAATATAGAGATTAACTGGAGCAGCATTTAAAAAAAATAATAATTAAAAAAATATTAAATTTTAAAAATAGTCATCATAGTAATGTGTCAGTCATACAAACAGTAACACTCAAATAATATAGTGATATAATCATAAGGCATAAAGTGTGGTGGATTGTTCTCCCCTGCTGTAATAAATATATTGGTTTTGTTAGATAATTTAAGAAAAGACAGAGCGAGGGAGAGACAGAGAGACAACCGAAGTAGCATTAGAAACATTTTAAGAAATCCGAAAAATTCCCCAAAAAATAAATAGAACCGTAATCATACAAATCAGTCAGTCATAAAAATATGCAAAAAGTAAAATACAGTGAAAAGTCAAATGTATTTCTATATCACATTTAAAAACAGCATCAGTTGACCAAAGTGCTGTACAAGATACAATACAAAACAACATATAAGATATATGAGAAAAAAGGGAGGAGTGTCAAAGTCTCAACTTGTGTTAAAGGCCAATGCAACAAAAGTGAGTCTTCAGCAACGTATTAAACTGTTCAACTTTACAGGGATCCAGGTTCCATTCATTCACACACAGTCATACTGGTGGTGGCCGTGTGTCAGAAAGCGTGGTAAATCCATGCCCCCTTGCTGTGAGAATTTGTATTTTGGTTTTGTTACATAATTTGAGAAAAAGTCGGAGACACATCTGGCGAACAGGAAAAAACATTGAAAGCAAAAAGCTGGTTCCGTTCTTAAGACTTGAGTCCGCTGGGTCTTAGCTAGAGGTCCTCACAGTGTGTTCTGCCAGAAACATCATAACACTTCATCTGTGTTTGTGTGTGTGTGTGTGTGTGTGTGTTAGGAGGCTCTCTGCAGACAAGAATATTCTTTTGTGTGTGTGTGTCAGCGTGAGTTAGCATCTGTGTGTGTGTCTGTGTGTGAGCAAGAAAAAGCGTGTGTGTGTGTGTGTGTGTGAGTGAGCATCTATGTGTGTGTGAGCGAGAGAGTGCATGCGCGTATGTGTGTGTGAGTGCGCATCTGTGTGTGTGTGAACTGTTGAACTGAAGTTAGATAAGTGTCATGTTGGCGCCTATTGTCACAGAGCAGTTAGCCTGTGGCTTGGGCCCCCGTTTCCATCCCCATCCCCAACGGTAACTATGTAACTCTTCACAGCTTAAGGACATTATCCAGAAATAACGGACAGTAGAATGCTTTGAGTGATTGGTCAATCAGGACACAGCATTTATCTGTGTTGTTTAAAACCCCCTTCAATAAATATGTATTGAGTATGAAAACTCCTTTCAGTAAAAAGGTGTGTAATAATTATTTTTAATGTCCTTTTTTAAATTCCTATAATTTATTGTTCTTTCTAAGCTGCTGAGTCCATCGGTTTGCACAAATTAGATGTTGTTGTAATTGTAATATGCAAGGAAAAGAAAAACGTAATGTATAGTAGAACAGTAAAATCAGAAAAAGCAGGAGGAAAAAATGAAAATGTCAAGGCAGTACTGTGTAGTAAAAGTCTTTCTAAATAAATAGGTTCTCAGGTTAGATTTTAAAATGAGCTGCATTTGTGGTAGTGCGAATGTCGAATAGGGGGATGGATGGATGGATGGATGGATGGATATGAAATGATCTACGTATGATATTTCAAACAACCCCTGACATTTGTACAGTGAATGTCAGGGGGTAACATGTTCCAGAGGTGTGTGTGTGTGTGTGTGTGTGTGTGTGTGTGTGTGTGTGTGTGTGTGTGTGTGTGTGTGTGTGTGTGTGTGTAAAATAAGTTGCTTGGATGAATTCAGTGACCCGTTGTGTTCGCGAAGACTTAAAATCTGGGCCAAAATATGCAGGAGCCAAGACATTAACCCATTGATGACTATGGCAATCTAGGATGCATGTCCTTAATGCCTGAGGGTTTTCTGAAAAAATAGTACGAATTGTCAAGTCTACCAAAACCTTAATATCTAAGCCTGTGTAGCACATAGAAACATGAAATAAAATACATTTAAAAGTTAAGGTTCACAGGTTTTATTTAAACATGCTCCCTTAGCGCTTACACACCAACAAATATTTCTAAAAATCGTCAAAATTAGATGGGGGTGAAAAAAAAGAATAAATAATATAAAATATTTAGTGTGATTTTCGTCAGTAGCCTATAGTGGACCTTGATTCTGCGCACCAAACGCCACTAACTGTTCTGTAATACACTATCGCTGACACAGCCGGCTTATTTTTTTTTATTATTTTGTTTTATTTTTAATTTTTAATTTTTTTGATTGATGTGATTTTTGCCAAACCACACAACTTTTGGGTGATCACGTGGTCTTAAAAAATCAACAAAACCCACCTCATGTGTATTTGAACCAATGACAGTGCATTCTATGCTGCGCATGCCATGAAAATTAGATAAAGTAACAATGCTGCACGATGCAGCATCAGGCAGGAGAGGCAATGTGGCATCGCGCAGCAGCCGTCATCAATGGGTTAATGGTCCTGAAGGACAAACATGTAAATCTTTAAAATCGGTTTAAAAAAATGAACTGGGAGCGATTGGAGAGAGTAAAGAATATAGAGAATGGTTTGTCAATTTTTTCTTTTCAAAATGACAATATCCCCTCACACGTAAATATTAAATAAAGTACATTATATCAGTTTTTCAAATTTTACGTTTTATTCGTCAAATGTAGATTGACATACGGTCAACCAGTTTAATCGAGATATTGGTGTGAAAGCGACCTTACATGAACTTCCACCAACCTTTTACGAGGACACACTTCAAAGCCTTACAGGTGCTTTGTAAAGGGGGCAAAGCCGTCACTGAACTGTGCCCCAAAAATGTCTGCCAAAAGACCCAATCACGTATTCGGATTTCCTTCTTTTGTTAACTATGTTTACCCTATGGGACGCATGCGTAGGTTAGAAAGTTCCAGCCATAGTTAAGACGTTGATTGGCAGCTTGAAAACTAACTGTGCCAAAGATTTATTATTTTTCTGTTCCCGAACTTTTGACACTTTCTACCTGCTATATGGAGACCAAAGCAAAACAGCTGATAGTGATCAGTCAATGCGTGTTAAATGTTCACGCAGTGCCAAGTTATCATACTCTAGTGTGGACATATCTCATATGTTGACCGTTAACTTTTTGTCAAAAACTATTACAAGCGAGTGTAACTGCAAATTAGTGGATTATTCTCCTTGAGATTTGGGCATTTTCAGGCGTTTTTTGGCTGCAACTTCCGCCCTGAATCGCAACGAAGCTATCAAACTATAGCTGTGAAAAGAGTTACCTAGAATAAACTCATAAGGACACACATCAAAGCCTTACCGCTGCTTTGTAAAGGCGGCAAAGTCGTCAGTAAAATGTCTCCCCCAAAGACCCAATCACGTATTCGGATTTCCTTCTTTTGTTAACTATGTTTTTCCAATACGTACAAAGTTCCAGCGGTTAGTTAAGACGCTGATTGGCACAGCTTGAAAAAAAAAAATGTTGTACCCAAACTTTTGACACCTTCTAACTGCTATCTGGAGACCAAGACATTATGCAATACGACCAGCAAAACAGCTGATAATGATCAGTCAATGTGTGTTAAATGTTCACACAGACACAAGTTATAATACTCTGATGTGGACATATCTCACTTTTCCAGTGTTAACTTGTTGTCAAAAACCATTACAAGCGAGTGTAACTTTTTCTTTTTTTTTTGGCATTTTTGCTTCTCATTTGACAGATTTCGTAGAGACATAGATGAAATGGGGCAGAGAGGGGAACACATGCAGAGAACTGACCCGGACGGGATTGCAAACCCGGGTTTGCTGCAGGGCCGGGTTCCGGGGGGGAACTTTTTTGCAAATTAATGGATTTTTTCCTTGAAATTCGGGCATTTTCAGGCACTTTTGACCGCAACTTCAGCCCTGTATCGCAACGAAGCTATCAAACTATAGCTGTGAAAAGCGTTACCTAATATGAACTCATAAGGACACACATCAAAGCCTTACCGCTGCTTTGTAAAGGCGGCAAAGTCGTCAGTAAAATGTCTCCCCCAAAGACCCAATCACGTATTCGGATTTCCTTCTTTTGTTAACTATGTTTTTCCCAATAAGTACAAAGTTCCAGCGGTTAGTTAAGACGCTGATTGGCGCAGCTTAAAAAAAAAAAATTCTGTACCCAAACTTGACACTTTCTAAATGAATGGAGACCAAGACATTATTAGGGGGGAACCTTTTCGCGAATTAGTGGATTTTCATCCTCGAAATTTGGGCGTTTTTTGGCTGCAGCTTCAGCCCTGAATCGCACCGAATCTATCAAACTATAGATGTGAAAAGCAAACTTACTATGAAGTTCCTCCAACCTTTTATACGAGGACACACATCAAAGCCTTACCGCTGCTTTGTGAAGGGGGCAAAGTCGTCACTGTATTGTATTATGCCCCAAAATCTCTCCCCAGAGACCCAATCACGTATCCGGAATTCCGCCTTTTGTTTACTATGTCTTTCCTAAACGTATAAAGTTCCTGCGATTTAGTTAAGAAGTTGATTGTCACAGCTTGAAAACTAACTGTGCCTCAAGATTTACTTTTTTTTTTGTGTTTCATATTTTGACACTTAACTTTGATGTGTATTTTTTTTTTCTTTCTTCTTCCAGCTCACAGGAGTTCCTCTAAACGTTTCCATCCGCCTTCAACTCAACCTCTTCATGAAAACGGTTTCAGGAATTACGTAAGAGAAGAATTTATTCCCCCGAACGATTATCCTGTCAGTAGGATATTTCCTCTATTGTGTGTCCATTGTTTAGCGGGGGGACAGACAGGCTTTTGGGATTGTTCTGCTAACTGTTCTCAGCGTGAGATTCCCTTTTGAAGTAAATTGTTTTTTCCCCTTTGCAGAGAAACTGGCAAGATCGCTGACGTGGTGATGCCAATGATCTGGTTCGAGGAGGTAGGAAAAAAACTGAACACACACACACACAGAGACACACACACACACACACACACACACACACACACACACACACACACACACACACACACACACACACACAGACACACTCACACTCACACACTCACATTGTGGCAAAAAACGAACCAACAGCCATTATTGAAATATCTCAGTAATTGAGCCTTAAATACTGTGGTCTGGACAGGGGACTTCTAGCACACAAACACATGCACACAGAAAAGCACTCACACACACTCATGCACACATACAAACAGAAAAACAAACTCACACACACATGCATAATCATATGCATATAGACATGCATGCTAACACGCACACCACAAACAAATGCACATACGTACAAATGAACGCACATACAAAGACACTCACTCAATCATGCTCTTGAACAGACACACACACACGCACACACACATTGAAGCACTTCTGGCAAAAGCAAAGCAGTTAGATGTTGAAAAAGTGCCAGTATTGTGCTTCTCGTGCTGTGAACGGTGGTTGTTCAGATCCCAAAGCACTCTTCAGTATTAAGATGTATATTCCCCCTGAACGCTTGGCTAGAGTTTTAATGACCTGTCATCGTTGGCAAAACAAAATGTTCTACCAATTCAGGCCTCAAACTCCCACATGGAAGACGTAAAATAACATCTGTACCAAATGACATAATACTTCACCCAATAAATTTTTTTTTGTCATTGGTAATATATTGGAAATTTAAAAAATATGTAGGTATGTGTTAAAGAAAAGTTGTGACAGTAGTCTGACATTATTATCTCAATATTGAGCAAATGGCAATGAGAGAAATTACAGTATTTTATTTTATTTATAATATTGTCTTCTTAGTTTGAGACTTTTGGCCTTTTATGTCATTATGTTGTGATTTAAGGGTTAGCTAACGGAAAAATGTTAAGAAAATAAAATGCTGTTTTTTCAATATTGCATGACAATTAACTCATTAAAACAGTAATACTAGCTTTGTTTTCTCAAGTTCTCTACTCTAGATACTAGACTAGATAATTTACTTGGGATTCAAGATTTAATTTAATATTAAAGTAATAAGGGAAAACGAACCTATTGTTTTTTTTTATATCACGGTATAACTGAATTAAACTAATTGCATGCACGGCTGTTCTCAGCTCCCAAAGTAATGATAATCTTAGTCTACAAAGGATCAAAGTTCGAAGGTGCTTTTTCGTCCTTTTTTGTGTACTTACACAGTGCACACATATAAAACTAAATATTGTCCCTTATGTTTAATACAGTGCAAAACAGACAATAAACGGAAGAAAAATCCAATGTTAATAATACGCAGCCTAGGCTCTGTAAACTGGCCCACCGTAGCTAGCAACATGCCCGTTTACAGAGCATAGGCTGTGAATTAACACTGGATCTTTTTTTTTTTAGTGCACACACAGTACGGCCAGGTAGCGGATCGTGAGGAGATATTCACTGATTTTGTCAAAAAGTGATTTTGACAACAAGCGTTCTCCAGAATCGCTGACTAGACCTTCTAAAATCGCATTGCTCTTATATCTTGTACAGCACTGTCTTTGGTTAACTGCTATTGTTTTTAAACTTGTTAATTTTAACTTTTCTAAATCCCCCCCATTTCTCAGAGTGGATACATAGACGGGCCGATTCTGGACACCTTTCACACTAACCTGGTGGTCCTGCCTATGATAATGGAGGTCATGCAGTATGGCTTCATCGCTCTCGGGATTCTCACGTTAATAATCGCCAGTCTGGTGCATCACAGAGTCAAGGTAAGGCTTGAGGCTATTGCATGTCATTTGGCTAGTACCCCTTTCCCACCTAAAATGGCCTTGTTGACTTGGGTTTTATTTAACGTGGGTCGATCCGCTAAAAATAGTCGACTGGCTATTATATATATATAGCAAGTAGATCCGGGTTTTGATTAGACAGCAGTGCAGAGAAGTACAGACAGACAGACAGAGATGTTATAGTTTTGTTTTTTAACTTAATCACTGACATTATAAGACTAATTTTATCAGGCCTGCTGTCTTGAAGTTTTTATCTATTCTTTTTACTTGTGCTTCTCACCACCAAAAAAGAAAACAAACATTCTACACACTTAAAAAAGTGCCAGAATTTTAACCCAACAATGTATTTACAAAAACAGCCCAGCACTTTTTAGAGTGTATGATGCGTCTCATGTAAATAAACAGGCTATTGTTAACCGAGGGGAGGAACAACTTGTGTCTACTGCAGGGTCAATCAACCCGGGTCTAAATGCTGGGTGTTACCATTAAGCTGGATCTTAGCAGGTTTTTAAACTGTTTTTTTTGGCCAGTGGAAAAGGGGTACAAGGCTTTTTATTGTTAACCGCATGTTGCATGTCTCACTCTAAGGCATGTTCTCACACAGACACGGAGGAAAAGGACGAAAGGAGGCCGCAACCAACACCCTCTAGTTGATAACAGAACCGAAAAAAAATGTGATCGCTAAAAATATTAAAATAATAATAAATTGCATTTATATTTATGGTCTGTTGCTGCAATGTCCATTTCATTGCCATACACCGTTCCTTTGCATTAAAGCCGATGTGACATTATTTTCTACAATGAAAATGTAGTATATTTTCAGAATAAAAGCACTTATATTATAAAAATTTTGAGAACTGACGTCATTAATTTTTTTTAACCCATTGATGACTATGGCAATCTAGGATGCATGTCCTTAATGCCTGAGGGTTTTCTGAAAAAATAGTAGGAATTGTCAAGTCTACCAAAACCTTAATATCTAAGCCTGTGTAGCACATAGAAACATGAAATAAAATACATTTAAAAGTTAAGGTTCACAGGTTTTATTTAAACATGCTCCCTTAGCGCTTACAAACCAACAAATATTTCTAAAAATCGTCAAAATGAGATGAATTAGAAAATTATTAAATATTGTTAATAAATAGATGCAATGTGTTGTGTGATTTTCATCAGTAGTCTATAGTAGACCTTGATTCTGCGCACCAAACGCCACTAACTGTTCTGTCGCCGACATAGCCGGCGTATTTTTTTAATTATTTTGTTTTATTTTTTTATTTTTAATTTTTTTGATTGACATGATTTTTGGCAAACCACACAACTTTTGGGTGGTCACGTGGTCTTAAAAAAATCAACAAAACCCACCTCATGTGTATTTGAACCAATGACGGTGCATTCTATGCTGGGAATGCCATGAAAATTAAATAAAGTAATAATGCTGCGCGACGCAGCATCAGGCAGGAGAGCCAATGTGGCATCGCGCAGCAGCCGTCATCAATGGGTTAAAGGATCCAGAAATTAAATATATATGTTTTTTTTATTTAATTGATTAATTTTGCATTTAATTTTTTACATTTTTATTTTATAAATTTAAATGGCCGTTGGTAGGAAAAAAGTGGCCTTATCAATTTTTT
This sequence comes from Hyperoplus immaculatus, assembly GCA_949357725.1. Taxonomy (NCBI): domain Eukaryota; kingdom Metazoa; phylum Chordata; class Actinopteri; order Uranoscopiformes; family Ammodytidae; genus Hyperoplus; species Hyperoplus immaculatus. Next base: position 27,387,076 of record OX442365.1, read on the forward strand.
TTAAATATTGTGAATTTTAAACATTTGGATTTTGATGTTTTGTGTTTGCAGAAGTCTCGTAGAAATGCTTCAATGTATCCCACCGTGTTCGAAAACCCCGGGGTTTGTAACAACCATGAACGATAAACGAAATCATGTTTCAATCAAAACCAAGACGAAAATCACACAAATACAAATGATTATGACAAAAAACTTGATCACCATTTGATTCTGAACGTCCGCTATCGGCTTGATTTTTCCATGTAAAGTTGATTTTTTTTTTATTCATTTTATTATTATCAAATCAGTGCATTAAGTATATTTGCAATAATACATGTTAATTCTAAATTAGGGAGTTTTTTTTTGTGGAGATGTCATTTATAAGTTTCAGCCAAAACATTAATTTTTTTAAAGTTTTTTTTTTTTTTAAAAGGCTTAATAATATAGGCTACAAGATATTTATTTAGCTTGTTTAGCATCTATACTTTGAGACTATCCATACATCCTTTTACTGGACCCAATAATTCACTGAATTAACCAATGGCATGTCCTAAATTAACTGCATGGTCGCTACAATCAAGTCCAGGAGTGAAACCTTGCATGAATCTAATCTCTCTATAAATCCCCCGATCTAAAATAGAACCTGCTGGTTTCACTTGAAGAACAAATGCTGCTTTCATGTGCTCCTCGGATGGTAGGAGTTTCCCAGTTTTTTGGGAGGTGTTTTTTCCCGACTTCGGTGTGTTCACTTGCTGTGGAAAAGTGGGAATTTTGTTACAACAACATGGATGCTACGAGAAAGAGGTGTAGTCAGTAACTTATAGGAAAGTATAAGTCAGTCTGGGGCGCTCTGGTGGCGTAGTGGATGGAGCGCGTACCATATTGGCTCCGGCCTTCATTGCAGTGGTCGCTGGTTCAAATCCGACCCGTGGACCTTACTGCAGGTCTCTCTCTCTCTCTCTCTCTCTCTGTCTCTCTCTCTCTCTCTCTGTCTCTCTCTCTGTCTCTCTCTCTCTCTCTAATACATATAAAATGTTGCTTAAGCTATCGTACTGGACTTGTTATTAAAGGCAAAAGACAATTCTAACATTAATAAATAGCTTTTCCAACTAGTTTAGGTCACTCTTTGTGTACAAAAACTAACTGTTATACCATATTATAAATTAGATTTCAGCAAAGACTTGATAGCATATGCAATACATGAATTGATAAAAAGTTTCTTACCATTAACTAAACATCTATTTTTGCCACCCATGTTGACAGCAAGTCAGCAAGTCTATAGCACCAAAATCTTTTTTTCGAACTTGAGCAGTTGTACATTTAAACACTTGGAAACTTGTCTTACCAATGTTTCTGACAGCACATGAATGCAGCATAAGTGAATCAAGCCAGCAGTGAATTAGTGTTCTGTACTGTTCCCTTATTGGCTGATGTGTGAGACACTGTGGTCGCTTTCATAGGCGTCCGACAAAGAGCCGGTAAAGAGCTCACTTGACCATGAAACTAAGAAGAAAATGTATCCTGAATAATTTAGGTGGGTTACACACACACACTTAACACACACACACACACATACACACACACATATACATATACAGACACAGACACACACATACAGACACACACACACAGACACACATACGCACGCACACGCACACACACACACACACTCACGCACTCACTCACTGCTTTAATTTTTTTTAATTTTTTTCACACCACATGAATTCCCTTTTATTTTATGACTCATGTTTGTATTTTTCATGATGCCTGATTTATGTTCATGCCCTGTTTCAAACTCAACAGTTTTTTGTAATGTTTTTAAAGATGCACTGTGTAACTTTGTGTGTGTGTCCGAAGTGAAACATTTTCTAAGGTATGTTCTCATAACCGGATAAACAAACTTTCCTCACAGGAAAATGTGATCCCTGGAACACAGTTTGAAGTGATTTTTTCCTCAAATCTCACCCAGGTACTAAAACCTTATTTTTTTTCTTCTTAAACAGAAAAGTAAACTGGACGGTGAATCGACGCCAGACGGACACACAAGCACTTCATCGGACGAAAGAGACGCTATACTACAAGATACAAGATAGCATGGACTTCTACACACAGACACGCACAAACACACACACACACACACACACACACACACACACACACACACACACACACGGCTGGTGTCATGGACTCTTGCCAAATGCCGACATCATTCCAGTATGTTGAACTGAAAACACTGTCACTTTCAGGTGATCCGCTCTGTGTATTATCTTTCATTTTAAATATGTGCACATGTGACGCTACGCCACACTTTACTGTACTGTGAAGTCTATGACGCTCTCAGCCAAAGACTCAAGTTCACTTTATTGAAGGTGCAGTCAGTGATTCTGGAGAACGCTTGTTGTCAAAAATTGGTTAATATCCCTGCACGATCCGCTTCCTGCTAAAAAAAAAAATCCTGTGTTAATACACAGCCTAGGCTCTGTAAATATGCATGTTGCTTTGTTTACATACACGATTACAGAGCCTATAGGTTGTGTATTAACACCAGATTATTTTAAGCGCACACAGTACAGACAGGTAGAGGATCATGATGAGATATTCACTGATTTTGACAAAGTGATTTGACAACAAGCGTTCTCCAGAATCAGTCAGTGCGTTTACATGCAGACTCATAATCGGATAACTAAACGAATAAGACCTCAACAGGACTTTTAAACTGCATGTAAACACCTTTATCCGATCTACTTCGGACACAAATCGGCACAATAACGGACAAGAGAAGTCGGATAAGAACACCTAGATAATTCGTTCATTGTCGGCTTTCTCTCTGCATGTATACAGGGATCGGATATCGCATATCGGACTTCTCGTTCTGTGCTTGTGTGCCTGCGCGTGATAGGCTACACCATGGGTTATTGACGGAAAGGACCCGGACGTGGCTCTAAAACCACTTGTTGAAAGCATGGTTGAAAGGGCTACAGCGCCACCTCGCATAGTGGAGACAGCCATGCATCGGACATTTATCCGATTTCTGAAAGGCCATGTATACTCAGACAAGTGACACGGTCCGTTCGAGTGTCTTGTTCGATATATGTGATAATCCAATCTAGTTGTGCCATGTAACCGCACTGACTGACTCCACCTTTTCAATGTGGCTGTAGGGATTGAGACTGTTTCTATTGGCAGAAGACACTCTGTCATTTAAGCCTTGTTGCCAATAAGTGGTTCAGTTTGGTTCGGTACCGTTCGACACACACATTTATTTGTGTTTTTTCACTGTCACAAAGTTGGAAAGGATACCAAACTAAGCAAACCTCTTTAAGCCATACCTGTTTTTTGTCACCCTTTCGTTTGGGTAACAAGCTGTTCCCAAAAGGGGTGGAGCTACATAATGCAGTCCATTGATTGGTCGACAGAATCATCATTTTACGTGTGAGATAAACCGCTGTGTGCAATCTCCTCTGCAAGAGTGAAGAGTCTTGTGTTTACGAGTAAAAATGTCGGCACACAGCTCTTAGTTTATTGTGGAACCCACCTACCAACTAAGGGTGCTATCAGCAGTGGAAACGCAAACCAGATCTAGGGTTAGCGAACCAAACTGTGCTACTCTTTGGAAAACAAGGCATTTGAACCACTTTCCGTTTAAAGCTAAGAACTATAAAAAATAATGGTAACACTTTACAATAGGGTTCATTAATTAACTCTTAGTTAATGCTTAATTAAGGCTTAATAAGCATTTACTAAGCGTTACCTAACTGTTAACGGTTGCTTAGTAAATGCTTAATAAACATAAATTAAGCATGAACTGTTATGCTTATTTTTTTAAACTTAACTAAGCATTAATACTTACTTAATAGGCTTTAAGTAAGCATTGATTAGCCATTAATAGTATTACCTACCTATTAATTAATGCACCCATTTTGTTAAAGGAATACTTCACCCATACGGATCCAGCGTTCTATCATTATAAAATAACTATTATAATATGATGAATGAGGTTTTTCTACCCTCAGTCTTCCCTTAGTCTTCCCTTGGCCCAGCTGTCCTGTTAATTCTTACCCTTACTGTGATGTCACAAGAAGGAAAATGTAGGGTTAGACAGCGAAACCATAAAACACTCTTTCTGGCTTTTCTCAGGCTAATATGATCAGATTTAAAAAAAATTTTGCACATTTATACTAAATAGGATCTCCGAGTTCAATACACCTTCATATTCCAACCGGTGAAGTAGGCCTTTAAGTGTTACCAAAATAACATTATGTCAAAGTTAAGTTTTGAGCGTATGTTGTTTCTATTCTACTCAGTGTTGCGACAATCTTCATTTCATAGTTTTGTTATTTCATTGGAGCAGTAGGAGAAAGTGTTTGTCAATTTTATCCTGTGATTTTTTTTTTTAAAGCCCACTGTGAACTGTAAACCCAAATCCACAAAATCCTTCTAACTATGTCATTTTACATGATAGTAAAGCATCTGAAAAGAGTTAGGGTATATTTATCAATCCAAATTAAAAGATATACTGTTATTTAGTGTGTGATTAACTTTTCAGAAATAGATTCATTGGGGCTATGTTCCTGTTTCTTATCACACAATAAGTATTATGAACCAATCACGGCAGTTCTCAGACTGTTGCCACGGAGACCGTTTGATACGGCCATTCCCACACAGTTCTGTCAAAAAAAGCTTTTTTTTTTCTCTTTTAAACCAAGATTTGTAATATTTATGAATGATAATTTTTCAATCAGATTTTTGTAAAAGCCTATTGAGACACCCAATTTTGATATCAGATATTGATTTTTACTATTTTTCGACCAGGTTTTTGTGAATTGAGTATTTCACTACCATTGTGCCTTGTGCCTTTCTATTGAGGAGAATCCATATTGTTGTCAAACTGATCTTTGGATTCTTGTACACTTAGGATCACAGAATATAAGGTGAGACACTGCAGGTGAATTAGGTAAAAATGTGTAAAGTGTAATTTTCCACACATTTTTAAATGAATATGTTAATAACTAACTAATTATGCGTTAATTCGAATCTCTACAAAAAGGCACTCTAGATGTTGGATAAAATCTATATTTCATTTTTGCAACATATTAAGGTCCAAAGCTTTTACAGAACAGATTTTGGATACAGACTTCTTTTCATTTTATAAATAAAAAAACAACATGTACAGTTCTTTAAAAAATGCATTTTCTGCATGGTTTTTAAGAACAAAATGTCTAATTAATCAGACAATCAACAACATATGAACACATCCTTCTGTAATAACCTTCAGAATAGTGCTGAGAATGATTATGGAAAGTTTAGTTGATGTAAGTGCTTCCTAAGTGGAGATATATGGTTCAGAGTATTGGAAAAAAAATAATCTTGAGATAATGGCCGTTAAAGATGGTTGTATAGGAGAAATATACAGACGCAAACGGACAAGGTTTTGTCAAATAAACACGTGAATGTACATTGTTGCCCTTTTATTTATACCAGTATGAAAGAAGACATGTTATGGAAGCAAAATAGACAAAAATCGACCAGTGCTTGAAAAAAATCATATATCTGCCTGCAGTCTCTGATCAAACACTCCTCTGACAAACGTCTTGTACACTGCTGTCCTTGTTCTGTTTATATATATATATATAAATGTGTGTGAATGTTTACCTTGAAAAATGGTGTTGAATGATCATGTTTTGTGTCAAATAATGAAGTAATAAAATAAAATGTGCCTATGCTAAAATGTATATTTACCTCTTTTTTTTATTCTTGGTAAATGGACTCCACATCTGTAGCTCTTTTCCCTGGTTTTTCACTTACCCAAAGCGCTTTACATTGTTTTGTACACATTCACCCAATCACACACACATTCATACTCCGATAGCAGCAGCATCTACCACGCAGGGTGCAAGCTAACTGTCAGGAGAAATTTAGGGTTCAGTGTCTCTTTGCCCAGGGATTGTGTGTCAGAATCGCCCAAATAGGATGTTGTTTTCAACACCAAAAATCTCGGCCGGATGTAGTAGACATCCGGGTATTTCTAACCATACTAAATCTAGCCACAAGAATTGGGACAACCTAAATCTTTTTTTCTACCATACTAAATAGTAGATAGTATGGAGATTGGAATGCAGCAATAGTTATTATGCAACACATATACATGAAGCTAAGGTCATGTCCTGCGTTCCAATTCACATACTTTTTCTTTTTACTACACTACATACTAAAGTACAGAAGAGTTTTAGGGCCACAGACAGGAGAGAATCAGATAAAAATCAGATAAGGAAGATTTTTTTTCATTATGTCGAGAAATGTCAAGAATAAAGACAAATACTCCAAAATGCTATTGGAGTTAGTGGGGCATTTATGTATTTTCAACATACTACAATTGACATGCATGTATTGGGACATCCTACATCATTTTCTGGCATACTAAATTGTAGGGAAGTATAGGGATTGGAACGCAGGGATGGTCTCTGTTATATTTCACTCCACACCCACTCTGACCTCAGCTCCAGATGTCAGCAGCTCCCGAGGCCTCCATCCATCATCAAACACATTTTATAGCTGCACATAAAAACAGCTGGAGATCTCTTTAAAATAACCAACTCTGAACTGTGTGTGTGTGTGTGTTTGTGTTTGCATGGCGTGGCCCTTCAAGTTCCGCTGTTAGTATATGATGAATGGATATCCAGACATGTATGTTAAACATGCAGGCTTAGCGAAAAGGTTAACCAATACATGTCCACAGTAAGATTAAAAAGGTACAGTGTGAAATATAGGTGTATCATGGCGTCTTCTAGTGGTGAGATTGTAGATGTCAGCGCTCCCTTGCTAACACTTCCAGAATTTACAGAAGCTAAGGTGGCCTTCAAGGACAAGAAGCTAGTTACTAAAGATGGCATCAACCACCACTGCCTCAAGTCTTTCCACAATATCAAGTGATGAGGTGAAGATGTATTTAGTTATTTATTCTATAGTACTTCTTCTTCTTGGTCTTCTAACAGGTGCATTTCCCCCAGGACACCCACTATATATAAAAACATGTATGGCCTTAAGTTAAGTTTGTCTGTGCTGTGCTACTGTAGAAACATGGCGGTGCAACATGGTGGCCTCAGCGCCCCGCTCCTATGTAGATATGAAAGGCTCATACTAAGGTCATACAACAAACAGCTTTGATTTTCAAGTTCAAACAACAACTAAAACATACTTTATGAATATAATATTCCATTTCTACCAAGTGTGTTCTGAAAAAACACAATAAATTCTACACACTGGACCTTTAAAAGGGGATTATTGAGTCTGCATGGCTGATATATATCAGTAGAACCTATTCCTAGGCTTGTTAAAAAAAAAAAAGGTTAACGTCGACATTGTTCTTATAGCATTATAGGTTATGTCACTTTTATATCAGGCTTTATGATTGTCTTGTGATAGGCATGTTATCCACGCAATGCTCACCTCACTTGCACTTGTTGATAGCTGATGTATATGAGTCTATACAGCTGGTTGAAATGCAAAGGATTCTGAACCCTTTACCTTGGCTACAATCTTTTATCTTTTGTGATAACAATGTCCACTTTTGCTCAGGGTCGCAAGTCAAAGTAAATAAAAAAAAATACATGTTGTCTTGCTTATATAAGTGTTGTTGTTACATACGTTGTGTAGATATTAGGCCATATGTTAGTTCAAGAATTAAGTTATGTGAAGTTATCTTTATTAGTCAATTTACGAGAGGCACATTGAAATTTGTCTTTCCACACATCCCATCTTAAGTTACTGCACTTTGCAGGGGGTCAGAGTGCAGGGTCAGCCATAGTACAGCGCCCCTGGAGCAGTTTGGGGTTAAGTGTCTTGCTCAAGGACACAATATTAGAGATGGTGGGCACCGTAGATGTAATAGCGGCCACCACAAGTTTTACTACTAACACCCTCCTGTCCGGTGCCGGGGATCCAACCAGAGACCTCATGGTTACTGTTTGTTAATACGCTGCCATACTGAGAAATACAGAGAGAGTTTTGTGGAGCTGATAGGCTTTATGAACTTTGTGTCAACCCGTTTGGTGATAACTTGAACGTAACCATAATTTATTTATTTGAAAAAAGTTACGCACTGTAGCTTTAAGAGCAAAACACATATGGAGGATTGTAGTTTTTGGCGTGCCTATGTGGCCTATGTTTTGAATGGCCCACTGTCCATGGGGGTTTTAATTCCCCACATAAACACACATAAACCATATGCTTGCGAGTGAGTGACGTTTGAATTTACAATATAAATACATACACAGGCAGGCCTTCTGGTATCTACCTCAGCTTTTTAAATGTGTGATCATGGGTCGTTAGGGATTGTTTTACAAACCTTTAAAGGTGGAGTCAGTGATTCTGGAGAACGCTTGTTGTCAAAATCACTTTTTGTCCAAATCAGTGAATATCTCCTCATGATCCGCTACCTGTCAGTACTGTGATTTTACTCTTAAATAAGGTACAACAAAAACTAGCAAAATAGCAAAAGTTTCCATGACAAAAACTTGTGATATGCACACACACACACACACACACACACACACACACACACACACACACACACACACACACACACACACACACACACACACACACACACACACATCATTTGACTGAAGCCATTTGGATATGATAATGTTGGTCATACTAGACACGTAACTGGTTTTGCAGTTTTAGTGCTGAACGCTAGATGGAGCTGTTGAGTCAAACATGGTCTCACTAAGAAAAAAGCATAGGTAAAAAAAAAATATATATGTTCTTGCATTTTTAGGGTGCCAAGTCCGAGCAGTAGTTAGCCTGCTTTCGGTGTATGAATGTGTGTGCATGGTAACGTGTAAATGGGAACAGGTCTCCCTTGAAAAAGAGTCTCCGGTCTCAATGGGATTTACCTGTATAAATAAAGGGTAGAAAATGCTTGTCCAGAAAGCCTGTTATTCACCACCGGAATTGTTTGATTTTTTTCTTCTCCCAGGATTCAAGTTGTTATATCCACTAAATTACAAAATACATCTACTTTCAAAATAAAGAAATGGATACATATAGTACTTGAACTCACACATAATCAGACAGTTCAAGGCACATCTTTTTCTTTACTGTAAAAATACTAAGTTACATGTGAGGGAAAAAAAATACAACATTTACCTTTCCGTTATAGATAAACTTTATTCAAACAGCACTTTTCCTAAAAATGTTACAAAGTGTGGGGGCGCCCTTAACTCAGTTGGTAGGGCATCCCCTCCCATGGGCCTCGGCCAGCAGCGGACCCGGGTTTGATTCCAGCCCGCGGTCGTTCTCTGCATGTCACTCCCCTCTCTGCCCCATTTCAACTCTGTCTCTACACTATCAATAAAGCATAAAAATGCCAAAAAGAATATCTTAAAAAAAGTGCTTAACAGAAGAGATGAGAACAACAAAGTCAAATATAAAGTACAGCGCTTATGTTTACACAATACTGTCACTCTCAGAATAAATCCTCAAGTACAATGTAGACAGAGTATGTAAAGAGTCACAACAACACAGTAACAATATTTTCTTGTTTATAAAATGTACATTAAATAAGTTAGTTTCCAATCAAAATGAGGTTGTAGCCCATTGTCTGCCTTATGACCATAGTGGAAATTATTCTAGACATTTTGACTTTTTGTTTTTCCTCAAATTGGCCCTTATACTCTTCCATACCTTACTGTGTTGTGTTAATTAAAATATTATTTTCTTTGGGCTGCATAAGTCACTTCTTGCTGTAATAAATAATACTAAACCTATAAATGACAACATGGCATTATTTGGTTCTCATATGACAAAATAAACATATTGAATCTCCTCTGTATCTTTCTGCTCTGGTGACCTGCTATCTTAGAATAAATTAACGTTAGGTTACATAAAGACAGGCAACACAATAAATAACGTTTCATTTCATTGACAGTAACCTGGTTAAATAAAGGATATAATTATAATACATTTCAGGATTCTAGATTCCCCTCCCCCTTCTTCCACTCTACATCTTGACGTCATGAAGAGGCGTGTCCTATCTGACCAAACGTCTCTGAGCTCGACAGACACACACACCCTCTCTGGTTACTATCTGCTGCCACCGAGGAAGAAGCATGAGTTCTCCACAAACGGTGACTATACAGTTTAGGTTACTATAGTGATATTATGACGTTTCTTCTGTTTTTACCCGTTAAAAGCGTTTCTTTATGGGGGAGTTGTTCCTCAGCCTCGCGGGTCTAAGGACAAAGGGTGTCGTAGGCCTATTACTGTCTGTAGGATCGTAAGCCAACTGACGCACATTACTGCCTGTCTGCGATATCGGGCTACATAAATAAAACTGATTCGATTCGAGTTATTTCTGCTGAAACTGAATCAAAACGTGTGTTTTTGGAGCGACCTTTGAGCAGAGAAAATGAACGAGTTGACGAGCAGTTCCCGTTACACAACTTGCTGCCCTGTAATGGCGGCTTGCTTGCAGCTAAACAAAATCATATCCCTGATCATTTCTACACAAACAGCAGCGGCGGCTCGCCCATAGAGGGCGATATGGCGCCGCCCTCCTTGACCCATACCAGCAAAAACAAAAATATAATAATGATGAAAAATATATTTATTAAATTTTATTTATAATCATAATTTATGATTTCAATACAGTTTTTACCTGCATCTAAGTCTGAATATCATTGTACAATCAGCGTCTGTGCTCTTTACTGTCACTCTGGGGCGATTCAGGGCTGGTTGAAAATCGCCCTGAGTGCTCTCATAGACTTGAATGTAAAACCTTAATGGCTTTTGACCCATCCTGTTGGCAGCACAGACACTACATGGATAACTTCGGCTGTCACCCCCAGGGGTGGATTACTGCACGGGCACACCGGGCACAGGCCCAGGGGGGCCCCTAGCCAGAGATACTGATAGTAACTTTTCATGTTGCATAGTCAAAGAGCTCAGTCACTGATGTCAATAACAGGGTCCAAAAAGCAATAGCCTAAATGGATACTCATTAAAATTGAACAAGATAGAAATCATCATGGGCCCCTCAACTAGTATTTTGTATGTGTGAAGGGCCTTGAAGGCCCCCTCACACATACAGAAATAAGCTTTCTATGTGTGAATTCTAAATTGTTCATAAAAAGTAGCTATCCACCCTTTATCTTTTGAAATGGGCCCCTCCATCATAGAACATGGGTCTGCAGACCAATCTACTGTTTTTACAGTTGCAAAGTAAAGAGTGCTGCCTGTTTAAGAAAAATCTGAAAAATAATGTTCCTTCTGCATCTCAGGATTTGATATAGCCTCTAAAAGTTCCTCTCAAAGTGCACCAGATTGATGCATTTTACTTTAAAAAGGTAAAAAAAAATCCGGGGGGGCATGCCCCCGGACCCCTCCAACAAGGTACAGGGTCTGTGTCACAGTATCCCAAAATCCCGTGGGAAACACTGACTTCCTTAATATGTTTTTGACATTAATTGTATGTATCTGTGTGGAAAAGTCAGTGTACCTGACTGGATAAGGGACGAGTGGGGGGCCCTTTAAGAGATTGTGCCCAGGGGCCCATTATCTCATAATCCGTCTATGGTCACCCCTATGCATCATCTCTCAGAAAAGGTCAAACAAACATTAAACATCAATCTGCATATGGATGAGCCAGCGCCGTTCAATAGCTGATCCATAGACTGTTCACTCTGAAAGCTGCTATGATCGTCCGGCATAAACCCGCCTACAAAGTGCAGTGTTACCCATAGAAATTTTTTTTAGGCCCGGTGGTAAGAGCTGATAAAGAGTGCGTACCAAATTTCTAGAAGAAATTGACCAAAACGAACCTCATTTGGGATGAGTCTCTTTTGACAGCCCGCTAAAAATGAGGGCATAGGGTTATGCGTTCACATTCGGTACGTTTGTACATGTGGTGTTTCTCGCAGGATTTTTAGATCCTGCTGGGTGAGAATGGACCTTATCTAGTGGGTTCTGGGGGCATGCCCCTGCGGAAGAAAACCTTATCCTTTTAAAGTTAAATGCATCAATCTGGTGCACTTTGAGAGGCTAAATCTGATTTAATTTTGTGCTCTGTAAACAACTGTCACGTGTCCTGCCTAGTGCCTATAACTATTTTCTGTAATAATTTGGAGAAACAAGCCATGTAAACTATTGAAGAAAAACACATGGATTTCGATACAAATACGAAAATAAAATACAATAAACACTAAGATCTAATATAGACGGGTCCTGTCTAGTTCTCATGTCTGGATTAATCTGGATCACCTCACCTTGAAGCTATAGCCTATTGAAACATTGTCTTTATTTTTTTTATGCAAATAGCCTTGTTGGAAATAAATGAATAACATAGGCTACACATCATAATTAGCCTATCAACATGTTACATAAGCCAAATTCCCTATTGTGACCCTTATTTCATCTAGCCTATTTCTCAATTTAAAACATAAAAATAAAGTAGCATTGAAAATTTAAAGCTTGTAGGCCTACACTAACCTGCTGTTTGCATGGTAACTTAACAGTTTAAACAATACATAAATTAATATGTCCCTTGAAAATAAATTAATGCTTTTCTGAGAATGTCAAAGGCAGTAGCAGTGTGGCACTTCTGTAAACTTACTGAAACGAGTGCATGCCGGTTTTTTCTGCGCTGTTTCTGCTGTCAATACAGATTGGTTGTGTTGCCACGGCGACGTAGCGATTTTTATTTTCTAAGTTTTGCTCAGCACTTTTTCCTGTTCAACGTCCCTGTTACTGAGTCCTTAATATCTCCATAGCGCAGACGCTGGGTTTATTTTTGCTACTAGTTCAACGTTTGCTTGCTAGTCATGCTTCTGCTCATTGGCTTCTGTGTCTAACAAGTGCGCACCGAATGCACACGTGCATCGCGCAGACAGACACACACAGGCACACAGATCAGCTGATGGGATGATCAGACGAGAGGTCGTAAGGATACGCGCACACGAGGGGTAGACCGGCAGTGCCGCGCAGACGCTCGCAAATTATTATTACGGAATCAATGAAAAATTGATAAAAAGTCAGGCTGCTGTTGGCCTGGCGGGGGGTCCCGTAGGCCTAGCGGCCCGCCAGGCCTGTTTAATGGTAGGGTAAACACTGAAGTGCTGTAGACAGTAGTAACCCAAACCAATGTAATGATTAGCACTGTTAATGCTGCACATATGCTATGCCAGCATCCATTTCAGGACACAACTGCTGCGCCTAAAATAAAATGTTATCAGATTAAGTCAAAATCAGATTATTGTGATTAATTGTACAGCAGGTTCATTCACTTTTAAAGGTAGCCTATCTGAGGAGCACACTGGTAGATGACAATTTATCTGTGATGGCCAAGGCGGATAATTAAATCATTTTAGAGCTAAAATAATTTTATTCAAGAAATTAACTTAATGTCCAAATAAACTTTACTGTAGCCTATGTACAATTATGTCTGATGTTGCCAGAGTGGTTATGCCAGATGAACAGGAAAAACAAACTGTTAAATGCAATATGACATTGTCATATTAGCTATCTGATTTAGGTTAATTCACCCATTGAATGGGTCATTTTAGCCATCATGGCAATGTCAACAATTGCCCCCCCCCTGAGATTATTGTCTGGAGCTGCCACTGACGAACAGAGCTGATCAGTTAATATGATTTGATTTATTTTGTATTTCAACATTGCCAAAAATACTGCAACGTACAACATTTCTCTTTTTATAGTCTAATAAAGTAGAACAAAAACCTATGTACACCTTATCATATGGTGACACAGCAGAAGTGTATCATGCAAAGATTAGGCAACAATTCAGCATCAAATGAAAAGCATGCCAATAAAAGTTCATCAATAATATTACCACACATTAAGAAATAATTGTATTATTAACAGGTTTGAAGGACAAACAACACAGAAGTCGACAAAGAAATGTAAAATAAACATTGCTGTCAAACGATTACAATTACAAATTCACAAAATATTTCCACTAAGACAAAGTAAACAACAACTATCAGGGTTTTTCCTGGCTCAGAATGGGCCTTTGGGGGGTCAGTATGCGACCGACTTTTTTTGGAGTCGCGACTGTGCAACAGTAAAGGCAAACGGTTTGTGTATTTTAAGAGGGTGTGGGGTTGGGAGAGGGGAGTTTCTGTCCAGCTCAAGAGCATTTCAGTCAGCCTGTCAATCACTATGTAACCATGGAGCACACTGACGCTTATGAAATCACAATAAACAACCTGTAGATATGAAGTCAAAATACTAATAATGACTAGGCCTACCTATTTAATCCTTTATTGTTTCTAATTGATCTAAACCATGGAAATTGCAAGAAGAAAGAAAATCATAATCATGATTATTTTGAGTAATCACATTGTGTTATCACGATTATTAAAGATGGTTAATCATTGATTTAAGAACATTATGCATTTATTTGACTTTTAACAAGTTTTTTTTCTAATAACACCATGACTTTGGACTTTAAACAAAGGCCTAATTGAACTGAAAACAGGGAGAATAGAAATAGGCTAAATAAGTGAAAATATTTTTAATAATTGACTAAAATAAATATGTCAAAATAAAAATAACTCATTGTAAATCAAATCAGTTTTATTTGTATAGCCCAAAATCACAAATACATTTGTCTCAGTGGGCTTTTGGATGGTGTTGATAGGGCACGTCTTTTGATAGCATTAAATGTAAGGGCATGATTTATTTATGTCAAGGAGCAGGGTGGATAGGCAGTTGCATTGTAGTGTTGACTGTTGTGGTGGCAGGAGTCAAGGAGCTTTAAACCTCCTGTGTTTTTTATTCGGTGATTGCTTGGTCATAGACCACTATGATTCGACTTAAAGTGAATAAACAAATTGGTCGGGATGTTTAGAGTTGCAAATCAGGTCGTATATGCCTTTCTCTCTGTCTCTCTCTCACGGTCGCGTATGTCACGTGACTCGCTTGTCCGCGCGTGACATATCTTGCACATTATTTTAGTTTGTTGTCAGAAATGTTTTCAGACAACACAATTAGTTTTACCTTTATTCTCGTCATCTAGAAGTTTTTCAAAACACCCGGCAATGCGCAACATCTCCCTCCTACTCTCTGGACCAGCCGACAGCTAAATTATCAGGTGAGGGAGGGGCCGAGCGAGCGCACCGCTCGGCTGAAAGGGTTCGCTGCATTTAACAGCCTGCATGCCCCGGCGTGCGGAACCATGATAGTTTAATAACGATTATTTTGTTTTCATGATTGAGGGAAGCTGTAATAGTATCGAAAATGAAATTCAAGTTATCGCCCAGCCCCTCAAGAAGGATGACTTAAATTGGGCTGAATTTGGAGAGGTTTTAAATAGCTATATTTATTCTCAATCTTTATCATTTTGGCGCTCCCGATTTTCCTTTGGCGCTGGATAAATCCGCTTTGGCGGGCGCCAAAATTTTCTCTATGCAGGAAAAACCCTGACTATGTGACTGTGTAAGAGCTGATCACACTTATTAAAGCAGCTACGAGTAACATTTAAATATCTTTTAAACATGTTTCCTCTGATAATCATAAATTACCTTTAACAGCAAACGAGACCATCAGTGCAAAGAAAGACGTTTTTATATAGTTTTTATTACTGCTTTTGGTCTGGTCGCACACCCAGTCAGATTTTCGGTTCGCGTGTGCAGGCTCTATGGTCACATATCCGTATTGGTCGCAGATTTCAGTGTGGCGCAGCAACGCGATTTGAGAAGCCTATCCCTCCAGGTGAGGGGAGCGGGAGCCTTGTTTGAGACAGTTATTTCAGGGTTCGACATAACGCATGGCCCGTAGGCCCGGGGGCCAGTAAAATCATATGCCGGTCAAGTTGATTGGCCAGTCACTGGCCCGCCCGGGACTATACTGTTACAGTATAGATATTCCCTTTAGATCTGGTTATTTTTCTTTATTTTTCTAATTCAGGTATTATAATTATTGACACTAAATTATGAAGAAAAACAAAGTGTGTGCAGGGCCAGTGAAAATATAGAAGGGGCCAGTAAAACTCGGATCCACTGGCCCGGCGGGCCAGTAGGAAAAAAAAGTTATGTTGAACCCTGTATTTGTCGTCATAACGACTGATAACGGGGCTGAACCATCAAAGAAAAAAAAAAGAATGCAATTAAGAAAAGCTAAAAGGGAGAGTGATAGACGGGCGAGAGGAGGACGTTGCCAAGCAACGTGTAAACAATTTCACGGGAGCGAACTAGGCTGCATTGTTTGCTCCTGAATGAATGAGCGGTACTAACACAAAGTTTGCTTTGCCTCACCATCATCAGATGATTCGACCATTATTCATCTGAAATAGTCATTATTTACAACACCATAAACACATTACCTCATTGTGATCCATACTAACTGCCGTCTCTCGTTCATTCGCTTTCTGTAAGGACACGGAGTCTTTCGGCTCTGTGAGAGTAGTTAGGTGACACTGCATCAACTCATTGCAATCAGGTGTGTGTGGCACTGACTGGCATTAGTTGATGCAGAGTCACTAACCACTCTCACGGAGCCGAAAAGAGTCCGGTGCCCTCACACTTTCAATAGGCTTCACGGACATGCACTATATTGCGTCCTATTCATTTGACTCTCGCACGGATGGCATGCGCTAGAAAACAGCTTTGCGACAGCTGGATTCGTAAAAATACTACCGCTTTTGTCCAAAGGGGCCGCCAACGGACAAAGTTACTCGTAGTGGCTTTAAATGCTGTGCGCAAAAGCTCATTGACTTCATACTTTATCCAAAGCGACTTACAAATCTGTCTCTGTATTGTATCGCTTATTTAAGCCTGTAGACAAGCCTAGTGCTGCTTCCTCCTCTCACGATGCTGCTGCTGGTGCATTGGAGGGACAGGGCACCTGAACGTTACCTGCAAGAGCGCTGCCCCTCAGCAAGCGCTCTCCCTTCCCTTCTATCGGCTCAGGCTGCCTACTGTAAATATGGGTTTTCAGGTTGCTGCTGGGTGCGATTTTAAAAAAGAGAGAAGAAACAAAACCTGCAAGAATTAAATCTCACACACAGCAACAATCAAAGTCAATTGTGTTCTACAGGGTTTTTAAAAAAAAATTATTCCATTTTTTTCGCGTTGCAATTTTACTACTTTTGTCTGGAAAATTCCTTAATATCAGTGTGCTTGCCAGCAGAAGTGGATTTGTTTTAAGCTCCCTATTTTCTGTCTTTGCCTTTTCATGCTTCCCTGTTTTATTAATGTAAACATTGTCTCATCCTGTCAAGTGTCCCTTCTCTGTGATTACTGGCCCCTCCCTAATGTGTGTGACCTGTGTCTCCAATGGATTTGAATATTTAAAGGGGACATATTATGCTAAATCTCGGTTTTAAAGGTGTATTTCCAAGGTCTACTAGAAAAGGTTTTCTTGGTTTATTGTTCAAAAAACCCATTAGTTTTCTACCATTGCCCATTTCTTCATCACCTTTTCCAGCCTTCTTTTGCCTCTATCTCAAAAGGTTGGTTTTGACATCTACCCCCCTTCGCAAAAATACTAGTCTGCTCTGACTGGTCAGATCTACATGGGTGTGCATGCACCGCCCTGCTCATTTACTCTATACCTACCTACATGGGCATGGCACACGCCCAGCTGTCAGTTTTGTTTACTTTTGGCCAATGCAGCATGGAGACCAATGTAAACATGTTTAGCTTCATTTCTACCACAAATATCAGCACACTAACCAGTTCTAAACTAAAAGATGTACAACTGAACCTATTCAGACAGGAGTCTGAGCTGAAAACTGTGAAAATTGCATCAAGATTTCTGATTTCCCTGACATTATCCTCAGGTAAATACTGTTTAATTATGTCACAGTCAATAACAGAATTTGAGCTAAGTATTTATGCATAAACTCTCTAAACTGGTAACATACACCCTGTTTTACGTTTGTCTTTACAGGTCTGTGGAATGATCTACAGCCCAGTGGAGTGAAAAAGCTTTGGCTGTGAACCGATACTGAGTTGACATGTAAAAATGTACAGTAACCATAATGGAAAAGAATGTATCCTGAATCATGTCAAGATTCACTGGAAAGGCATTATCTTTTGTAAAATGTATGGTTGAAATAATTATGCTTTAGGTTTGTCAGAGCTGCAAATGATCTGACACCATTTCAATATCTAGTAGATAATAATGTATCATTTGTATTGCGATCACTCATTCATAATAAAGTTTTACTGTTCAAAAATGTATTGTGTTGCTTACTGTCACTGTTTGCTACATGTAGTAAAGGATTACTTGAAACTCACATTTTCATCTCGCTGAAGATTTTCTCTGATGAAACAGTATCATTACATTTTAAAAAGACCAAAAACATCCTTAAAAATAAAGCAGTTTATTCATAGCCAGTGGAATGAACATACAGTATCTCACAAAAGTGAGTACACCCCTAACATTTCTTCAAATATTTCATTATATCTTTCCATGCGACAACACTGAATAAATGACACTTTGATACAATGTCAAGTAGTCAGTGTACAGCTTGTATAACAGTGTAAATTTACTGTCCCCTCAAAATAACTCGACACACAGCCATTAATGTCTAAACTGCTGGCAACAAAAGTGAGTACACCCCTAAGAAAAAATGTCCAAATTGGGCCCAAAGTGTCAATATTTTGTTTTGCCATCATTATTTTCTAGCACTGCCTTAACCCTCTTGGGCATGTAGTTCACTAGAGCTTCACAGGTTGCAACTGGAACCCTCTTCTACCCATTCATGACGACATCAAGGAGCTGGTGGATATTAGAGTCCTTGCGCTCCTCCATCTCCCGTTTTAGGATGCCCCAAAGATGCTCAATAGGGTTTAAGACTGGAGACATGCTTGGCCAGTCCATAACCTTTACCCTCAGCTTCTTTAACAAGCCAGTGGTCGTTCGGAGGGGTGTTTGGGGTCGTTATCATGTTGCAGTACTGCCCTGCGGCCCAGTTTATGAAGGGAGGGGATCATGCTCTGCTTCAGTATGTCACAGTACATGTTAGAATTCAATGAACTGTAGATCCCCAGTGCTGGCAGCACTCATGCAGCCCCAGACCATGACACTCCAACCACCATGCTTGACTCTAGGCAAGACACACTTGTCTTTGTACTCCTCACCTGGTTGCCGCTCCACACTCTTAACACCATCTGAACCAAATAAATGTATTTTGGTCTCATCAGACCACAGGACATGGTTGCAGTAATCCATGTCCGTAGTCTGTTTGTCTTCAGCAAACTTTTTGTGGGGTTTCTTGTGCATCATCTTTAGAATAGGCTTCCTTCTGGGATGACAACCATGCAGACCAGTATGATGCAGAGTGCGGCGTATGGTCTGAGCACTGACAGGTTGACCCCCCACCCCTTCAAGCCCTTCAGCAATGCTGGCAGCACTCATACGTCTATTTTCCAAAGCCAACCTCTGTGTACGACGCTGACCATGTGCACTCAACCTTCGTAAACTGGGCCGCAGGGTGGTATTGCAACATGATAACGACCCCAAACACACCTCCAAGACGACCAGTGGCTTGCTAAAAAAGCTGAGGGTAAAGGTTATGGCCTGGCCAAGCATGTCTCCAGACCTAAACCCTATTGAGCATCTTTGGGGCATCCTCAAATGGAAGGTGGAGGAACGCAAGGTCTTTAATATCCACCAGCTCTGTGATGCTGTCATAAATGGGTGGAAGAGGGTTCCAGTTGCAACCTGTGAAGCTCTAGTGAACTACATGCCCAAGAAGGTTAAGGCAGTGCTGGAAAATAATGGTGGCCACACAAAATATTTACACTTTGGGCCCAATTTGTAAATTTTTTCTAAGGGGTGTACTCACTTTTGTTGCCAGCAGTTTAGACATTAATGGTTGTGTGTCGAGTTATTTTGAGGGGACAGTAAATTTTCACTGTTATACAAGCTGTACACTGACTACTTTACATTGTATTAAAGTGTCATTTATTCAGTGTTGTCCCATGGAAAGATATAAAGAAAAATGTGAAGAAATGTGAGGGGTGTACTCACTTTTGTGAGATACTGTATGAAGTGTACATATCAAACAGAAGCAAAGCCATAACTTTTATGTAACTGTCCAGTTGTTGTTGGGCCCTGAAGAAGACCACCTGTCCCACCCAGTGAACACATCCTCCTCTGACGGAACGGATAGTGTGACGGTCTTGGTGGCTCCGTCCGGCTCCATCAGGTCACTCATACACCTGTAAAACATGGCACATTCAATGTTACATCATGTAGCCTAGCTGACATGTATAGGCCTACATCATACATTCAACAAAAATATAAACGCAACACTTTTGTTTTGGCTCCCATTTTTCATGAGATGGACTTAAAGATCTAAAATTCGTTCCAGATACACAATATTACCATTTCTCTCAAACATTGTTCACAAATCTGTCTAAATGTGTGATAGTGAGCACTTCTGCTTTGCTGAGATAATCCATCCCACCTCACAGGTGTGCCACATCAAGATGCTGATCTGACATCATGATTAGTGCACAGGTGTGCCTTATACTGTCCACAATAAAAGGCCACCCTGAAATGTGCAGTTTTGTCTCACAGCAAAATGCCACAGATGCCACAAGCATTGAGGGAGCGTGCAATTGGCATGCTGACAGCAGGAATGTCAACCAGATCTGTTGCTCGTGCATTGAATGTTAATTTCTCCACCACAAGCCGTCTCCAAAGGCGTTTCAGAGAATATGGCAGTACATCCAACCGGCCTCACAACCGCAGACCACGTGTAACCACACCAGCCCAGGACCTCCACATCCAGCAGGTTCACCTCCAAGATTGTCTGAGACCAGCCACTGAGACAGCTGCTGAAACAATTGGTTTGCATAACCAAACAATTTCTGCACAAACTGTCAGAAACCGTCTCAGGGAAGCTCAACTGCATGCTCGTCGTCCTCATTGGGGTCTTGACCTGACTCCAGCTCGTCGCCGTAACAGACTTGAGTGGGCAAATGCTCACATTCGATGGCGTCTGGCACGTTGGAGAGGTGTTCTCTTCACAGATGAATCTCGGTTTACATTGTTCAGGGCAGATGGCAGACAGCGTGTGTGGCGTCGTGTGGGTGAGCGCTTTGCTGATGTCAATGTTGTGGATCGAGTGGCCCATGGTGGTGGTGGGGTTATGGTATGGGCAGGCATCTGTTATGGACGAAGAACACAGGTGCATTTTATTGATGGCATTTTGAATGCACAGAGATACCGTGATGAGATCCTGTGCTATACATCCATGAATATCACCTCACGTTTCAGCAAGATAATGCACGGCCCCATGTTGCAAGGATCTGTACACAATTCTTGGAAGCTGAAAAATGTCCCAGTTCTTGCATGGCCAGCATACTCACCGGACATGTCACCCATTGAGCATGTTTGGGATGTGCTTGACTGGCGTATACGACAGCGTGCACCACTTCCCACTAATATCCAGCAACTTCGCACAGCCATTGAAGAGGAGTGGACCAACATTCCACAGGCCACAATTGACAATCTGATAAACTCTATGCGAAGAAGATGTTTTGCACTGCATGAGGCAAATGGTGGTCACACCAGATACTGACTGGTTCTGAGTCCCCAGACCCCCAATAAAGCAAAAAAATGCACATTTCAGAGTGGCCTTTTATTGTGGACAGTCTAAGGCACACCTGTGCACTAATCATGATGTCAGATCAGCATCTTGATGTGGCACACCTGAGAGGTGGGATGGATTATCTCAGCAAAGCAGAAGTGCTCACTATCACACATTTAGACAGATTTGTGAACAATGTTTGAGAGAAATGGGAATATTGTGTATCTGGAATGAATTTTAGATCTTTAAGTCCATCTCATGAAAAATGGGAGCAAAAACAAAAGTGTTGCGTTTATATTTTTGTTGAGTGTACATCTGTTATGGCAAAGCTACAATTCAGTATAGCCCTGGCTCAATAAGCAACAAGTTCTGAGTGATACTGTGTGCTTTTTGAAATATAATGGACAGGAAACAAGCACCAGCAGAGGCAACTTACAGTATTCCTGTCTATGTACATTACCCTGGAGATCATGTAATAGGCCTAATGCTGCTTGTACTACACGCTGTCCGCAGACTTATTGCGGTGTGTACTTGAGCTATACAATCAGACAGTTAGCAGGTAGCAGGATGAAGCTATTAAAAAAATACTCTTCAGTTTCCAACACACCCTACAGTTTCACCGTCTGTTTTTCACACGGGGCTGTCACGGCAGGACAAACGTGAGCTCACAAAAGAGCCAAATAACAGTCACTGCGAAAGACTTTTACACTCCAGTAAAAAGGCTTTGATCACACTAACAGATTGCAAACCTTTGCTGGAGATAGCCTAACAAAAAATGAAGTAAATCCATTCAGCCCTAGTGTGCTTCGAGGCTGGGGTGTGATGATAGCTTGAGGTTGAGCTCACACTGCAGCTTGTTGTTGCATGAGTGAGTGGAGGCTCAGCCAGGTGTGTGTGGTTACCAACGGGGCGTCTTGATTTGCCAATCAACTGCCGAGTTTCTGGTGAGCTTTCTCGTGGGAGTATTTATGATAATGAAAACCGACCAATTTCGTCATCAGTCGGTGTATTTTGGAACAAACCTTCAAATTCCCCTTTTTCGAAATAAGTGTCCCAGAAGAAACTGACATATTTGTCTTTTTGAAGCTTGTAACCTAAACAGTGCGCCCAAACACCGGCAATGTTTGGTTTTTCATAATATGTCCACTTTAAGTCTTTGTCTTCTTGTCATTTGTTGTAAAATCCTAATGATTCCCATCCCTACTGCCGACCCTGACTCCTGCCTCACTCATATTCTGCCTTTGTATTTCTGTCTGTCTGTCGCTACAGAAACAAAAAGGAAGAAAGAATCCTAAACCTCACGGCTGTCAACAGTGTGAGAAAGTGTTCAGGTTGAGGTCAGCCTTAATCAAACATCAGAGAATCCACACCGGAGAGAAGCCCTTCAGCTGTGACCAATGTGGCAAATCATTCACTCGCTCAGTAGACCTCAGGCGCCACCAACGGATTCACACTGGAGACAAGCCGTACAGATGTGACCTATGTGGCGAAAAATTCATTGACTCAGCAAACCTCATACGCCACCAACGTATTCACACCGGAGAAAAGCCGTACAGCTGTGACGAGTGTGGTAAAACATTCGCTATCGCACAATCCCTCAAACGCCACAAACTTATTCACACTGGAGAGAAGCCGTACAGCTGTGACGAGTGTGGGCAAAGCTTTGCTCGATCAGGACACCTCAAAGTCCACCGACGTATTCACACTGGAGAGAAGCCGTACACCTGTGAGGACTGTGGCAAGAGTTTCAACTACAGTAGTTCTTACAATATTCACAGAAACATCCACACAAAGGAAAAAATCCACCCTTGTCGGCATTGTGGGAAAGTCTTCACTTCCTCAAACTATGCTCATGAGCGTATCCACACTGGAGTCAGACAACATCAATGTCCACACTGTGACAAACGGTTCTACTCATCGTCTGCCCTCATGAGGCATGAGCGAACCCACACTGGAGTCAAACCACACCAATGTCCAGACTGTGAAAAACGATTCGCTACACTTTCTCAACTCGTAAGCCATAAGCGAATGCACGCTGGATTCAAACCGTACTCTTGCGTCAAATGTAAGAAAAGCTTCACCATAAACTACAACCTGAAGAAGCACAAGTGTGTTTAAACCTGGACCGATAAGACCATGATGTGTGAACTCCTGTGTGCATTTCATTTTATTTAGGAACTCACTGAAGGATCACATCTGATTTATGAAATTCTGTAATTGTTTTAAATTTAACTGTATTTTGTTCATGATATACAGGGTTTTTCCTGGCTCAGAATGGGCCTTTGGGGGGTCAGTACGCGGACTGATTTTTTTGGGGTTGCAACTATGTGTAACAGTAAAGGCAAAACGTTTGTGTATTTTAAGAGGGTGTGGGGTTGGGAGAGGGGAGTTTCTGTACAGATAAAGAGCATTTCAGTTAGCCTGTCAATCGCTATGTTACCATGGAGCACACTGACACTTATGAAATCACAATAAACAACCTGTAGATATGAAGTCAAAATACTAATGATGACAATCTATTTAATAATGTAATTGTTTCTAATTGATCTAAACTATGGAAATTGCAAGAAGGTAGGGCTGCTTGATTATGAAAAAAATCATAATCATGATTATTTTGATTGACATTGTGTAATCACAATTAGTAAAGACAGTTAATCATTGCATTTATTTAACTTTTAACAAGGTTGTTTCTATTAACACTGTTGTGCCTACAGCAGTGCTAAAAAGTACAATAGAAACCTATGAGGAAAAGGGAGGCCTAGTTCCCCTTTTCAAAGCCTGATAAGGAACTCTTGGGGCCTACATGGGTAAAATAAAGCCTGGATTTGAGTTTTTGGGAGGCAAAACCCCCAAGAACAAGGGGTCATAAAACAAAGGGACCCAGCCCTAGTTTGATCACTCCTGATAAGGTTTTGTACCCCCATTGGCTGAGATCTTCCAGTCAACTATGTGACCTTGCTATGATAAAACCAGCAAGCACCCCAAAATCACCGCCTTTCGCAGTGGATCCATCCACAAAGCGGGTGTTTGCAAATTTAAACTGAGCTCACAGACTGCTTGCCTGCAGTCTTTACCCTCCCGGATCCGAAGGAAGTTTAACCAAGGAAACTTCATACTACCGCGGCTGCTGAAACTCAGCCGTGGCTTCCTCCCTACCAGCCGGAGAAGAAGCCCAGCGTCCCTGAACGCAACAGACAGTAAACTGCCTCGCCGCCTCCGCAAAGGACGCACGCCACTACCGGAGCAAGCCAGCTGACCGCAACGGGCCCCGTCTTTCCCCCAAGAAGCAAGATCGCTCCTCCACCGGCATAACAAGCAGGACCCTCCTCTAAACCTGCCATGTGGACCACAGGATCCTAACCTACCCATCGCTTCTCATCACCGTCGGAGACGGTTCACAGTAGGCATTTGTCTGGGCTATAATGTAGGCTATAGATATCTATTTAGGTATAGGCTACATTAACTTAAGGTTAAGGTACCGACTGACGAGTCGTTTTTCCCTTGTTAAATGTGATTTTGACAGCATTATTTTCATAGTAATTGCCTAACTGCTCACTGTGGTTTTTCCTCCCGCTTTCCGGGAGATGTTTGATTGTTGTGATTGTCGCTACGTGCCAGAACAGCTGTTCTGATATATCCGAAGCAGCATCAGTTTTGTGAGACCACTCACAGATTGAATGACTATAGGCTATAAATCAAGGTGAACAACTAATTGTGCACTTTCTGTGGCGAGCTTTTACTTGATCTCCTCTTTCTTTCTCTCTCTTTATTCAAACTGTGCATCCGCACACCAACACATATTCTTACATTTGCGTCGCGATTGTTAAGCATATGAGCGTTGACTTCTGTGTTTTCCAAAGTTAAATTGCGCGGGTCACGAGCGCTGACCCCCTTCACGTGACTTTAACGTCACACGTCACAGTTAGGACGTCTCCGCCACGTGATTGCGTCGCCATCGGTGACCCCCTTCACGTGACGAAAACGTCACAAGCTGTCCGCCATTTTTGGCTTTGGGCGGTGTCTTAAATTAGATTAGTTAATGGTTATTGACTTATGTGTATCGTTTTAATCAACTTGCCTAAGTAAATAAACCCTTACATTTGGATTTTAAGAAGCAGTGTCTGTGATATTTGTGTCTTGTATTTCACTAATTGCTGGTAAATTTCCTTGAAATTAATAATATTCTTGACTTTGACCAAATCTACCCCTTATGAATTCCCAACAACACCATGACTTTGGACTTTAAACATAGGCCTAATTGAACTAAAAACAAGGAAAATAGAAATAGGTTAAATAAGTGAAACATAGGCTCTATATATATATATATATATATATATATATATATATATATATATATATATATATATATATATATATATATATATATATATATATATATATATATATATATATATATATATATATATATATATATATATATATATATATATATATATATTTTAAATAATTGAATAAAATCAATATGTCAAATAAAAATGAACCAGTCGCTAATGGTGTTGATAGGACACGTATTTTGCTAGCAGGAATGTGACGGCATCATTTATTTATGTCTCAAGGAGCAGGGTGGATAGGCAGTTGCATTGTACAGACAGTTGTGGTGTCAGGAGTCAAGGAGCTTTAAACTCCTGTGTTTTTAATTAATGCATTGCCTCGTCATAGACCACTATGATTCGACTTAAAGTGAATAAACAAATTGGTCGGGATGTTCTCAGGTGCAGACATGTTCGCATTTGCCTTTCTCTCTCTCTCGGTCGCGTAGCCTATGTCACGTGACTCGTGTGTCCGCGAGTGACTTTTCTTGCACATTTTTTTAATCTGTTTTGAGTCTGAAGTGTTTTCAGACAACACAATTAGTTTTACCCTTCTTCTCGACCAAAGGCTGACTTTCTGTCGTCCTTGGAAGTTTTTCAAAACACCGGGCAATGCGCAACATTTCCCTCCTACTCTGGACCAGCCGACAGCTAAATCTATCAGGTGAGGAAGGGGCCGAGCGGAGCTCCCAGCTGAAAGGGTTCGATGCATTTACAAGCCTGCATGCCCCGGCGTGCGGAACAATGATAGTTTCAGTTTTTTCAGCAGCGGTGCTGTGGTCCCAGAACCCTGAAGGGGGGTCCGGGGGCATGCCCCCCCGGCCGATTTTTTTTGTACCCTTTACATTGAAATGCACGAATCTGGTGCATTTTGAGAGGAGAATATGCACTTAAATCCTATTCAAACAGTCCTGTGTATTACTGTAGATAGGATTATTGGTGTTGTAACTTTGCCTTTTGTGTCTTCATTTACAGATTTTGATTTACATTTTTGTATAGAAATTAATATTTAAACAAAATGCCACAACGCAAAAATAATTTGCACAATTTATTTACAGATTTTTGCCTAATGCTTAAACACTAAACGTGGTTGCTATGCCCAAAGCATCACAACCTCTGACTTTTGTAACCATGCCCTAAACAAAAGCACCAACCCTACAAACACAATAAGTGCTTTGCACTGTGTTTGAAATTCTCCAACACACTTCTTTCAAAACACTACACAGTTTTTTTACATAAGACACATTGGTCAAAAATGAAATCTCCTGCTAAAATGGGCAAAACACAACTTTTTA
The DNA here is from genome assembly GCA_949357725.1 of Hyperoplus immaculatus. Classification (NCBI taxonomy): domain Eukaryota; kingdom Metazoa; phylum Chordata; class Actinopteri; order Uranoscopiformes; family Ammodytidae; genus Hyperoplus; species Hyperoplus immaculatus. The sequence continues at coordinate 27,414,246 of OX442365.1, forward strand.
AATTACAAACCACAACTAAAATTTGAAAAGAACACAGACTCACACACATGAAAAATAAAAAATAAAGCTAATTGAATACCAATCAGTGTGAGCCTTAGCACTACAAATAGACCTCAGGTGAGCTGAGCTCCTTTGTGAGACAGTGAGAGTCAGGGGAAGAGAACAAGAGAGAGTTGCAGGAGGATGAAGACAACAGACGGAGAACTGTGAAGTTTTTGCTCATCCACAAAGGCTACATCCAGCCTGGGAGCATTTAATTCTCCTTGCCCCTCTCCTTGTTCAGGATCTACCACTGCACCCTCTCTCTCTTGTTCTCCTTGCTTCTCTCTCACTTCTCTTTCCTCCCTTACTTGGTCTACCTGTATTTTCTGTAATAAACTTGAGCACTTAAAGGCCTTTAAACAACAAGTAAGAAATTCTAGAAATCTTATTTGTTTCCTTCAAATTACCCTATATACATGTATTTGTAATGTTCAAATAATATCACCTAGCATTATGCATTCAAATCCAAAAGAAAATTCTCATTAGCTTGAAAGTTTGCGTCCCTAATTTGCTTTACTAACCTCAGCTCCTCCATCGTCCCCGTCTGCCTTTCTTTTTCTAATCACCCAGCTTTTTAGACTCATCTGCAAATGTAATATATATTATTTAACTATGTATATATACATTGTGCACAGTGCATCCCTTAAGAGCTTGTACCAGCATTTTAGCCTCTGAGCCCTTAGCCATTTTTGAGATTTTTTGGTTCGCCTGGATTTATTCTTTTATCAAGATTGCATTCATCACCCCTATAATGCATAGCTGTCAAGCTATCATTTATTTGGGTCACAACCTGGATTATCAGAATATGTGTGCTGCAGTGATGTCGTTTGAATGTAGGAAATGATGAATTAGACAGTAAAAAAAAGCAAAAAATATCTCACAATTATTTATTGATATGACACAAAAAGGCACATTGATTAAGCTTGTTATTGCTTAAAACACTTCTTCTTAGTCTTGGGAGTCAAAAAGTGATGAGAAAATTATAAAATAAATATAAGTTATACATAATAGAAACTATTCATGCTCTTTTAAAAAGTCCATAGGCTTTTTCCCTGCATTAATGCTAATGACCACATGCTTGCAGGCGATTAGCATAAATCCCTAACTAAAATAAGCGATGAAATCATATCTAACAGTATGGATTCATTTTTCAAAGTTCCCGAAAATACACACACACACTCTCTCACTCACACACACACACACACATACACAATGTAGTCTACTAGAGGAAAAACGGCATGGAGGTTGCGGTTTATAGCCTTGATAAAATAAAATAAAATTACTATAGGGCTCAGAGGGTTTTTAACACTGGTGGGCACATTTTAGAAACTTACTCTCTCTCTCTCTCTCTCTCTGTGTCTGTCTCTCTCTCTCTCTCTCTTTCCTTCTTTCTTCGCTCTTCAGTGGCGGAGCCAGGAAATTTTCATTGGGGTGGCCAGGATGGGGCCAGTGATAATTTTTGGGTGGCAAGCACAAGGGCTTTGGTTTTGCTTCAACATAAGTGTGGGTCTGGGGGTACTCCCCCAGAAAAAAATGTACTTCAAACATACCATTTTGTGCATTCTGGTGAATTTTAATGTACTTATTTATGCCTTCTGTAGCCTATTTAATTATTATGGTGGACATGTCTACATTTCTGTTAAGGAAAAGACAACAGGCTCCCATTGACGTTAATATAATGTTATAAAAAGCAGTCAGGCTCTCAGGCATCTGTATTGCTTTCAAATATTTACTCTACTGTATTGTTCAAAACATTTTTTTTAGGACACTACTCATGACACAGCAGCAGTGTGAACTATTATGACACTTTAAATTTTGAAATCATAGGGGAATATGTATTAACAATTAGGAGATATATCAATGTTTCAACATCCTAAACTGTTATTTTTACTTCTTTTGGGGGAATAGGGTTGTCTTTCTTACTTTTTGAGGGGAAAAAATGTATCTCTTCTGATTATTGGGATGGGGGGGACATCCCCTGTGCCCCCTCCCACCTCCCCAAATCTACGCCTATGGGCAAGCATGTGTGTGAGTTGCTGAAAAACACTGCACCACAGCTGCCACCGAAATGTTCAGACTTCAGAATTTGCATCAAAGCCCTAATGATCATAAAAACAAGATGCTTTATTTAAACTATGTCCATGTTTAAGTGGTGATTGTATTTTTTTCGGCTGTAGGCCTACTGAAACTAACGGAGGGAGTCAGGCGGCTCGCTCTATAGGCATTTCCTGTTGTTGCGCTGTCAGTTCGCAATGCCTACATGGCTGTGTTTTCACGCTCGTGAAATGCAATCCGATCGCGAAAGCTTCCCCTGAACAACGTTAGCGGACATGAGATCCCCTGCGGCCGGTTATCATTTTAGCCGTTAAGCCACAGAGCTTTTCTCACCGGCAAGGTGATGACACCGTTACCCACAGTCACAGTCTCACCCCATGTTTCACTGGGTGAATCACTCGACGTCAAGATGTAGAGTGGAAGAAGGGGGAGGGGACTCTAGAATCCTGAAATGTATTATTATTATATCCTTTATTTAACAAGGTTACTGTCAATCAAATGAAACGTTATTTATTGTGTTGCCTGTATTCATGTAACCTAACGTTAAGTTATTCTAAGATAGCAGCGTTTTCAACCTCCTGTAATTTGATCTGAACTCCGCATTCAGTCTCCATCTCTTTCACAGGATTTAACAGTGACAGGAAGCAGCCTGCAGGTGGCAGCACTTCACCAGAGCAGAAAGATACAGAAGAGATTCAATATGTTTATTTTGTCATGTGCACATTAACAATTACAGCAGCAGTCATTAGCAATGACATTCTGAAGTCCCAGGCTCCTCTCAACTATGCAATATAGAAGAAGAAAAACACAAGTGAAGAGAGCAACACCTGAGACACAAATAAACCCAAAAGTAGTGCAAGGACACAGTGCAGATAAAAGTGTAGACATTTGTTTTATTTTTTATTTATTTAATCTTTATGTTTACAGATAAAACATTAAGAACAGTTTCTTATTTTAAAAAAATAAGGTGCACCATATAAATATAAAGTACATTTAAAATGCAAAAATGCTCTCTTCATTTGTGTTTTTCTTCATTTATATTGCATTGTATGCATGCGCGTTCATGTGAATTCAGTTAATCTAATCTGGCGCTTCATAATTTTGTGTCAACAATGGTTCAATGCGCCCAACGCACCTACGTGCCTACGCAGCTAGCAGCTAGCTAGGGGGGAGCCCTGATATATTTATTCCCCTAATCAACCATGGCTGCGATCAGACCCGACCCGACACAACAGCGATCATGTCCGCACAAAAACAACAACAACACGGCCAACAATTGTGCCAAAAGACAAATAAACAGCAACTGAACCGAACAAATAGCCTTAAAACAGCGTTGCAGATTCACGCCGCTCGGAAATGAACACAAACAGCAAGGCAGCACCATACCAAACACATTTACAGCAGCATTGTGCGCAGAGCAGTACAAAATAAAGACAAGTAGCCTACATTGCCCTACCTGGCTGTGACGGGACCGTGGCTGGTGTAGATAAACACTGTACATGTCGTGAAAGTTCTCCGGACTTAGCCGTTATGTTTGGGTTCATTATATGGAGGTGGTGGCCGCACACAACCGGGTGAGTTAACTCATGCTATCCGACCGGTGCTAACTTGGTTTATCGGCTAAAGCACAGCTGCACACAATCACTGAATTAACCAGGAAGCCCATTCTCCTGGCTCACTTTCCCCACGTCTTCTAACCCCGAGCGGCTTCAAACAGCACCAACCGCCCGCAAATACATTTCCTCCTTGGTGTTTCTCAGCCTCTGTATACACACTGTCCTCTCACCGTGTTAGTTGTTGGTATCCGGTGAATGGTAAATTGAGGGTTTCGTTGGTGAAGACATTGCTATTCGCTGTCCACCGTAGTAGTGCCAAACAGTAGTGTCAGACTGCTAGGGTCGTGAACGCTCACGCAACTGACGCATCAACGTCGTTGCCAAGGTGAACGGACAGTCCCACAGCCAATAAGAACGGGAATCTGAGCCTCGCTCTGATTGGTCAAAATTAACATGAGCGGTGGCAATTTTTGGGGGCAGCAAACAGAGGCAGGGGGAGCAAAGTGATGAAAAAATATTTCCAGACTACTTCACCTACATATAGCTGAATGGCTATTATGACAGTTTTGCCAAATATTACAGTGAAAAAATTACCAACCCAAGCTTTAAGCTTGAAGTATTTTTGAATGTTTGAATTTAGCATTATATGATATGTTATATCCAGATTCTTATACTGCTTAAAGTTTTGAGCTGTTTTGGCTATCTATCTATCTATCTATCTATCTATCTATCTATCTATCTATCTATCTATCTATCTATCTATCTATCTATCTATCTATCTATCTATCTATCTATCTATATAGCTAAAAACGTCTGTCTGTCTGTGGCTAGCATATCTCTCTGAGTTTTAGTCAGATCGGCATGAGCTTCCGGATATTGCTTGCGCACAGCACGAAGGTGTGCATCCTTCATTGTGAAGTTTTTAGAAGTACGAAGGTGTGCATCCTTCATCCTTCATTTCAAAGCATGAATTTAGGACACACACAGCAGATCGACATAGCCTGGTGTTACTTATTCAATGCACCCAACTTTCCAAACAAAACTTTCTTAAACCTTTCCACAGACATCACCAACTCCTCAAACCTGTCCGTTTTAGTGTTAAAGATTGCATGTTATGCTGTTTTCACTGTTATAAAGTTAATCTATAGTTAAACACTGCCACGGCAGTGACGCTAATTTCAGTTAGCATGTCAATAGCAGTTTCCATAGAAAACAGAGATTTCTTGTTGCATGTGAAAGATTAAACCAGTGTGTTATTTCTCAATAATTCTGACTTCACTGCTGTGCTGCTCTAGCCTGGTCCAACCAGACCATCGTACTTCATTTCATTTGTACAGAAGGTCTGGAAGTGCTGTAATTGACAAACGTTAACTCACTTGGAGGCGGGTGTCTGTCGAAGTTTAAAACTATTGTATCTGCCCAGTGCCACTCTGGATTAGCCAACCAATCGCATCACGTTTGGTCATCACGTGTGTCATGAGCCGGCTTTTGATGGTGCCTTCCAGTTGGACAGGGAACTCGGAAATTTCCGACTTCACTACATATTGTAGTCTATGAATCTACCGGTACCTGGCAACAGTAACTTGTTAGAGCCTAACGTTTAGTTATTTGGACGAGAAAGGTTTTAGGCGTCCATTCTTTCGCGAGCAGATGCACTGGAACACAGACAGGTCGGAACTCGGAACTACCAAGTCGGAAATCTCCTTCTTCCGAGTATAAAGGAACGCAGCATTCAACTGAAACTGGAGCGTTCTCAGCCACTCGCTCTGTTCGCTGATTGGGCGATCGTAGATTCTCCGGAGAATCTGGGAAATGCGCTGTACACCCAGACTGACTACTGAAGGGAAAATGAAATTTGGCCGGAAGTAGGCAGGCGGGCGGAGCCAGGCTAGTGCTGCTCAGCAAACCAGTCACTTCTGTGACAGCAACAAAAATGATTTACTACTTCACTATTATTCGGTTTACAAATACTATGAACTAATATTTGGTAAAGCTTTATAATGCAGACTGCAACTCACAGCATAATCCATCCCTATTTATTTACTGTGTATTTTTGTTCCAGTAGAGAACTGCTGGGTACAGGGAGCAAGACGTGCAGTTAGGGAATAAGGGGGAACAATCTGAAAACATAAGCATCATTTATACTGTAGATATTTCCTATAACTCACAGGTTCCCATTACAATATTAAGGGATTCACTATGAATTATTATGGACCTGGTTTTGGGATGCAGTTCATTGTTGTTATGCAGTACAGTGAGTTTAAACTTTGATGAGGTTTCGACCTGAAATGATCTTTGGAATCATGACTTAGTTCAGATGCACAGGAGGTTTGTTAAACATTCATTTCAAGCTAATATAATGACCTACATGTCAGCAACTCAATGCATTTAGGCATGCAGATTTGGTCAAGGCAACGTGCTGAAGTTCAAACTGAGCATCAAAATGGGGAAGAAAGGGGGTTTAAGTGACAACTGCATGCAGAGAAGTTAAACACGTGGCTGGAGCAGTGACATGTTGAAAATGTCTGTGAACACATCTGCCAGCTGATCTGCACACACCCCGAGACCCCGACCAGGGATGCCATCAGGTCCAGGAGCCTTGTGTGGGTTAATGCTTTTGAAAGATCTGCCCTAGTTAGTCCTGGGTCTTCTGTACTTCCTCAGCCGGGAAGTTGGTCTCCAAACGTGCAGAAAAAGTGTTCAGCTCACCTGGGAGAGATGCAGACACTTCCTCAGCCACACTCAAAGTTGTTTTGCAGTCTGTCAGAGATGTAGTTTAATATGAATAAACTCCTGTATTCATGTCATATTAATTTATTCTGATAGCAGCATTTTCATTCCTCACCGTCCTCACGCCGCAGATGTTAGTGACAAGAGGAATTTCATATGAGAACAGGGCTCTGCATTTATTATAAAAAATATTCACAAATCAAGTGTTTAGAGATAAAAACCTAATCTAATCTCTCACATTCATGTTATATTGTATTATGACAAATGGAAAAGGCATATTATTGTTTGCTGATGTTTTAATTTCTCTGATGATAAAATGCATGTGAAATACAGATGTGTGTCTGTGTTTTATCTGTTCTACAGAAACAAAGTTGAAATGTGTTTATATATTCAGTCCAATATCTAATAAAATGCTAAAACAGCTCAAAGCTTTAAGCAGTATACGAGTCTGGATATAACATATGATATAATGCTACCCCTTTAAGAATTATCTCACACTTTTTAAAAGAGTATAGTCATTCAGCCATCCAGTTCAGCGTCAGCTTTTCAGCATTCACACACATTTTTAACAGCAAAAATCCTTTTCTACGTAAACCAGGTCATGATAATAAACATATGCATTATTGAATACAATTCTAAATTGATTCAAAATAACCAAAAATAAAATAAATGGTTTCATACTTTAGAAAGACAACTGCAAGCAGAGCGGTTAAAACCTTTCAAAAACTACATACCTAGTACAACATTTGACAAGACAGAACGTCAACAAAATGTAAAATAATAATAATAATAATAGCAAATTAAGGATTTTCAGATATATTATTAATATTCACATGTATCATATTTGATACACCTTGTGAACATTAATATTCACAATTTCACTGTCATGATATGAACAAAAAATACAGTTCAAATTCAAGAAATTACAAAAAATTCATGAATCAAATGTAGAAGTAGAAGAATTTTTATTTTCGGTCCATGACCACAAAGACACAATAAAAAAAACAAGATCAATCATTTACTTTTAAAAGTAACAATGGCCGAAAAAGGGTATAGGACGAAGCCGAGACTTATTATGCCTACTCTTTTTACTCTCTTTACATATTGTTATATTTTAAATATATAATGTATTGCAAAAACAAAATATAACAACATAACATAATACAATATAATATGATACAATGTAATATAACATTTTTCATTTCATTTCATTTAACTTTTATTTATCCTCGAGAGACCAAACAAATTCGAGTTCAAACAAATTCCAAGGAAAAACAACAATGCATACACAATATTCAATGCAAATACATCAAATACACAACAAGTGAAGAGAAGAAAAAAACAAAAAACAAAAAAACAATTGAAACATTTACATAGTGGTGAAGAGTGGCAGCAATTAAAATTAAATGGGTGAAAGTACAATATAGCCTAATTAAAACAGTTACAGGTAGAGTTTGGCAGATTTAAGATAGTTTGTTTAAATTGATTAAAGGATATGAAGGTATTTAGTTTAATTTGTTGCTGTAAGTTGTTCCAGGAGTCGGGGGCACTGAAGCTAAAAGCTGTCTTTCCCAGCTCAGACCGGGCTTGTGGGACATAAAGCATGAGCATGTCAGTGGAGCGGGTCTGATAAAGCCCATCTGAAATTTGCAACATTTCTGTTAAATAACGAGGAAGCTTCCCGGTCAAGGCTTTGTAAATAAAAATATGCCAATGTGCGTCACGTCTCTCTTTAAGAGAGGACCACCCAACCTTTTCATATAAAAGACAATGGTGTGTGTCATAAGCATCTCCTGTGATGAACCTTAAAGCAGAGTGAAAAACAGAGTCTAGGAGTTTAAGACATGAATGAGATGCATGCCGGTAAACCACATCACTGTAATCAAGGACAGACATAAAAACTGCCTCAATAATCCTTTTCCTACTAAATAAAGGGAAGGTGGTTTTGTTCCTATAAAAATAGCCAATTTTTTGTCGTAGTCGACAAACAAGATTTTTTATATGGAAATTAAAAGTGAGTTTATCATCTAACCAGATGCCGAGATATTTGTACTCTGTGACTCTTTCAATTAAAAATCCATTCTTTGTAAAAACATTAAAATCATTCAAATTTGTAGTTCTTGCCCTGGAGAAACACATATATTTGGTTTTGTCTGTATTTAGAACAAGCCTGAGGTCTACTAGACAGTCCTGCAGAGTATATAAAAATAACATACATATAATATAATTTAATAAAATATAATTCAACATAATATAATATAATACAATACTATGAAATATAATATACTATAATATAACACAAAACAATGCAATGTAATATACCATAACATAATACAATACAATATTTTAAAAAAAGCAAAAACAAAGCAATAACCTGAAAATGTAAAACAATGCAACACAATATGGATTTACACAGGTATAGTTCGGTTGTAGTTATACATTACTATATACTTTCTATACATTCTATTCCATATTTCATAGTGTACAGTGTTACCATACACATACACACATATCAGCACTCTACTGGGGACTCCCTCTATGTGTAAGTGCAATACATTTCCTTGCATTGATTTACACAGTTAGTTTGATTATAGTTGGTTACTATTATTACATTTAGAGTTATTGATAAAAAATAAATAAAAACAACAAATAACAATAAACAAAAAACAAAACAAAACAAAGGCATACATTTAAAATATAAATATATATAAATTTCCTCCATACATAAAAAAAACATGCTGTCAGATTTTAGGAGCAATATTGGTAATGCTCTTAGTATTGATGTCATAATGAAGTTTTCTATTATCTTGGTTTTTAATTTTTTTTTGAATTTATCCATGATTATATTCTCTTTATTAAAGTACGTTGGATAGTTATTTTTGCTAGTGCCTTTTTTGATTATACTATTGAAAATGTTCCATGTCCCTTGGATGTTACTCCTTTGCTGTTCCAGTAGCCTATGGTAATATTCCTTCCTATTAAATATAATAATTCGTATTAATTTATTTTTGTATGTCTTATATTTATTTTCTGCATCTTTTGTCCATTGTTTTAAGAATATCCTGTAAAGAAAATTTTTCTTTTTACAGGCGTTTTCTATACCTTTAGTAATCCATGGCTTATCATGTCTATATTTTTTTCTGGTAGCAGTCTTTCTTATTGGACAGTGTTTATCATATAGCTTAAGTATAGTCGACAGAAAGGCCTCATAGGCTTGATTAGGGTCTTCAGTTGCATAGACCTGATTCCAAGTCTGTGTGCTTAGGTCCACCCTAAGGGCAGCGATGGCTTCTGGTGATCTACATCGAGTCAGCTGATGGGTGTAGTTCTTTTTTATATTTTCCACCTCAAGAAGATTTTGAAAGATAGCAAAAACAGGAAGATGATCGCTCATGTCATTTATAAGGAGTCCAGCTGTTACTTGACTTGCTATTGTATTTATGAAAATATTATCTATCAATGTGTCCTTTGTTATTCTACTTGGTTTTGTAATAACAGGAAATAGACTATTACTATACATTGTGTTGATAAAATCAATTGTGTTATTGTTTCCATGGGGATTAAGCAGATCAATATTAAAATCTCCACATATAATATGAACCTTGTTATGGTTTAAGTTAGCAAACATTGCTTCTGATTTACAAGTGAAAGTGTCTAGACAGGATCCAGGTGTTCTATACACACAGCTAATAATTACCATCTTAAGGTCCTTGATTTCACTCATCAGATTAATTATAGTACGCTGCTGTTTGTTTATGGTTGCCAATTTGTCACCCATTATGTTCAAGGAAGCTTTTAATTCCTCTATGTCCTTCTTAATTTCTTTAGTGACCATATTGCCGCAATAAACACACTTGCAGCACTGACCTGGTGAAGCCTGTTTGTTGCTGCCTGTTGGAGCTGGCTGGTGGTGGAAGAAAGGCCTTGGCTTAGCATGCTGGAGCTGACTGGTGGTGGGAAGGCCTTGGCCTAGCCTGCTGGAGCAGGCTGGTGGTGGAAGGACCTTGACCTAGCCAGGCGGGCCTGCTCTGCTGTGCTGCTGCTCGGCTGTGCTGCTGGTGCTGACTGGTGGTGGGAAGGCCTTGGCCTAGCCTGCTGGAGCTGGATGCTGGTGGTGGGAAGGCCTTGGCCTAGCCTGCTGGAAGTGGCTGATGGTGGAAGGGCCTTAGCCTAGCCAGGCCTGCTATGCTGTGCTGCTGCTCGGCTGTGCTGTGCTGCGCTGCTGGAGCTGGCTGGTGGTGAAAGGGCCTTGGCCTTACCTAGCCTGATGGAGCTAGTTGGTGGTGGAAGGGCCTTAGCTTAGCCTGGCCTGCTCTGCTGTTGGAGCAGGCTGGTGGTGGAAGGGCCTTGGCCTAGCCTGCTGGAAGTGGCTGGTGGTGGAAGGGCCTTAGCCTAGCCAGGCCTGCGCTGCTGCTGCTGCTACTGCTGCTCTGCAGCACAGCAGAGCATGTGATCCCGTGTTTCTTCAGTGAGTTCCTAAATAAAATGAAATGCACACAGGAGTTCACTAGGGCTGGCCCGAAGTATTCGAATATTCGTTCGGAAAATTAGTATTCGGAGCTTAAATTAGTATTCGGAGCTTAGTTTTTTTTTTTTTTTTTTTAAATTGTTGAGAAAATGTAATGAATGGTGTGATTGTTGTTGTAACTGGGCGACTTCATTGTCCAGTAGGTCTCGCATTATACAATGGTGCCATCTACTGGATCCATTTGGAACGGCAGAACCACCTTTGAACTTTGACCTAGTTGGCTGGTGACCTTTTCAAAGCCGATGATACATGGTGATACACCAGCTGTATGCTACGTGACGTTACCAGAGCGAGGGATGCAAACTATAAGCGACACCAAGCAGAGAAGCGAGAGAGTTGGAGGAAGAATAGATAACTTGTTTCCCTTAACTTTATAACACAACATTAGCGGGATCTCGGGAGGAAAAGTAATGCTTAGCTAAATGCTAACCTTAGCTTAGCTGTTTGTTTACATACAGTGTCGCGCCCATAAACTGTGACTGGCTTGCTGCAGAGCGTGAATGTCTTGGCAATACCCGGTCAATATAATGGATATAATATGGACACATAAGACAATCCATATTCGGTACTTGTTATGGATTTATTGTACAAATTCCCTGAAAACAAAGATGCACGTTCCAGGATGAATTGAAAAGTCCCGTAAGGACTGTGATGGCAGAGAGGACAGCTGATTTGGAATGGAACAGCAGCTGTTCACGAAGTCCATGGGGAAAAGTAAGGAACTCCAACTTACTTAGGCCTACTAATTAACGTTCAAAAGCTATTAAATCTTCAACAAAATATGCAGATACTGTCAAAATCGGATATAGGGATTATTAATTTATTATTTTTATTTTTTATTATTAATCTTGTTTTTGATGGTGTGTTTTTCAGGAGCAAATATCCGGATATTCGCTCGGAAAAACCAGCGAATATTCGAAGCCTGAAAAATGGTATTCGGGCCAGCCCTAGAGCTCACACATCATGGTCTGATCGGTCCAGGTTTAAATACACTTGTGCTTCTTCAGGTAGGAGTTTGAGGAGAAGCTTTTCATACATTTGTCGCAACAGTACGGTTTGACTCCAGTGTGGATTCGCTCATGCACTGAGAGGTCAGACGATTTGTAGAACCGTTTGTCACAGTGTTGACATTGGTGTAGTTTGACTCCAGTGTGGATAAGCTCATGACCCCGGTATGAGTAGTAGGAGCTGAAGACTTTCCCACAATGCTGACAAGAGTAGATTGTATCCTTTGTGTGGATGTTTCTGTGCTTACTGTAAGAACTACTCTGGTAGTAACTCTTGCCACAGTCCTCACAGCTGTAGGGCTTCTCTCCAGTGTGAATACGTTGGTGGATTTTGAGGGCTCCTGAGTGAGTGAATGTTTTACCACAGTCCTCACAGTTGTACGGCTTCTCTCCAGTGTGAATACGTTGGTGGCGTTTGAGGGATTCTGATAGAGCAAAGCTTTGCCCACACAGGTCACAGCTGAACGGCTTCTCTCCAGTGTGAATAAGGCGGTGTGACTGCAGGTTAGATGATTGAGCAAATGTGTTACCACAGTCCTCACAGCTGTACGGCTTCTCTCCAGTGTGAATACGTTGGTGGCGTTTGAGGGATCCTGATTGAGCAAAGCTTTGCCCACACTTGTCACAGCTGAACGATTTCTCTCCAGTGTGAATAAGGCGGTGTTTCTGCAGGTTAGATGATTGAGCAAATGTGTTGCCACAGTCCTCACAGCTGTACGGCTTCTCTCCAGTGTGTATACGTTGGTGGACTTTGAGGTGTGTTGATAGAGCAAAGCTTTGCCCACACTGGTCACAGCTGTGCTGCTTCTTTCCAGTGTGAATGAGGCGGTGTGACTGCAGGTGAGATGATTGAGTGAATGTGTTACCACAGTCCTCACAGCTGTACGGCTTCTCTCCGGTGTGAATACGTTGGTGGACTTTGAGGGATCCTGCTTGTGTGAACGTTTTCCCACATTGGTCACAGCAGAAGGGCTTCTCTCCAGTGTGAATACGTTGGTGGACTTTGAGGGATCCTGCTTGTGTGAATGTTTTCCCACATTCGTCACAGCTGTAGTTCTCTCCGGTGTGGATTCTCTGATGAATGGTTAAGGCTGAACTCGAACTGAACTCTTTCTTACACCGTTGACAGCGGTGAGGATTAGGTTTCTTTGTTCCCTTTTGTTTCTGTAGCGAAAGACAGACAGAAATACAAAGACAGAGTAAGAGTGAGGCAGAGATGTGCAGTCAGGGTCGGCAGTAGGGATGGGAATAGTAATAAAAAGGATTTTACAACAAATGAAAAGAAGGACTTTAATACTCAAATACATTGGAGACACAGGTCACACACATTAGGGAGGGACCAGTAATCACACAGAAGGGACACTTGACAGGACGAGACAATGTTTACCAAAATAAAACAGGAAACAGGGAAACGTGAAAAGACAACAACAGAAAACAGGGAGCTTGACCAGTCTTAACAATTGCCTATAAATATAGATATATATCAATAACAGAATAGTCTCGCAAAGCCAGACCAAACTACAGTAAGTAGTATGGTCTGGAAGCAGCCCATTTAGTTGCAGCTATATGGGGGAAAACTGGGCTGGCTCGATGGATGTTGTGTGCTAGTAGGGTTGCAAAGGGGTGGAAACTTTCCAGAAACTTTCCACAAGAATTTTCGCTCTGAAGTTTTGGGAATATTCTAAATTGGGAACTATATGAATAATCTAAATGGCGGTAAATTAAATGATCTGACACCTGGTTAAGAGGAATATTGTTTGGCTAATAGTGACTCTCATCCTGGATGTTTGTGTGAGTGCATGTGATTGTATTTCATTTTGTATTATTATTTATTATTTTTTAGAATTAAATTATTAACACAGGGTGATTAATTTCTTGAATTAATGTATACATTTTTTTTAACAAAATAATGTGCAGAATGATCCGCCCTGTGCATCCCAACCACTCTGCACTACAGTCGCTCTAGCATTTTGGCACTGCGCGCGGCCACGCTGTGTCGTGGGTGGCAGTTGATGTCCAAAGCAACAGGAGGGGCAACGTTGTCAGTTCACTGCACAAGAGGACACAAACGTATACAGTTTTCAGAGGTGTGTGTTAGGGGTGTCCACGTGTACACGTGTAACCGTTTAGTAAATCATAACGTCTAGGAAAAATCAATAAACGAAAACCGTTTTTATTTTAAATGTTTTTTTTTAAAAAGTTTTTAAATATGTTCTGGAGACACGCATTTATTGATATTACATCACTAATAAACTAATTGGGGAGGATAAAAGTTAGTCTGCCGAATCTGTCTGTCCCTCAGCGTGTGTGTGTTTACAGGCGAACGAACGCGTGTGTGTGCGTGCGCGCCTACAAGACGGCGGGCGCACAAGGACAATGACGTCATGGTTAACCGTGTACACGAAAACAATTCCGTCGTGTGCACGGTTAGACATTTTTGTAAACGTTCACACCCCTAGTGTTTGTGATTAATAAGTGATATCAACATAACGTCGGCTTTCTGGCACAACAGTCCTCCAGAACATGGGCACGCGAGCAGCAATCAAGTTGTAAAGTTGTATTCAGGAATGCAAAACCTATGGATTCACCAAATAAATGCCATTATGTAGCCTATATTTGCTATAAGACATAGCAAAGAGACCGCCAAATTGAATTATGGTGTGGCAGACCTACGTTTTAGTTTGATTATAATTTATTTTCAGTATTAACAACATAATTTGGATTTTCAATAAGTTAAAAAATATATTTTAAATGTATATATCCACCTTCTGTCATTTATCTTTCTGTTCCTACATCAACATACAGAGAAAATTAGATTTATTCAGGCATATTTTGAATGGTGGAATAATTCGTTATTAAAAATGTCAACCGTTGGACAGCCCTATTTATTTTACATTTCATTGTGTATTGACTTCTGTGTTGTTTGTCCTTAAAACCTGTTAATAAAAATTATATCTCTTTTAAATTTTGTGATAATAATATTGATTAACTTTTATTGGTTTTGGCATGCTTTTAATTTGATGCTGAATTGTTGCCTAATGTTTGCATGATACACTACACACCTACATTTTTTGTTGGCCAGTTGGTTTCTGTTATCATATTAACCCTTCCAACTCGGAGCCCAAAGTACTGCGTTCTGTCGGTGATTTTGTTATGTTTTAATAAATTATTTAACATTATTAAATCGCAGCAATGTGGTTTAAATATCTCCGGAAAGCTGGGATTCTGCCCTTTCCGGGACATATTCTCGCGATAGTATACGTGACTCACAGCCAGAGATATGTTGCTGAGAGGCGCGAAAATGTATCAATCCTTTCCCTTGCGCTACTGGCTGAGCCGCTTGTCAATCAACATTTTGCGAAAACGTCATCGGCCCTTTCCCTTGCGTGATTGGTAGAGCTGCTAGCTCTCAGATTTTGTGAAAAACCATCCAATCAACTTAGTGTAATCACTAAGGACCTCCCCATTACTTGTCGAATATATTTACAATTACTAAACAAAGGACTCCTTTTTCGACTTCTCGACTTCACTATGGCCCGGATTCTTTCGACAGCTGCGGCCCTCGATGAGATTCAGCAGAGCAGTGATGAGGAAGACGCCAATTCCGACATTGAGGGCTTTGACGAAGAGGAATATGAAGATGACATGGATCCATTTAAAGACGGGTAAAAGCATTTATTTGACAAAACGTCTGTTTTGTAATGGAAGCTATGTGTGAACATGTAATGGTGCGTTCCAGTTGTACTGGGAACTGGGATTTCCGACTTCAAAGTCGGAAATTTAGAATGGAACGCCCGTTGAGGTCGGATTTCCTACTCGGAAAGTCGGAGACAAGTAGACAACCCCGACATCAACAATAAAGATGGCTGCTCCGAGAATTAACAGTAAGTAAACACAGCTGTAATATAACATTTTAGCTCTTCTGTATTGTTTATGTCACGTCAAACCACCCGTACCCACGACACTGCCTCTCTTAAATCTGTACGTTTAATTGTCAGGAAATATTAAACGATATCAAGTAGCTCAAAGTACCACAGAGCGTTGTTATAAACTGTTAAGCTAACAACGGCTAACTAACGGCTAACCCGAGGTGATTGCTACAACTGTCAACCTCGGTTGTAGCGATTAAGCGGCCAAAAGGCTACATAATGTTTAAAGTTTCTATTGTTCTGCATTAAACGATGGCGGAAAAGGTTGACAAGGCCTGTAAATGCTCCATTTGGATATATTTAAATTAGATTCTGACTAATACATCGGTAAACAATGGTTAAAACAGCTTAGTGTTTATTCAGCCGTTTTATTTTCATGGGTTATTTTTTAAATTGTGTAGGCTGAGCATGGAGAGGCACTGTTGTGTTCCAATATTGTAAGATAAATAGCCAAATGATTTCATTGTAGACATCTATCATGATGTGATGTTTACTAGGCCTATGTTTGTTCTTTTTTAAAGTTTATTTAGATCAAGATTCTGCCATGTTCACGGATGAGATGAGGACAATTCCTTTCCTCGGTCCTCTCTACCAACCTGAGGCTGACAGGAGCACGTATTTCCTTGACAAAGACTTGAATATTAAGATCAAGCTGATTGGACATGGTGAGTTTCACACCCTAGCAGGTTAGGAATCGTCATAATATTAGAAATAATTGTTTTTTTTTTGCAGTCCTTGCTAACTTGTTGCTTTTATGTGTGATTTAGACAGTTGGAGTGAAAACGAGCCCCCAGCCTCCAGCCCATCACCAGCCCCATTACCAGCCCCAGCCAATGAGGGCTTCAATAAGGAACATACATTGTTCCTTATTGACTTGATGCGGCAGAATCTTGCAGCTGAGGGTGAGGGGCTGCCCAAAACCCTCCAGGACCTCAATTCGAGGCTGAAGATTACACGAGCAAATAAAAAAATGCTGTGGAAGGAGGCAGCCCAGAAGTTGGGTGGACATTTTGAGCAGACCTTCTGCCCGGACAAGGTGGCCAGAAAGTGGCACACACTTGTGGATGCCTACAAAAAGGTTAAAGATAACAACCGCTCCACTGGGAAGGGAACCATGCGGTTCCAATTCTACTTCGAAATGGATGACCTTCTGGCTGATAACCATGATGTTGTCTTCCCTGTGGTTGGGACAGCAGCAGGGCTAGAGGTGCGGAGGCCAGAGGCATTGGTGCCCACAGCCTCAGCTCCCCAGGATAGCATCCTCCCCAGAAGAACAGATGCATCCTCCCCCACCAATCCGACTCCACGCAAAAGGAGAAGGCCAGAAGAAGACCTAATGGAGTTTCTGCGGGAGAGCGAGGTGGCCAGTAAAACTCGCCATGAAGAAACATTAGCACAGCTAAAATCTGCACAGCTAAATTTTGAATCACTGATCTCCAAATTAATTGATAAGCTATAGCCCCTAATCCTTTTTTTTTTGTAAATACTATTCTATTATAATTATTTTTTTTATCAATGTATATATTCAAAGTTTATGTTGTTCAATGAGATTTTTGTGTAAGAATAAATATAATATATATACATATAAACATCAAGCTTTTTCCCTGATCACTTCACTTTGGGCTATGATTGAAAGGTTTAACAGTTAATTGAGAGAAACACTTTATTTAATGCTACTGTGACGTGCATAAGAGATGTGGTCACAATTTTTGTTAATGTATTCATTTTTATCAGTGAATATAATCTTACTTAGTTAAGCTGTAAACTCCAGTTGTTAGTAATACATTTGCACATGTTCTAAGTTAGCCATTATACTGTCAGCTTTTATTTACCAGAAATATATGTTTGCCCAGTCGCATTTCAAGGACCTGCAACAATACCAGTGTGACCAATTGTGTCAGGGTGTGGTGGTGTGGTGTAGAAAAAACGTTGGCGACACAGGTTAGCTCTGATTCTATTTACTGGCCTGGTTTAAAACACAGTGACACACATCAATGCACTGCCAGCATTCAGGTCTCCAGCTTAATAGATTTTTTTTTCTTTTTTCATTTTTCATTTTTCAAACATAACAATCATGACATTAACATTAATTCAATAATAATACAATAATAATACAATAAACTCTAAATAATTTTATATTCTATTATGAAAAACACAATTAATAAGTTAACAACAAAAATCCAAATTACTATTTACATTAATCATTCTCATCTCCCTGTCTAGGGCAGCCATATGGGTGCTCCTGGCATATTTCATGCACACTAATGCACATATTGTGCAGAAAACAAGCTGCCATTACGACCATTACAATGGTATCAACCCGGGTGTTCTGTAAGTCACGAAGTCGCCGCCACTTGCATTTCATCCTTCCGAAGGCCTGCTCCACAATCACCCTCCCACGGCTGACCCTGGAGTTCTGCAGCAGGTCACCTTCAGTCAGAGCTCCGTTGTCTCGCTTGGGAGTGACTATGAAGGGGAAGGCCTGGCCGATGTAAGCACTGTCTCCCAGTAGGGTGTTCTCGCCCATCTTCTCCTGCCAGGATGTGAAGAACGTAGATGACCTCAGCATCCTGGCATCATGAACCCTGCCTGGTGGTCCAGCAAAGATGTCGATAAATCGCCCCCTCTCGTCGACAATCCCCTGAAGGAGGATGGAGTAGAATGACTTCCGGTTCATATAGTCGCCTCCTCTTATTGGTGGCCTCTGTACCCTGATGTGGCACCCATCAATCGCGCCAATGACACCTTTTATCCCGCACACCCGTTGGAAGGCAGCAGCAGATGCAGCTTTCTCACAGTGATTTGGCCATGACATGAAGATGTGCCCCATGGTGCAAACTGCTTTGAGCACTTGAACTATCACTCTGTGTGCTGAAGATTGTGATACTGCAAATTTATCTGAGATCTCCCTGAAACTGTTCTGGTTTGCCATGTACCAAAGGAACATCAGCACCTTCTTGTTAACAGGAACTGGTGGTAGACCTTGCCCGTGTTCCTGATTAATCCCGTTCTCCTCCAACTTGCTAAGGAGATGATGGAACTGTGGTTTGGTTAATCTTAAATGCCGTTGGAAGGTGCAGTCGTCCATGTCCAGCATGACCTCCCACTCTGTTCCGGTCTTTAGAATTACCAGCTGTTGTCTGGACCGCAGGATCATGGATATAAGTATCCTAAGTCAGAAAAAAAAGTGAGGTTAAAATAAAGAATACAATTCTATAGAATATATTAAAGTACTATTTAAGTACTATCACTGTATAAATTGCTTCATTTTGAAATAATTGGAAAAATTTGGGTTGGGTATGTTTATCTTATTTGAAATTAAGTTTTTTTTGCAAATAACTAATGCTTCAATGTATGACTATGACACAATATTAGGCCATAGGCTACACATAGGTCCTGCCTACTACATCCTCATAAAAAACAATTGACTGCATTATTTTGTTTGATCAAGGTGTAGGCTACCTAATACACTTGTAACTAAACAGGCCCTGGTTTGCAGTGAGCCAATAGCAAACCCAAAAACAGTAGCAATCTTCTGTATTATAATTTGTTATCAACACAACCAATTGAACAATAAATGACAGTGAAACAGGTAGCCTATGCTAATCAAACTTGAGTCAGAGGCTTTTTGTCAATCAGCATTATGCCTAGGCTTATAAGAAAATAGCGATACGATTTTTTTTATCTCGCTCAGCCCAGCCACAACAAGACAGGCAAGACGTGATGTTTTTATTTTATTTTAAATATGCAAGTAGGCTAGCCTAATTGAAACCGGTCATAACCCATTGTTATTGTGTCTAAAGTAAAGATAACGGGATTTCTCATTGAAGTTGTTGTATGGTTGTACCCGTTTATTCTGATGCACGGTCAATTGAAACAAAACTCCAATGAAATATCCCGTTAGCCGTATAAACTAAACAAAAAAAAACATTTATCAAAACAAACAGACATACCTTCTGCGTTTACTGTCATGTTCTGTCATGTTTTTGAAGTGGACTGCATATTTTTCCTGTAGTTTCTTGTATTCGGCAAGAGCTAAAACGGCAACAGCTTTTCTTCGGGCATCCATCGTTCTTCTCACTTTTTTTCCGAGTTCCGACTATGGTAACTGGAACGCAAGCAAGTCGGGGGTGACGTCACTCCCAGTTCCGACCTCCGACTTCCGATATGTTTTGATGTAACTGGAACGCACCATAAGCTAGCTTGAATGTTGCGTCCGTGACATGACAGAATTTTTTTTTTGGAACTGACGTGACAGAGCTGAATACTCTAGTCGTCAGCCTTCTGTTGTTTGAAAACAAGTAATAGTTGTTTATTCTGTGTACAATTGTTTTCCTTATGTACAGTTTTCAAAAGGTAGAGAACAGATATGTTTTTCAATAGTCTTTTATTACTCCGTTTCTTTCAAACGTAAGTTGTCAAGTTTGAGTGTTTTGCGCGTTATTATTATTATTACAATTACTACAAGGGTTGCTTGCTGCTGTTGGGTTGGAAGGGAAAGTAAGACTGTTTTCCCGTTTTTAGGTTACACTTCTTAGATGAACTCTGTGTTTGGGTGTTTACAGTTTCATTCATCTATCTATAAAGCAATAAATGTCTGTCTGATGAATGGAGAATGAAACGTTGATGTCCTCTTTTTTTCATACAGAGAGGATTCTGACCTGCAAGGCACCTTGACCCTCCCACCCCCTGTTGAACCTGCATCCCATCCATTTGAAGCCGAGTAAGATAATTTATTTTAGAAATTGCGTTTAAATGTAAGCTAGCTTGAATTTTGCATCCTTGACATTACAGGGACTGATTTCTCTATTGATAGCACTACTTTTGTTTGAAAATAATGGTAATAGGTGTTTATTCTGTGTAAAAGTATTTCCCTTCACAATTTACAAATAGTAGAGAATGGAAATGTTTTTGCATCGACTTTTATTACACTGTTGTTTGCAAATACAAGTTGTGAAGTTTGAATATTTTTGTTATGAGATAATGGGACTGATTTCTGTGAATCTGTGGCAGGTCCAGGAGAAGAGGAGAACCACCCGCAAAGAGGTCCCGTGTCCCAACTCCACCAGCACCCCCCTCGCAGCAGCGGGCTTGGAAGACGGAGGAAGACCAGGACACCGCTCCTCCTGTCTCCAGGTTTTTAACCTGCACGCACCCCTGGCCCACAGCTAGGCACACACTTCTACACACCAATTGAGCTCTTCAAATTGTTTTTCACTGCACACACTGTATACACACACACTCTGTAGCAACACAAACAAACAGGCTGCCAAAAAAATTGCCATGGGTAAAAAGTTTAAATGGACTGATTTGACAGTTGAGGAGTTTTACAAGTACATTGGACTCCTCTTTTACATGGCCCTTGTTAGATTGCACCACATTGCTGATTACTGGAGGCAGAACAACAGTTTAACCTGTCCATTTGCCGCAACAGTCATGAGTAGGGACAGATTTGGTGTCATCTCCTGGAACTTACACATAAGTGATCCAGATAAAGATGTAAACAATGATAGGAAGAAGGGAACGTCACAATTCGATAAACTCTTCAGGGTCAAACCTCTCCTCAATTTGATCAAAACCGCAGCAAAGACCTATTTTCATCCACACAAAAACCTGGCTGTGGATGAAAGGATGGTTGCCTCAAAGGCTAAAACCGGGATGACTCAATACATGAAGGCCAAACCTACTAAGTACATACGTTTTATATTTAGTAAAGCAAATAAATACGTTTTTATATTTAGTAAAGTAAATAAATAAGTTTTTATATTTAGGAAAGTAAATACGTAAATAAATAGTTTTTATATATACTTAATTGTTTGTAAAAAATTATTTATTGTGATGCGTCCCTTTCATTACACATCCCATGGACCTTTTTATATGTGATATCAAGTCATTATTCAGTCTCATTTAGCTTAATTCCTCATATGTGGTCAAAGTAGAGTAAGAGACTATTTGTATTTTGGCAAATTTGATTTTAGTCATGTTTTTTGCACTTCCCAACTTTTTTTTTGGAAAATGACAGTGCATTATAGAAGCCAATACTTTGGAAATGGGGATAATGCTTTCGCTCAGCAGGATAGTACTCTTTTTGTTTTCATGCCTGTTCACTCTCAAAGTTCACTTTTCATTTGTTGTCTGTCTGTTCTCTTCCAGTTTTCCCTGGTGGAGACGAGACGGTGTGGATCAGGTCCTTCCTCTGGCAGCATCTGAGGTCCTCCTGCATCCACACTATTCATATTTTATTTTAGTATTAGCATGTTAACATATGTCAATTATTGTATTCCTTCATGATTTTTTTGGTATTGTTTGTACAAGTGACATCTATTGCATGATGTCCGTCCTGGGCAGTGGCGTGCAGAGCCATTTTGGGGGGCAGGTGCTCAGTGCAAAAAAAGGGCACAATATATTCTATCGATGAATGACCAAATTTTCATTTTAAGGGTACTTGTACAAAATCCCCCCCTGGCCTAATGACTTTTAATACCCGGCCACACATACAGTGTTTCTCAAAGGATTTTGGGAGACTGTGTTTGGGACCCTGGACCTTCTAGGGGTGTCCGGGGGAATGCTCCCCCTGAAGAAAAATTTGAACCTTTTAAAGTAAAATTCATCAATCTGGTGCACTTTGAAAAGAAAGCTAAGGCTAAATCACCTGTGTCAATGTGGGCTATTTAGTACTATTTTCTGGAATAATTTGGAGACACAGAATTACCAAAAAGCAGAAAGAAAAAAATTTACATGTTTGAAAAAAAAACAGTCACCTTTGGATTTTTTAAAATAATCCCTTATCCCGAATTCTCTCTTTGAAGTCTTTGTTAGGCCCCTGATCTCCGTACTAATAATATCCTATTAAGGTAAATACAAGATTACTGCAAGTCTTGTAACATAGAAATAACTTATGGTTGGGACAAAATAATATAATTAGCTTATATAGCTTCATGACTGATTTAGTACCACCAACCCACTTTGCGTAGTTAAATAAAATGTATGGACAGCTTTTAAGATATTTCAATAACATTTGAGGAACAGTTCAACATTACAATTTGAGCTTTAAAAGGCCCTGAACAGTTAACATGACTCTGGTCTAGACTCTGACCTTTCATTTTCATCTTCCTCCTTGCTGCTGGTGATGCTTTCATCCAGGAGAGCAGAGAGCAGCTCCCCTGGGCTGCCTGCTGTAGCTCCCTTTCTTTTTCCTTTTTTAACCTCTCCTTTCTAGGCATTATACTGCAATTTGTAAATAAAAAGAGACCAACCATATAAAATAAGACTGCTTGGTTACATTACAACCAGGCACAAGGCTACTTTTTCTGCAGGCAATTGGGAATCACCTGTTTGTCATTTAGCAAATAAATTACTGCAAGTGAAGTGTTAATTATATAGCCTAAAGTCAACCTAAACAACACTAAATATTCAGCATACTGATAGATTCACATGCTGTGCCAATCATGCACGGCGCCAGGATTTTTTCTCCACTGGGGCAAAGGAGGGGCTTGACCAATATGTGGGGGTGCTGCACTATAACGTAGCCAGAGAAGAGATTCTGCGTGTGTTTCATTAAAACTCGGTGTGGCACGTTTATTTAGGATCTGCACAACAGTGGGGGGTCTGGGGGTCCTCCCCCAGGAAAATTTGAGCCTCAAAGACTTGTTTCTTGCGTTCTGGCGACTTTAAAGCACAAACAAGTTGTTCACATCATCATCAACTTTTGCCTTTTTTAGTTGTTCCAAAGAATCTGCCTTATCATCTTGCCATCTAATCTAAATGATAACTGCCCATTATGTTTGTTTATCGTCTCTCTTGCATGACATTTTATAATAACAATAGTAGCCTAAATATATATCTCCTTTGCTGGGCGCTGGGGAGAAACAGACACGCTGGCAACTTTTCTGGTATCAAATTGGTGATTGCAGGATGATTTGGACGGCGGAGCTGCTTGCCGGGTGCGAGGCAAAAATAAATAAATAAAATGACTCGGCGCATCACTAGGCTACATAATAGGCTGGCCTGATGTGAAACTTCTCTAAAATATAGGCTACTTACTAACTCGCTACAGTGATAAATACAAACTGCACCAATGTAATAGTGTTACATGCAGCGGTGATGGTTTTAATATAAGTTTAGGTTTCCCCTACAAGTAGGTTGTAAAAAGTCGGGTGGTCTTATATTTTTGGGTCTAATATTCGGCGTGCAGTAAGGGAATGCCCGTTACCAGAGCGATCATTCAATTTAAGCGCCTGTGTCCACCTTGTTTCTTTTCTTTTTTTCGGGTGCAACACTGGTTGTGCACTATGAAGCGGCTGGGGCGTGTGTTTTTGCGCTGGGAGAGAGAACGCGGTGGGCTGAGACTAGTAGCCTACCTAGGCTATACAAAGTTAACGTGCAGGAATCCCCGGTGATAATTAGTCTTAGACCATATAGTTTTTCTGCACAGCGGCTTTCACAGGCGAGATCTCACTGTGAACTCATTGCCACAGGTTTCACCGGGTGATGCGCTGCTTTGCTCGGCCGGGATCAGACAAGTGTGCGACGAGGAATGCTACATTCAGGTGCTCCTCAAAAATCCAGAATCTGAATTTAGGATTCCGACTTTGATAGCCTATTCATTAACTTTTAAGATGTAGACTAACCCTAGAATAAGAATAGCAGTAGGCTAAAAGGAATATTTAATTGTTAGCAGCGTTTAAAGAAAATGCAATACAGTAGGCCTATATGGGACTAGAATCCTAGGGGTGCTGAACCGGGGCTAACCAGATTTCTAACGGGGCTTTAGCCCCGGTCAGCCCCGGTGTAGCGCCGTCACTGGTGCCAATGACAAACTCCGCCGACATTAGTTGTGTTCATCACGTTTGGGCTAGCTTGTTAAGCAGGACAGTCGGCTAATTTATGCCCAGCTGTAAAGCGCTGCATGATAGAGGCTACTTTATAACAGAGACAAATAAATGCAAGTTATAGCTTGGCAACTGAGGCTTAGGGGGCAAACAATACACTCTTGACTCCATTCAATGTATGTGTTACCTCGCTGGTGGGGCAGGGCAGGCCGGGGAGTAGGTGTGTGTGTGCAGCAGCTGTGAACTGCTGCGGCAACGCGCCTCCATTTGTGTCCACTCTGCGCATTCACGTTGACAAAGGAAGTGTGTGCGGAGGAGGAGGAGGGGGGCATATTTATTGGGGCATTATTGTCAAACGTTTTTAATCGTTGAGCATTTATAGATGACAATGTCGGCATGGGCCACATACACTGTAAAAAAATAAAATAAAAATCTGATTTTTTTATTTTTATTTTTTTCAAAAGGGCACTTGATTGGGCCAGGGGAAAAGGGCAGGTGCTTCAGCACCACTTCAGGTCTACCTGAAGGTCCTATTATGTTTTCTACTTGCCCTCTAAAATGGTAATTTATAAAATAATGTAAAATCGAGAAAATGCCCTTATATCTCAACCCAAAAAACGTTTGGACAAAAAGATCATTTTAGTCATGTTTTTTGCTCTTCCCAACCTTTTTATGGAAAAAGTCCAGTACATTTTTGAAGCTAATGTTTTGGAGAAGCAATTTCAAGAGCCAAAATTATTCAATCAGATGAATAAAGGTATTATTTCACACAAATTTCTGAGAGCTGAGAGTGTTCTGAACATTTTGATATGAATCACCTGGGTATTATGTTATCTACTTGCCCTCTAAAATGGTAATTTATAAAAGTATGTAAAATCGAGAAAATGCCCTCAGGGCTCAGAGGGTTAACTGATCAGCTCTGTTTGTGTAGAAATGATCAGGGATATGATTTTTTAGCTCGTTTTTATACGCCCATCTGCTTGTTTCTCTAGCGAGATCTGGCAACCCTGCAAACCACAGCGACGCAAGCAAGCCACCATTAAGGCCAGGACACACCAGTCCGACTTGTTCCGACTATGCAAAAAATGGAGTCGGCCGTTTCAGGAAGCTCCAGTCTTCCCGTCGCGGCCAAAGAACACACCGAGTCGACTGCTTATTTTCCGTACGCTCTGCGCTTGCGCGGGACGTAATGTCTCCACAACAGCAGGCAGCGCTAATCTGTATTGTGGCCCGAAAAAATACGAAAGCTGGAAATGATGGGACAGCTCTCTAGAGCATAAACATAGATAGAAATACGTATTTATATTTATGGACCATAAGAGCACAATTTTTAGCAGAGTGTCGAGCAGTCAACAAGGGTTGATGCATGTGAGTACTCTCAAAACGAAACGAACAAACACATTAAAACGATGGCTAGCTGTTGTTAGCTGTTTGTGCTACTCGCCTCACTTCCGGGCTTCACTGATTCGCTAGCCCTCCACCAATCAAATTGCTCCAAATGAAAGACGGTCGGCCGCCGATTGAACATGTTCAATCGGCGGCCGACAGGCTCAAAACAAGCCCGACGACCTCTACGTCGGCCGACATCACGGCACACACCAAACAGATTCGTCTTTTTTTTTGACGACGGCGATTATCGGGCTGGTGTGTCCTGGCCTTTACAGGGCAGCAAGTTGTAACATGCATAGATATATATAGAACACTAGATACGCCACGGTGTTCTATATATATCTATGGTAACATGAACTGCTCTTCAACTCGTTCATATTCTCTGCTCAAAGGTCGCTCCAAAAACACACGTTTTGATTCAGTTTCAGCAAAAAGAACTATAATGGAATAAGTTTTGTTAATATAACCCGATATCGTAGACAGACAGTAATGTGCGTTAGTGGTTTTACGATCCGTACAGACAGTAATACGACACTCTTTGTCCTTAGACCCGCGAGGCTGAGGAACAACTCCCCCATAAAGAAACGCTTTTAACGGGTAAAAACAGAAGACACGTCATAATATCACCATAGTAACATAAACTGTATAGTCACCGTTTGTGGAGAACTCATGCTTCTTCCTCGGTGGCAGCAGATAGTAACCAGAGACGGTGTGTGTGTGTGTGTGTGTGTGTGTGTCGAGCTCAGAGACGTTTGGTCAGACTAGACACGCCTCTTCATGACGTCAGGCAATAGTGTGGGAGAAGGGGGAGGGGAATCTAGAATCATGAAATGTATTATTATTATCCGGGGGTGCTGTAAATGGGAAGAGGTTCAGTAATGTCAAACACAGAAGTAGGCCTACTGGTCATTATGAGCAATTGATAAGCACGACCTAAGACTTTAATTTAAAATAATGTGATTAGAATGACAAAGTGTCCTTATACAAGGACCTATAGATACGAATAAAACAAAATAACTCATGAATTTTAATGGTGTAGGTTGTGATTAAACCTTGGTTTGGGAAACATTTTAAATGGGCGGGGGGGGGGGGGGGGCGTCTGGGGGTTTTGAGCATTCAACACTTGATTTCCTGCATTCTGATGAATTGGTATGCACCAAATTTATGTAAAGTAATTGAAAACATTTAGATTCCCGGTGACAAAAATAGAATAGAATACAATGCAGTAATATCAGGCATTCTGTATTGCTTTAAAAAAAGGGGGGTTATTATTCATGTCTATCATTGAGAATGTAGTGGCTGGTGGTATTTACTAGCCTGCAAACGTCAAACCGGGAACCATCACCTTACCGTGGTGGAGAGGTTTGTGTGCCCCTGTGAACCTGAGAGCTGTGTTGTCCGGAGCCTAGTGCTCCTGGTAGGGTCTCCCAAGGCAAAGTGGTCTCGGGTGAGGGGCCCGACTAAGAATGGTTCAAAAAGACCTCATGAAAAAACAAGATAGAGGAAGTGTGACCCTGCCCGTAGGAAGCCCGGGGCCCCCGTCTGGAGCCAGGCCCAGAAAGGGGGCCCACCTGCGAGCGTCTGGTGGCCGGGTCTGCCACGGGGCCCGGCCGGGCACAGCCCGAAGAAGCTACGTGGCACAAACTCCCTCTACAACTGATGGGCCCACCACTCGTCAGAGGAACCGCTGGGGTCGGGTGCGCTGCCTAAAGGGTGGCAGTGAAGGGCGGGGACCACGATGGACCAGACCCGGGCGGCAGAGGCTGGTTTTGGGGACGTGGAACGTCACCTCGCTGTGGGGGAAGGAGCCGGAACTGGTGCGGGAGGTGGAGCGCTACCAATTAGATCTGGTGGGGCTTACCTCCACGCACAGTCGTGGCTCTGGAACCGTACTTCTGGACAGGGGTTGGACTCTATTCTTCTCTGGAGTTGCCCAAGGTGTGAGGCGCCGGGCCGGTGTGGGGATGCTCACGAGCCCCCGGCTGGGCGCTACTACGTTGGAGTTTACCCCGGTGGACGAGAGGGTCGCCTCCCTACGCCTCCGGGTTGTGGGGGGGAAGACTCTGACTGTTGTTTGTGCGTATGCACCAAACAGCAGTTCGGAGTATTCGGCCTTCTTGGAGACCCTGAACGGAGTCCTGCATGGGGCTCCGGTAGGGGACTCCATAGTTCTGCTGGGAGACTTTAACGCGCACGTGGGCAATGATGGAGACACCTGGAAAGGCGTGATTGGGAGGAACGGCCTCCCTGATCTGAACCCGAGTGGTCGTTTGTTGTTAGACTTCTGTGCTGGTCATGGTTTGTCTATAACAAACACCATGTTCGAACATAAGGATGCTCATAAGTGTACATGGTACCAGAGCGCCCTAGGCCGAAGGTCGATGATCGATTTTGTGATCGTATCATCTGATCTGAGGCCGCATGTTTCGGACACTCGGGTGAAGAGAGGGGCGGAGCTGTCAACTGATCACCATCTGGTTGTGAGTTGGGTCAAAGGGTGGGGGAAGACTCTGGACAGACCTGGTAAGCCCAAACGGGTAGTGCGGGTGAACTGGGAACGTCTAGCGGAGGCCCCTGTTCAAGAGATCTTTAATTCGCACCTCCTGCAGAGCTTTTCTAGCATCCCTGTGGAGGTTGGGGGCATTGAACCCGAGTGGTCGATGTTCAAAACTTCCATTGCTGAAGCCGCAGCAGGCAGCTGTGGTCTCAAGGTCTTAGGTGCCTCAAGGGGCGGTAACCCTCGAACGCCGTGGTGGACCTCGGTGGTCAGGGAAGCCGTCCGACTGAAGAAGGAGTGCTTCCGGGAGATGTTATCTCGGGGGACTCCTGAGGCAGTTGCAAGGTACCGACAGGCCCGAAGGGCTGCAGCTTCTGCCGTGTCAGAGGCAAAGCAGCGGGTGTGGGAGAAGTTCGGAGAAACCATGGAGAAGGACTTTCGGTCGGCACCAAAGTGTTTCTGGAAGACCGTCCGGCACCTCAGGAGGGGGAAGCGGGGAACTATCCAAGCTGTGTACAGTAAGGATGGGACGCTGTTGACCTCAACTGAGGAGGTAGTCGGTGGAAAGAGCACTTTGAGGAACTCCTGAATCCGACTAACACGCCCTCTATGTTGGAGGCAGAGCTGGAGGCTGATGGGGGATCATCGTCAATTTCCCTGGTGGAAGTCACTGAGGTAGTCAAACAACTCCACAGTGGCAAAGCCCCGGGGGTTGATGAGATCCGTCCAGAAATGCTGAAAGCAATGGGTGTGGAGGGGTTGTCTTGGATGACACGCCTCTTCAACATTGCGTGGAAGTCGGGTACAGTGCCGAAGGAGTGGCAGACCGGGGTGGTGGTTCCTATTTTTAAAAAGGGGGACCAGAGAGTGTGTTCCAACTACCGGGGTATCACACTTCTCAGCCTTCCCGGCAAAGTCTACTCCAAGGTGCTGGAAAGGAGGGTTCGGCCGATAGTCGAACCTCAGATTGAAGAGGAACAATGCGGATTCCGTCCTGGCCGTGGAACAACGGACCAGCTCTTCACTCTCGCAAGGATCCTAGAGGGAGCTTGGGAGTTTGCTTATCCAGTCTACATGTGTTTTGTAGATCTGGAGAAGGCTTATGACCGGGTTCCCCGGGAGATACTGTGGGGGGTGCTGCGGGAGTATGGGGTGAGGGTGTCTCTTCTCAGGGCCATCCAATCTCTGTACGCTCAAAGCGAGAGCTGTGTACGGGTTCTCGGTAGTAAGTCAGACTCGTTTCCGGTGGGGGTTGGCCTCCGCCAGGGCTGCGCTTTATCACCAATCCTGTTTGTGATATTTATGGACAGGATATCAAGGCGTAGTCGTGGTGGGGAGGGGTTGCAGTTTGGTGGTCTGAAGATCTCATCTCTGCTGTTTGCGGATGATGTGGTTCTGATGGCATCATCGGCCTGTGACCTTCAGCTCTCATTGGATCGGTTTGCAGCCGAGTGTGAAGCGGTTGGGATGAGGATCAGCACCTCTAAATCGGAGGCCATGGTGCTCAGCAGGAAACCGATGGATTGTCTACTACAGGTAGGGAATGAGTCCTTACCCCAAGTGAAGGAGTTCAAGTACCTCGGGGTCTTGTTTGCGAGTGAGGGAACAATGGAGCGTGAGATTGGCCATAGAATCGGAGCAGCAGGGGCGGTTTTGCACTCGCTTTACCGCACTGTTGTGACGAAAAGAGAGCTGAGTCGTAAGGCAAAGCTTTCGATCTACCGGGCGATCTTTGTTCCTACCCTCACCTATGGTCATGAAGGCTGGGTAATGACCGAAAGAACGAGGTCGCGGGTACAAGCGGCCGAAATGGGCTTTCTCAGGAGGGTGGCTGGCGTCTCCCTTAGAGATAGGGTGAGAAGCTCAGTCATTCGTGAGGAACTCGGGGCAGAGCCGCTACTCCTTTGCGTTGAAAGGAGCCAGTTGAGGTGGTTCGGGCATCTGGTAAGGATGCCCCCAGGGCGCCTCCCTAGGGAGGTGTTCCAGGAGCGTCCAGCTGGGAGGAGGCCTCGGGGAACACCCAGGACTAGGTGGAGAGATTATATTTCCACGCTGGCCTGGGAACGCCTCGGGATCCCCCAGTCAGAGCTGGTTGAAGTGGCCCGGGAAAGAGAAGTTTGGGGTTCCCTGCTCAAGCTGCTGCCCCCGCGACCCGATTTCGGA
Organism: Hyperoplus immaculatus; assembly: GCA_949357725.1. Classification (NCBI taxonomy): domain Eukaryota; kingdom Metazoa; phylum Chordata; class Actinopteri; order Uranoscopiformes; family Ammodytidae; genus Hyperoplus; species Hyperoplus immaculatus. The sequence continues at coordinate 27,444,973 of OX442365.1, forward strand.
TAAGCGGTTGAAGATGATGATGATGAAACGTCAAATATTTGAAAATAATACAGTGCAAAATGAGGTTATAATCCTCATTTTGCTTCCTTTAAGCTACTAGTAGTGACTGGGTGTGCAGTGGAGAGATGAATGCAGACAGATATAGAGGGAGGAAGAGATAGTTTTATTTTATAATTTAGCTTTTAGATTTGTGAGAGTGATCATCGCTGACTTTAGACTGACTTGCGCTGTCTGCTCCTTGAGGCTCGAGCCGATCAGCTGAGCGAACAGCTGTCCGACACGGAGATGAAAAATTAAGGTGGAGCAACCAAATATAAATGAATAACTATTGTACTAAACTGTAACACAAGTAATAAACTGTGGAATTTAATTTGCACCAGTAGCCTACAGTAGTCCACATTCTTCGCTTAGCCACTAACTGTTTCGTATTACACATGCGCTGATCACGTGCACACAGCCGAGTTCTTTTTTTCTTTTCTTCCATATTCACCCAATCTGTGGTTCATGTGCGTGCGCAACCTGGTCCGTATGGACCACGGATCAACCGTGATCTGTTGCAGCACTACCATCAACTGACAAGAGACATTTATATTTGTTTATGACCCACTTTACTGGCGTCAATATAGTCAGAAACTTAAGTTAGACCGATCAAAACAATTATTTCCTCTAAAGTCACTTCCAACGCCCATACACATGACAAATAAACATATTGAATCTCCTCTGTATCTTTCTGCTCTGGTGAAGAGCTGCCACCTGCAGGCTGCTTCCTGTCACTGTTAAATCCTGTGAAAGAGATGGAGACTGAATGCAGAGTTCAGATCAAATTACAGGAGGTTGAAAACGCTGCTATCTTAGAATAAATTAACGTTAGGTTACATAAAGACAGGCAACACAATAAATAACGTTTCATTTAATTGACAGTAACCTGGTTAAATAAAGGATATAATAATAATACATTTCAGGATTCTAGAGTCCCCTCCCCCTTCTTCCACTCTACTTCTTGACGTCATGAAGACAACATGTACTCCTCCAGTGTAAGCTATACTCCAGTCAAAGGAGGACTCTTCAGGAAACTTGGATCAGATGGAGAATCAGTTTTTAAGTGACCTCCAAAAAAGCACTTTATAAATCCTATCTATTATCATAATTGTTATTATTAATACGTGCATGCTTCTGAATCTGGATTATTTGGTGAAAACAAAGCCATTGGTGGATTACCTTCACAACACTGGACTATACATAATGATTTTAGGGCTAAATAACAAACAGAGGGGGGCAGCAATACGCCACAGCTGCGTCAAGTCTGCCTAAACCAAAGAAAAAGAAGTCAGGAAGAGGCGTGTCCTGTCTGACAAAACGTTTCAGAGCTCCACACGCACACACAAATTATGAGAACACTGACATTTTAGGGGGAAGGGGCTAAAGCAGAAAAAGGGGGGGGAGTGAAATAACAAAAACTGAAACACATTTTTTTTTCCTCAGTTGACCAGTGATTTCACATTTCTTTTTCAGAAATTAATTGCATATATGTAAGCATCCCTGCATTTAATGTAAAATACACTAGATTGATTGATAGCAAGCACAGGCTACATATGTTAATGTTGATGAAATCACAACCAAGTTTTTTAAAAGACAACATAAAAAGGCAGTGTTGTTTGTTTTCTATTTTAAGGCAGTTCAACGAATAATTGATTTCAAATCAAAATCGCTATTTGGAACAATGCAATTATCACGTCTGTGCGTCTGTAATGTAGGATATCTATGATGTAGCGTCTGACCTAGGGGGTGAACTGTGGTGACGCTCCCTTGCTAACCCCTCCCCTTTTGTGGAGAATTTACAGAAGCTACGGTGGCCTTCAAGGACAAGAAGCTAGTTACTAAAGATGGCATCATCCACCACTGCCTCAAGTCTTTCCACAATATCATATGATGAAGTGAAGATGTATTTATTGTTATTTTTTTCTATAATACTTCTTCTTCTTCTTGGTCTTCCAACAGGTGCATTTCCCCAGGACGCTCACTATATATAAAAACATGTAAGGCTGGTGTCTGTTCTGTATAAACATGGCGGTGCAACATGGCGGCCTCAGCACCCCGCTCCTATGTAGATATAAAAGGCTCATTCTAAGGTCTTGAAAAACAAACTTTTATTACCATGTGATTATACACTCATTAGAACATACATATGGCTATCATATTCTATTTCCATCAAGTCTGATATGAAAAATGCCAATGAATTCTACACACTGAACCTTTAATAGCAAAATAAACTGCACACAAACTAGTTCTTATCACATTTGAAGAGGCTACAAATCCAAATAAATTCACAAATGAATCACATGGTGGCGCCATGCTAACAATGTAAAATAATAATAATAGCGAATTAAGGATTTTCAGATAGAATATTAATATTCACATGTATCATATTTGATACACCTTGTGAACATTAATAAAAACAATTTCACTGTCATGTTATGAACAAAAAATACAGTTCAAATTCAAGAAATTACAAAAAATTCATGAATCAAATGTGATCCCGTGTTTCTTCAGTGAGTTCCTAAATAAAATGAAATGCACACAGGAGTTTCCACATCATGGTCTGATCGGTCCAGGTTTAAACACACTTGTGCTTCTTCAGGTAGGAGTTTGAGGAGAAGCTTTTCATACATTTGTCGCAACAGTACGGTTTGTGTCCTGTGTGGATTCGCTCATGCCTTAAGAGTTCAGACGATGTGTAGAACCATTTTTCACAGTGTTGACATTGGTGTTGTTTGAGTCCAGTGTGGACTCGCTCATGATCCCAGTATGAGCTGTAGGACCTGAAGATTTTCCCACAATGCTGACAAGAGTAGATTTGATCCTTTGTGTGGATGTTTCTGTGCTTACTGTAAGAACTACTCTGGTTGAAACTCTTGCCACAGTCCTCACAGCTGTAGGGCTTCTGTCCAGTGTGAATACGTCGGTGGACTTTGAGGTTTCCTGATAGAGAAAAGCTTTGCCCACACTGGTCACAGCTGAACGATTTCTCTCCAGTGTGAATAAGGCCGTGTGACTGCAGGATAGATGAATGAGCGAATGTTTTACCACAGTCCTCACAGCTGTACGGCTTCTCTCCAGTGTGAATACGTTGGTGGACTTTGAGGGATCCTGATCGAGCAAAGCTTTGCCCACATTGGTCACAGCTGAAGGGCTTTTCTCCGGTGTGGATTCTATGATGAATGGATAAGGCTGAACTCGAACTGAACTCTTTCTTACACTGTTGACAGCGGTGAGGTTTAGGTTTCTTTGTCCCTTGTTGTTTCTGTAGCGACAGACAGACAGAAATACAAAGACAGAGTATGAGTGAGGCAGAGATGTGCAGTCAGGGTCAGCAGTAGGGATGGGAATCGTTAGGATTGAAAAGAAGACAAGGACTTAAATACTCAAGTTCATTGGAGACACAGGTCACACACATTAGGGTGGGGCCAGTAATAGCAGAGAAGGGACACTTGACAGGAGGATACAATGTTTACTATTAATATAACAGGAAACAGGAAAATATGTAAAGACAACGACAGAAAACAGGGAGCTTGACGAGTCTGAACAATTGCCTATAAATATAACTATCTATAAATAACAGTAGTATCTTGGGTCAGGTCTAGTCAGTTAGATAAGGGTGGGCCGCCCCCTCCCCCTCCAATCATACTGGGAGGCACCCCAGTCGCCACAGTGGAGTCTTGCAGATTCCTCAGGGTGACGCTGTCTCGGGACCTGAAGTGGGGGCCAAACATCGATGCCCTCACAAAAAAGGCCCAAAAACGTTTGTTTTTCCTGAGGCAGCTCAGGAAATTCAAACTGCCAAAATCCATGCTGGTGAATTTCTACACGGCCATCATATGCCTCATTTCCACCGAGTAGAGCGGGTCGGATCGGAGCGGCTCAGAGCGGGACAGCTCACTTTTAAGAATCTCGGTGTTGTTTCCACCGCCGACCCTACCTTTACTGGTAGGGCGGGGTTTATTACCCTACCTTTACGGGTAGGGCGGGGTTTCGGCTGGACTGCGATAGCCGCCGCCAGAATGTGGGTCAAACTATCTGTCCGTGGAACAGCTGTGGTCAAGCCAGCGGTCTCTCGTTTTTGCTGGGTCAAACCAGCCGCTTCTTTATTTATTCCCCCTGTGTTGTTGTGAGCACAGAAACGGCTCGGTGCAACTGATACAATGAGCGAACAGTGCTGGCTGCGGCAGCTACGTGACATCGTAGCAGTGGGACACAGTGTAGCCAACTGGTTCATTTAATGACGAGGAAAAACACCACACAATAAACAGTGCTACGCTCACATTTTCGCCAACACACAAGACTCTTCACTCTGGCCGAGGTGACTACACACGGCGGAAATGATTATTTCTACCGTGGTCAAGCCAGCGGTCTCTCGTTTTTGCTTGGTCAAACCAGCCGCTTCTTTATTCCCCCCGTGTTGTTGTGAACGTGTATTTACTAGCCTACTATCTATGGCGAAAACACACAGAAACGGCTCGGTGCAACTCATGAGCGAACAGCGCTGGCTGCGGCAGCTACGTGACTAGCAGTGGGACACAGTGTAACCAACTGATTAATTTATTGACGAGGAAAAGCACCACACAATAAACAGTGCTGTGCTCACATTTTCGCCAACACACAAGACTCTCTTCACTCTAGCCGAGGTGATTACACACGGCGGAAATGATTCTTTCGACCAATCAAATGACGGGTGTGTCGCTCCGCATTTTCGGACCGCTTTCAGGCGGCTAGTACCCCTACGGAGGAGTACTGAGATTGGGAGCGGCTCAGAGCGGTTAGGTGCGCTTAAACCGTACCCTACCCAACTTTTGGCAAATGAAAAGCCAAACTACCCGGACTGAACCGCTCCGATCCGACCCGCTCTACTCGGTGGAAACGAGGCAATAGAGTCCATCATCACCTCCGCCATCATCACCTGGTTCCCCGCTGCAGCGGCCAAGGACAAGGCCAAGCTGCAGCGGGTGATACGCTCGGCGGAGAGGGTGATTGGCTGCCCCTTGCCCCCCCTTGGGGCCCTGTTTAACAGCAGGGCTCTGGGGAGGGCCAGGAAGATCATGGCTGACCCCGCACACCCAGGCCAAAATGACCGTGGTCTTGCATTTTGGCACATTTACTGTAATGTAAGCTTTAAGACACATCAATGTTGTAGGGGTGGTTTACCATGATAGCACTGCTACCAGAAGCTTTCCTCATCAGTAAAACAACCATCTGCCACTTTCTATAAAAAGCTCAATATTACACTTTAAAATTTTCTTAGAAAATAATAAATTAAATAGGATAGATAAAATATATACATAATAATTTGCACAACACCTTCATAAAGACACCTCAGAACTTGATAAAAGGTCACAGTATCTCTGAATTGAAAATCCACTTCTGCTGGCAGAAAAACTGATATCAAGCAATTTTCCAGACAAAAGCAGTAAAATTGCAAGGCGAAAAAAAATCGAATGAATGCCTTTTAAAAATCCTGTAGAACACAATCGACTTTGATTGTTGCTGAGTGGGAGATTTAATTCTTGCATGTTTTCTTCGCACCCAGCATCAATGTGAAAACCCATATTTACAGTAGGCAGCCTGAGCCGATAGAAGGGAGAGCGCTTGCTGAGGGGCAGAGCTTGTGGACGATAACGTTCAGGAGCCCTGCCCCTCCAATGCGCCAGCAGCAGCATTGTGAGAGGAGGAAGCAGCACTAGGGTTATTTACAGGCTTAAATTAGCGATACACTGCACAGAAAGGTTTGTAAGTCAGTTTGGATAAAGTATGAAGTGAATGAGCTTTTGCGCACAGCATTTACTAACCGAAAGAATAGGCTAACGTGTGAAAAAAGTCACAGAGTAGTGTTCTAACTGCCTTTTCAACGTAGAGACTGCGCTCTTTGGAAATGATTGACAGGAAAACACAGAAAAGCAGATGATTTGTGATTTTGGAGGCAGACTGTCGCAGTGCCCACCCAATCAGAAGCTAGGAATGGTCCTGGTATAGTAAATATACATATTTTAATTGACTGAAAAAATTCAAAATACATTTTCTTCACTTTTGATTGGGTTGGCAAGGCGCACATTTGGGTAAGCCCACTTGCCACTAGCTAACGCCGTCCCCGTATCAATAGTTGTATAACAGGCTTTGACTTTTTATGGGTGCCTGTGGCTTTAAGATCTGTTGCTCACGTTTTATAGGGCATGTGAGTTAGGTCTCGTTTCTGCCATATGTGTCTGCGTGAGAGGTTTGATGGTGTTTTGTCCTCCCAACAGAGCCTTGGTGGGCAGCTAACCCTAACCCTTACATTACCCTAACCTTGCTGCCTCCAAGCCTCGTTGGGAGGACAAAACAGTACACCAAACCCCGTGTGAGAGCTTCATGTCAGCATGCACACAGCAGGCTCCTCTTTATTTGTCCGTTTCCTGTGTACTACTGCAGTGCCCGTAGAAAGCAGGTATTAACTAATGCATGATTAAATGTAGCCCGTCTATGAAGGTGGGACACAGAAACAGATGTAGCCTACACATAGGCAGTGTCACACAGTCATTGAAATGGCTGTCGCATAACTCATCAATGTCACTTTTGGTCTATCTTTAATATTTTTTGAGCCATATAGTCCTCTATTCTTAAAAGGCAAAGCAGGTAAAAAAATGTATTGGTAATTGATATGCGAGTCACAGACAGACACACAGACGTTTCTTGCTTTATAGATAGATAATACTCCGGGTATCGAGTTCTTGATAAAGTAAGTGCATGCTGCTTTGTTTTCTTTATTGAGACTTTTATCACACATTTGTATGTGCCAGTTTGATTTTGAATTTCCTGGTTTTAATCTAAGTTAAAGCAGTGCTGTGTAGGTTGCTATGGTAGTTAATTGATAGCTTTCAATGTGAAAGGAGAATGCCCATCACATGCAGTGTAGCCATTCTGACCTGCAGGCAGCCAAACTGCGATTTGCTTTATGTGTGATCTGCTGTTACACAGTCACATAGTCTTTTTTTATTTTGTCCGAGTGGAAATATTCTGTATGTGAATTAATTTGTAATTGTAACCGTTTGACAGTCCTATTTACTTTACATTTCTGTGTGTATTGACTTCTGTGGTGTTTGTCCTTAAAACCTGTTAATAAAATATTTCTTTAATGTGTGGTAATATTATTAATGAACTTTTATTGGAATGCTTTTCATTTGATGCTGAATTGTTGCCTAATGTTTGCATGATACACTTCTGCTGTCACCATATAATAAGGTACTGTACATACTTTTTTGTTTGCCAGTTGTTTTTTGTCCTAATTTATTAGACTATAAAAATAGAAATGTTGCAAGTTGCAGTATTTTTTGAATGGCTGAAATACAATATAAATAAAATCATATTAACAGCTCTGTTTGTGTAGAAATGATCAGGGATATGTTTTTTGTTAGCTCGTTTTTATAGGCCCAGTTGCTTGTTTCTCTAGGGAGATCTGGCAACCCTGCAAACCACGCAAGCGACGCAAGCAAGCCGCCATTACAGGGCAGTAAGTTGTGTAACGGGAACTGCTCTTCAACTCGTTCATTTTCTCTGCTCAAAGGTCGCTCAAAAAACACACGTTTTGATTCAGTTTCAGCAGAAATAACTCTAATCAGTGGTAGGCCTATGTATATAGCCCGATATTGCAGACAGACAGTAATGTGCGTCAGTTGGCTTACGATCCGTACAGACAGTAATACGACACCCACGAGGCTGAGGAACAACTCCCCCATAAATAAACGGTTTTAACGGGCTTAAAAGAGAAGAAACGTCAAAATATCACCAGAGTAACATAAACTGTATAGTCACCGTTTGTGGAGAACTCATGCTTCTTCCTCGGTGGCAGCAGATAGTAACCAGAGACTGTGTGTGTGTGTGTCGAGCTCTGAGACGTTTGGTCAGACAAGACACGACTCGTCATGACGTCAGGCAATAGTGTGGGAGAAGGGGGAGGGAAATCTAGAATCATGAAATGTATTAGCCTATTATTATATCCGGGGGTGCTGTAAATGCAGGGGTGGATTACTGCACGGGCACAGGCCCAGGGGCCCAAGGGCTCAGGGGGGCCCTTAGCCAGAGATACTGGTAGTAACTTTTCATGTTGCATAGTCAAAGTCAAGTCACTCATGTCAATAACAGGGTCCAGAAAGTAATAGCCTAAATATAAGTATACTCATCACAATTTAACAAGATAGAAATCATCATGGGCCCCTCAAATAGTAGGGGAGAAATACAAAAGCAAGTTAAAAACAACAGCATTAGTAGCTCTGTCTAAGGGGCTTCATGAGGGGCCTTTAAGGCCCTCTCACACATACAGAAATAATCTTTCTGTATGTGTGAATTCTAAATTGTTCATAAAAAGTAGCTATCCACCCTTTATCTGTTGAAATGGGCCCCTCTATCATGGAACATGGGTCTGACCAATCTGTTTAAGAACAATATGAATACTGTTCCTTCTGCATCTCAGGATTTGATATAGCCTCTAAAATTTCCTCTCAAAGTGCACAAGATTGATGCATTTTACTTTAAAAATGTAAAAAAAAAACTTGGGGGGGCATGCCCCCGGACCCCCCAACATGGTACTGGGTCCCTCCAACAGTATCCCAAAAACCTGTGGGAAACACTGACTTCCTTAATATGTTTTGCCATTAATTTTATGTATCTGTGTGAACAAGTCAGTGTACCGGACTGGATAGGGAGGAGTGGGGGGGCCCTTTAAGAGTTTGTGCCCAGGGGCCCATTGTCTCATAATCCGTCTATGTGTAAATGGGATGAGGTTCAGTAATGTCTAACACAGAAGTAGGCCTACTGGTCATTATGAGCAATTGATAAGCAGGATCTAAGACTTTAATTTAAAATAATGTGATTAAAATGACAACGTATCCTCATACAAAGGCCTATAGATAAAAATAAAACAAAATAACTCATGTATTTTAATGGTGTAGGTTGTGATTAAACCTTGGTTTGGGACACATTTTAAATGGGCGGGGGGGGGGGCATCTGGGGGTTTTGAGCATTCAACACTTTATTTCCTGCATTCTGATGAATTGGTATGCACCAAATGTATGTAAAGTAATTGAAAACATTTAGATTACAATAGAATACAATGCAGTAATATCAGGCATTCTGTATTGCTTTAAAAAAAGGGGGGTTATTATTCATGTCTATCATTGAGAATGTAGTGGCTGGTGGTATTTACTAGCCTGCAAACTTCAAATATTTAAAAATAATACAGTGCAAAATGAGGTTATAATCCTCATTTTGCTTCCTTTAAGATACTAGTGGTGACTGGGTGTGCAGTGGAGAGATGAATGCAGACAGATATAGAGGAAGGAAGAGATAGCTTTATTTTATAATTTAGCTTTTAGATTTGTGAGTGATCATCGCTGACTTTAGACTGACTTGCGCTGTCTGCTCCGTAAGGCTCGAGTGTGTGTGTGTGTGTGTGAGAGAGAGAGAGAGATAGACACGGTTGCATGCAATTATTCAACAGAATACTCTTCAAACAAAAGGATAATCCCTCTTCTTTCTGATATGCAAATTGGTTTTATTCTTTAAGAAGCAAAGACTAATAACAGCGCCCATCATCTCTACCATTGTGTCTTTGAGCAAGACACTTAACCTTAAACTGCTCCAGTGGCGCTGTACTATGGCTGATCCTGAGGACCCCCTCTGGAGTGTGTCTGTCTGTCTGTACTATGGCTGACCCTGAGGACCCCCTCTGGAGTGTGTCTGTCTGTCTGTCTGTACTATGGCTGATCCTGAGAACCCCCTCTGGAGTGTGTCTGTCTGTCTGTACTATGGCTGATCCTGAGGACCCCCTCTGGAGTGTGTCTGTCTGTCTGTACTATGGCTGATCCTGAGGACCCCCTAAGGAGTGTGTCTGTCTGTCTGTCTGTCTGTCTGTACTATGGCTGACCCTGAGGACCCCCTCTGGAGTGTGTCTGTCTGTCTGTACTATGGCTGATCCTGAGGACCCCCTCTGGAGTGTGGGAACTTAAGAGGGGATATGTGAAAAGACACATTTCAACATAGCCATTGATTAATAAAGTAACTAGACTTGACTTAAATCAGGGTAAAAAAAAAAATTACTGTTTAGCATTGACTTACCAATAAAATGATGACATAACTCCCTTTTTATTTGGTTCTTTTTGGATTTTAATTGCTTTAGGGCCAGGATTAGGGCTAGGGTCGCTATCTCCCACATGGAACGTCTTACATCTAGGAAATTTACCCCACCCATTAGCATCAGCCCTGCAACTATACCCACCAAAGCATTTGATTCTGGGATTAGCAGAAACCGAATTTGAGGAGGGGGTGCTTTTCACAACAAGCCAGTCCATTTTTGGGCGAATACATAGAATTTCATTCATATAGTTGAGGGTTATGGTTAGGGTATTCCCAGCTCCCTTATCTCCCTCCCCACGATGTCATATCAATGCTCTTTTTCGGAAGGGGAAGTGAGGCAGAGTAAAAATATGACAAGATTTATTTATTTATTTAACTTTTATTTATCCTCCAGAGACCAATTGAGGGGTGACCCTCATTTACAATTGCGTCGAGTTCAAACAAATTCAAAGGAAAAACAACAATACATAAACAATATTCAATGCAAATACATCAAATACACAACAACAGGTGAAGAGAAAAACAATTGAAACATTTACACAGTGGTGAAGAGTGGCAGCAATTAAAATTAAAAGGGTGAAAATACAATATAGCCTAATTAAAACAGTTACAGGTAGAGTTTGGCAGATTTAAGATAGTTTGTTTAAATTGGTTAAAGGATATGAAGTTATTTAGTTTAATTTGTTGCTGTAAGTTGTTCCAGGAGTCAGGGGCACTGAAGCTAAAAGCTGTCTTTCCCAGCTCAGACCGGGCTTGTGGGACATAAAGCATAAGCATGTCAGTGGAGCGGGTCTGATAAAGCCCATCTGAAATTTGCAGCATTTCTGTTAAATAACGAGGAAGCTTCCCGGACAAGGCTTTGTAAATAAAAATGTGCCAATGTGCGTCACGTCTCTCTTTAAGGGAGGACCACCCAACCTTTTCATATAAAAGACAATGGTGTGTGTGTCATAAGCATCTCCTGTAATGAACCTTAAAGCAGAGTGAAGATGGCGATGACGCACATAAACCAGGACTATTAGATGCAGTTGGAATAACTGAGGTCAGCCCAGATGCTACATCCATTTTATATACTATCTATGGGTGGGACAGGTGGTCTTCTTCAGGCCCACCAGCAACACCTGGACAGTTACATAAAAGTTATGGCTTTGCTTCTGTTTGAATTATGTACACTTCATATTTCCATTTCACTGGTTATGAATAAACTGCTTTATTTTTAAGGATGGTTTCAGTCTTTTTAAAATTTAATGATGCTGTTTTATCAGAGAAAATCTTCAGAGAGATAAAGGGGTGAAATTAAAAACATATAAGTCTATGCATGTAGATCGGTCAGAAATGTAGTCCAATGTGAGTTTCAAGTAATGCTTTACTATAGGTAGCAAACAGTGACAGTAAGCAACACAATACATGTGTTAACTGTAAAACTTTATTATGAATGAGTGATCACAATACAAATGAAACATTGCCTACTATATATTGAAAGGGTGTCAGATCATTTGCAGCTCTGACAAACCTAAAGTATAATTATTCCAACAATACATTTTACAAAAGTAAATGCCTTTCCAGTGAATCTTGACATGATTTAGGATACATTCCTTTCCTGCCTTATTATGGTTACTCAGGGCTGTACAGTGCCACAGTTTTGTTCGCATTTGCTACTGAAATTGATCACGTGCGATGATGAATACAAGTACACTTGCACTAGTGCTAATGAGCAGATGCTGTCTGTTTGAGACACAGAGGAGTGCTGCTCAACACTGCTTAGAGGGCTCTACATTAACACTCTCCAAATTTGGGTAAATGTAGTCTTAGGAAAGTAAGTTATTGAGTCCACCCTCCACTTTGGCTGGTGAAAGATGTGTGCTCGGAACGGGACCTGTGCTTGTGCGGCGATTCTAGCGTCTAATACACTTTACCAACGGTAATAACCGGAAGGAGACGGCACGCAGTTAAGTTAGCGCGTGTGCAAACAGAACATTTCCTGTGCGCCTTCACATTAAAAGCCTGTTACTAGCCAAACGTGAGTTGACTTTTTTGAAGCCGGTAAGAACAGGAAGTTTGCACTTCACAGCCCTGCAGTGCGCTAGCTTGAAAATCAACTGCTTCAGCTGCAGAGAGCAGTCAACAACAGTAGTCTATTTAAACAAAGTTTGAAATAGCTGATAAGCCACTGAAGAACTACTCCCAACACATTCACAACAACCTATTTAACTTAGCCTAAATTGTACCAATATGTATACGTATTTATTTAATAGGCTATATGTTTTAAAGTTATAGGTTTTAATTAACAGAAGGACATTTACCAAAAATGTTTATTATTATGAATATAATAATGATATATATATATACAAAAAATATATAGATATTAATTTTATGGGGAGAAATAATTCTGAATCAGCAAAAAATTGCACTTGGCAGGCAGGTTAGATTATTTTGTCTAAATTACAATCAGTGCACCCCTATTAATTTTTCTACAATTATTACTGCACACACTAGGATATGACATTTATTGAGAATTTCAAATGAGACCAAGATGACAGGCTAAAAGGTAATTAGAGCTAAATGCATGGGTTAAGGTTATGCAAGTTTTCGATCATACTTTGTGTGCTACTGAATTTATTTTTGTGCAACTGATTTTTTTTGCTTGCTAGCACCAGTGCTACCACCTAAAAAAATAAGCGTACAGCCCTGTTACTGTAAAGGCCAGGACACACCGGCCCGATAATCGGCCATCGGACATGGTCGGAGAGTCTGGAGGGGGCGGGGACATGACACAAATCTGTTTGGTGTGTTCGGTGAAGTCGGCCGTCGTAGATGTCATCGGGCTTCTTTTGAGACGATTCAACATGTACAGTCGGCATCGGGTAGTCTTTCAGTCGGAGCAATTTGATTGGTGAAGGGCTAGCGAGTCAGTGAGGTGGGTAGCACAAACAGCTGACAACAGTATCGCATCGCTAGCCATTGTTTTAATTTGTTTGTTTGTTTCGTTCAGCGAGTACTCGCATGCATCAACCCTTCTTGACTGCTCGAAACCATGCTCGACACTCTCTGCTTAAAAATGGTGCTCTTTATGGTCCATAGATATAAATACGTATTTATATCTATGTTTATAGTCTAGAGAGCTGTCCCATCATTTCCGGCTTCTGTATTTTTTTGGGCCACAATCAGGGCTGTACGCTTATTTTTTTAGGTGGTAGCACTGGTGCTAGTAAGCAAGAAAATTCAGTAGCACAAAAATAAATTTGGTAGCACAAAGTATGATCGAAAACTTGCATAACCTTAACCCTTACATTTCGCTCTAATTACCTTTGAGCCTGTCATCTTGGTCTCATTTGAGATTCTCAATTAATATTATATCCTCGTGTGTACAGTAATTAATGGAAAAATTAATAGGGGTGCACTGATTGCAATTTAGACAAAAGAATCTAACCTGCCAATTGCAATTGTTTGCTGATTCAGAATTATTATTATTATAATGTCCTTCTGTTAATTAAAACCAAACTTTAAAACATTAAACATAGCCTATTAAATAAATAAGTATACATATTGGTACAATTTAGGATAAATTAAATAGGTTGTTGTGAATGTGTTGGGAGTAGCTTTTCAGAGGCTTTTTTAAAACTTTGTTTAAATAGACTAGGCTACTGTTGACTGCTCGCTGCAGCTGAAGGAGTTGCCTTTCAAGCTAGAAAAAAGCGCTAACTTCCTGTTCTTACCGGCTTCAAAATAAAAGTCAACTCACGTTTGGCTAGTAACAGGCTTTTAATGTGAAGGCGCACAGGAAATGTTCTGTTTGTACACGCGCTAACTTAACTGCGGTAATGTGCCGTCTCCTTCCGGTAATTACCGTTGGTGAAGTTTTTATACCTACCCTGCGTTCCATTAGTAGTTGCACTTCCCCTCGTTCATTTACCCTCAGCCCTTGGTATGACGTAACAGCATACGTTGCACGGAGGGAACTTGGAGTGCGGCGGGAGACTGGGCGTGGGATTTAAATGGAACCCACTTGCCCACTTGCCCTTGTAGTAGCAATGGACCGTCAGTTACATAGGTAGTTCTGAATGCAAATAATACAGAATTATAACATTCTGCTAAGGTAGTCTATATTGCAGAAAGCCATTTCCATAGCATAACAAACATTGAATTTCGACACGGTAACTCAGATTATCAAGATAATGTTACTTACACATGTAAATTGTTTGCTCCGACATATTTTCTTATTTATGTTAGTTTCAACCAAAAACATTTGTTTTAAATAGTCCTATAATTGGCAGCCATCGGTCTTATAGCAGCAATGTGTAAACTGCAATACATTCACTGGATTGTTCCTATGGAAATAGGATTGCCTAATTGAAGCGTTTTGGAATATTTATATATATATATATATATTTGTCCTGCGGGTGGCCACGATGTCACTAAAAGCATACAGTCTACCGGAAAATAGAAGGAGAAGAAGACGAACTGCAATGCACTGTGGGTGATATCCACCTCGAAGTGACCATGGATGTTCACTTGATCACTCAGCCCCCCGAGGGTCTATCTCACCAAGTTCACTTCAGTTTCCAGACAATTGGAACGACACTTAAGATGGCGGCGGGGATTCCCCCGAGGGCAAGTGCCTAGGGCAAGTGAACGAGGGCCTGTTGAACGGGTATTGGAACGCAGGGCTAGAATCGCTGCACGAGCACAGATCCCGAGGACAAATATCTTTCACCAGCCAAAGTGAAGGGTGGACTCAACAACTTAGGCCTACTTGCCTAAGTCTATTTACCCCCATTTGGAGTATTAATGTAGAGCCCAAGCAGTGTTGTGCAGCACTCCTCTGTGTTTCAAAGACAGCCTCTCCTCATTATCAACCTGTCACACGAGTGCTAATGGATTTGTATTCATCATCACATGTGATGAATTTCAGTAGCAAATGCGATCAAAACTGTCGCACTGTACAGCCCTGGCCACAATACAGATTAGCGCCGCCTGCTGTTATGGAGACATTACGTCCCCCGCAAGCGCAGGAGCGTATGGAAAGTCAGTAGTCGGCTCGGTGTGTTCTTGGCACTTTTTGGGCCGCGACGGGCAAACTGGAGCTGCCTGAATCGGCAGACTCCATTTTCGGGCGACGGTCGGTAGTCGGACCGGTGTGTCCTGGCCTTAAAAGTAAGGTTTTTTTTAACAATAAACCGTGAAAACCTTTTCTGGTAGACCTCGAGAATACACATTTAAACCTGAGATTTAGCATAATAGGTCCCCTTTAAGAAACTGGTCCAGGTTTAAACACACTTGTGCTTCTTCAGGTTGGAGTTTGTGGTGGAGCTTTTCATACATTTGTCGCAACAGTATGGTTTGACTCCAGTGTGGATTCGCTCATGTCGTGATAGGCCAGACGATTTGTAGAACCGTTTCTCACAGTGTTGACATTGGTGTGGTTTGACTCCAGTGTGGATTCGCTCATGAGCCCAGTATGAGCTGTAGGAACTGAAGACTTTCCCACAATGCTGACAAGGGTAGATTTTATCCTTTGTGTGGATGTTTCTGTGAAGATTATAAGAACTACTCTGGTTGAAACTCTTGCCACAGTCCTCACAGCTGTACGGCTTCTCTCCAGTGTGAATACGTTGGTGGCGTTTGAGGGCTCCTGATTGAGCAAAGCTTTGCCCACACTGGTCACAGATGAACGATTTCTCTCCAGTGTGAATGAGGCGGTGTGACTGCAGGCTAGATGAATGAGCAAATGTTTTACCACAGTCCTCACAGTTGTACGGCTTCTCTCCGGTGTGAATACGTTGGTGGCGTTTGAGGGATCCTGCTTGTCTGAATGTTTTCCCACACTGGTCACAGCAGAAGGGCTTCTCTCCAGTGTGAATACGTTGGTGGTCTTTGAGGTGTCCTGCTTGTGTGAATATTTTCCCACATTGGTCACAGCTGTAGTTCTCTTCAGTGTGGATTCTCTGATGAATGGTTAAGTCTGAACTCGAACTGAACTCTTTCTTACACTGTTTCTTTGTTCCCTTTTGTTTCTGTAGCGACAGATAGAAATACAAACACAGAGAATGAGTGAGGCAGAGATGTGCAGTCAGGGTCGGCAGTAGGGATGGGAATTAGGGATGCACCGAACATTCGGCCACCGAAAAAGTTCGGCCGAAAATGGCAAAATAAGTCATTTTCGGTTTCGGCCCGAAACAGTTAAAAAGCCGAACAACATTACCGAAAATTGGCGAACTAAATGACACTAAGGAAATATGTTTTTAAAAGAGCTGCGCGCTGGTAAACCAGGAAATGGCAGTAAAGAGAGACGTAACCGTGTATGCGAGTCCTCGTCTCTTTGTGAGCGTGCAGCAGGAGCAGTTTGGTGCGTGCATGAAAATGTCAGAGTCCAGTGTGGGAGCATTTTTTTCAAACTGGATGAAACAGTGCAATGCTTTATGCAGCATAAAGTTAAAACGCTCGTCCAAGACTGATGTTTAATCACCATAGAAACACAAAAGCCTTGCGCGAGCGAAGCAGCGATTCACCCGGTGCAACTCTGTGACAGTGTGACAGTTGGGAACGATGTCATTCACAGTGACACCTCGTCGGTGAGGGCCGCCGCGCAAAAAAAAAACTTTAGTTTGACAGCTAAAATGATAACCGGAGATATCCTGTCTATCCTGTTAGCTCTGTTGAGGGAAAAGGCTCCTACGATCTGATTGCATTTCTCGAGCCTGAATACACAGACCCATGTCGGCAAACTGACAGCGCGACTAAATATATGTCCAGCGAGCCGTTAGTTTCAGTCTACAGACGAAAAAGTTACAATCACCTCCTAAGCATGGACATTGTTTAAAGCCTCTCATTGTTATGATCAGGGCTTCGATGCAAATTCTGAAGTCTGAACATTACGGTGGGAGCTGTGGTGTAGTCATTTTGTAGATTCATCCTCATATAAGTCAAGGTACAAATCAGTGAGTGGTTCACAAATTAATTCCTAGTAAAATATTAATTTTACTCTTAAATTTGAAGGTGTTACTGTTTATTTATTTATCTAGGGTTGCTTTTTAGTTGTAGGCTATGTTTGAGGAGAACATTTGGGAGTTCATGTATGTAATGTTGAAATAATTGACTAAATAATAAACAAAACTGCAAAAGCCTCTTTTGGTATTCGGTTTCGGCCAACCGTTTAATTTTATTCGGTTTCGGCCAAGAATTTTCATTTCGGTGCATCCCTAATGGGAATAGTAATAAATAGGATTTTACCACAAATGAAAAGGAGGACTTTAATACTCAAATCCATTGGAGACACAGGTCACACACATGTGGGAGGGACCAGTAATCACACAGAAGGGACACTTGACCGGAAGAGACAGTGTTTACCAAAACAAAACAGGAAACGTGAAAAGACAAAGACAGAAAACAGGGAGCTTGACAAGTCTTAACAATTGCCTATAAATATAGATATGTATCAATAACAGAGTAGTCTCGCAAAGCCAGACCAAACTACAGTAAGTAGTATGGTCTGGAAGCAGCCCATTTAGTTGCAGCTATATGGGGTAAAACTGGGCTGGCCTGTTTTTATTTCCTGAATGTGTTTACTTGCTCGATGGATGTTGTGTGCTAGTAGGCAGGGTTCGACATAACGCATGGCCCGATGGCCCGGGGCCAGTTAAATCATATGCAGGGCAAGTTGATTGGCCAGTCACTGGCCCGCCCGGGCCAGTAACGGCCAATCACAGTTCAGTATCTTTTTGTAGACTACATCATGGTTCATTGAAATGCGCGTTGAGAGTCGTAATGAAAGCAGTGTTTATTTAAGACTCAATATAATAAACCTAATATAAAATATATTTTTTTAATTAAAGGCCAGTGGACAAACGATGCGTAGGCGTTTTGACAGGCGGAGCAACAAGCGAGCGCACTCTCGCTCCATTGGCAGAGCTGCCTACCGTCCGCCTGCGAGTCGACTAATCAATCGACTTACTCTGCCCCCTTTCTTTCTTCCCACAGCAGAGGTTGAGGTGCAGAAAATGAAGTGAAAACTGCGCTTTTCCTTTAGCTGCCGCCGTAATGTTACAGTATTTGCATGCAAGCCCCAATGGTAATACAAATGAAAGGCTTTATTTAAACGCTGTGAATGCGTCTCCGGTGATTGTGTCGGTTGTAGACAGAAACCAACGGAGGGACTCGGATCACGGACAGTTCCTATAGTCGCCCAGTTTGTCTGCCGACATGGCACTGTGTTTTCAGGCTCGAGACATACAATCAGATCGGGGAAGTCTTTTCCATTGAAATCGCTAACGGGGGGAATATCCTCGGGTATTATTTTAGCCACAAACCACAGTTCATCTGCGCGACGGCTCACTCACTGGCGAGATCTCACGGTGAAACGCTGCTATGCTCGGATAAAGGCATTGTGTGTTTCTTAGGTGATTTAACGTCATAGTCTCAGACGAGCGTTTAACTTTTGCTGCATATTTTGCACTGTATTGTTTTTTATCAATAGTTTGAAAAAATGGTCCCACACCGGACTCTTATGTGAAGCTGACACTTCCTGCTGAAGTGACGCTCCTGCAGCGCGCTCACGACCAGACGTGAACTTGCATACACAGTGAAATCTCCTATTAAAAAAACGGCATAACCCCCTGATTTTCGGATTTCTATTCTATTTTTAAAGTCAACTTGAGCGCAAGTGGAAAACTGGTCATTCGGTCGACACATTCACATCCCTAATGCATATAGAGAAAGTAATAAAAACAGCCTACCACACCACAAAGAATGATCAGACCTTCATCTCTTATTTCTTTTTTTTATGTTTGAACATGACTTCTGCAGGTGAACTATACATTAAACTGCCCAAATTCAAGAATAAAAACAATCAAACTATTGGACTTTAAAATACTGGCCGACCCCTTCAACATACTTTCAGTTGCAGGCTTCAAATTCAATATGTTTGCCTGGTTTTATATTATGTGTATGAGCAATATCAACATTTCATATAATTAACTAAAAGAAAAATAACCAAATCTAAAGGGAATATCTATACTGTTACAGTATAGATATTCGGTTATACACACTATATACACTAAATTATGAAGAAAAAAAAGTGTGTGCAGGGCCAGTGAACACATACAAGGGGCCAGTAAAACTGTGGGCCAGTAGGAAAAAAAAGTTATGTTGAACCCTGAGTAGGGTTGCAAAGGGGTGGAAACTTTCCAGAAACTTTCAACCAGAATTTTCACTCTGAAATTTTGGGAATATTCTAAATTGGGAACTATATGAATAATCTAAAAGGCGGTAAATTAAATGATCTGACACCTGGTTAAGAGGAATATTGTTTGGCTAATAGTGACTCTCATCCTGAATGTTTGTGTGAGGACATGTGATTGTATTTAATTTAATATTATTTATTAATTTTTAGAATTAAATTGTTAACACAAGGTGATTAATTTCTTGAATTAATGTATACATTTTTTTTAACAAAATAATGTGCAGAATGATCCGCCCTGTGCATCCCAACCACTCTGCACTACAGTCGCTCTAGCATTTTGGCACTGCGCGCGGCCACGCTGTGTCGTGGGTGGCAGTTGATGTCCAAAGCAACAGGAGGGGCAACGTTGTCAGTTCACTGCAAAAGAGGACACATACGTCTGCAGTTTTAAGAGGTGTGTGTTAGGGGTGTGCACGTGTACACGTGTAACCGTTTAGTAAATCATAACTGTCTAGGAAAAACATGGGGAGTCGCCGTGCTCGGGCTCGAGTCACAGCCACGGACGAGTGATGAAAGATAACCTAAAGATTAAAGTTACCCGGTTGACGTGAACTACGCGCGTAAGTAGCCCGAACTTTATAACACCTGTTCAACCTGCGTAAACGTGGACATGTAGAAAGCTATAGGCTATATTAATCAAGAAATGAATGAAGGGCGATAATGACGGCGAAACCATGACAGGCGAACGTGTATGTGTGTGCCTACCATGGACCTATTATAAGTTAAGTTAAGTTATCTTTATTTGTCAGTTGTACACAAGGCACATTGAAATTCGTCTTTTCGCATATCCCCTCTCAAGTTACCACAGGGGGTCAGAGCGCAGGGTCAGCCATAGTACAGCGCCCCTGGAGCAGTTTTGGGGTTAAGTGTCTTGCTCAAGGACACAATGGTAGAGATGGTGGGCACCGTAGACACAATACCAGCCTCTGCTAGTTTTACAACTAACACCCTCCTGTCCGGTGCCGGGGTTCGAACCAGCGACCTCATGGTTACTGGTCGGCCACCTTACCTCTAGGCGATCCTACCAAGAGGTGTGTAAACGAGCGTAGTTCATGTCAACTGTGTGTTCAAAGGCGAACAAACGCGTATGTGCGTGTGCGCCTACAAGGCGGTGGCCGCACGAGGACAATGACGCCATGGTTAACCGTGTACACGAAAAAAATTCCGTCTTGTACACGGTTAGACATTTTTGTAAACGTTCACACCCCTAGTGTGTGTGATTAATAAGTGATATCAACATAACGTCGGCTTTCTGGCACAACAGTCCTCCAGAACATGGGCACGCGAGCAGCAATCAAGTTGTAAAGTTGTATTCAGGAATGCAAAACCTATGGATTCACCAAATAAATGCCATTATATAGCCTATATTTGCTCAAAGACATAGCAAAGAGACAGCCAAATTGAATTATTGTGTGGTAGGCCTACAGTTAAGTTTTATTATAATTTATTTTCAGTATTAACACCATCATTTGGACTTTCAATAAGTAAAAACAATATTTTAAATGTATATATCCACCTTCTGTCATTTATCTTCCCGTTCCTACATCAACATACAGAGAAAATTAGATTTTTTTCGGGCATATTTTGAATGGTGGAATTAAAGCTGGGGTATGTGATTTCTGATTGGTCAAAATTAACATCAGAGCGAGGCTCCGATTCTTAAAAAATAAATAAAAAAAATCAGATTTTCTGTTCTTATTGGCTGCTGGGACTTTCAACTGTTCAAATCTCTATTCCAACTGCTATGTTCTCCCCAAATTCTCCACCCCAGCTTTAATCGTTATTAAAAATGTTAACCGTTGGACAGCCCTATTTATTTTAAATGTTGTTGTGTATTGACTTCTGTGTTGTTTGTCTTTAAAACCTGTTTATTATATTATATATTTTTTTTAATTTTGTGATAATATGTATGCACTTTTATTGGGTTTGGCATGCTTTTAATTTGATGCTGAATTGTTGCCTAATGTTTGCATGATACACTACACACCTACGTACTTTTTTGTTGGCCAGTTGGTTTCTGTTATCATATTCACTTTTTTTGTTGTCTTTCTCTCGTTTTTATAGGCCCATTTGCTTGTTTCTCTAGCGAGATCTGGCAACCCTGCAAACCACAGCGACGCAAGCAAGCCGCCATTACAGGGCATTTTTGTAGCGTGCTGCTGGTTAACTCATTCGTTGCCTCTGCTCAAATGTCGCTCCAAATACACCCATTTTGATTCAGTTTCAGCAAAAAGAACTATAATGGAATACATTTTGTTCATATAACCCGATATCGTAGACAGACAGTAATGTGCGTTAGTGGTTTTACGATCCGTACAGACAGTAATACGACACCCTTTGTCCTTAGACCCGCGAGGCTGAGGAACAACGAACAACTCCCCCATAAAGAAACGCTTTTAACGGGTAAAAACAGAAGAAACGTCATAATATCACCTTAGTAACATAAACTGTATAGTCACCGTTTGTGGAGAACTCATGCTTCTTCCTCGGTGGCAGCAGATAGTAACCAGAGACGGTGTGTGTGTGTGTCGAGCTCAGAGACGTTTGGTCAGATAGGACACGCCTCTTCATGACGTCAATATGTAGAGTGGAAGAAGGGGGAGGGGAATCTAGAATCCTGAAATGTATTATTATATCCTTTATTTAACCAGGTTACTGTCAATGAAATGAAACGTTATTTATTGTGTTGCCTGTCTTCATGTAACCTAACCTTAATTTATTCTAAGATAGCAGGTCACCAGAGCAGAAAGATACAGAGGAGATTCAATGTTTATTTTTTCATATGCACATTAACAATTACAGCAGCATCCATTAGCAATGACATTCTGAAGTCCCAGGCTCCTCTCAACTATGCAATATAGAAGAAGAAAAACACAAGTGAAGAGAGCAACACCTGAGACACAAATAAACCCAAAAGTAGTGCAAGAGCACAGTGCAGATAAAAGTGTAGACATTTGTTTTATTTTTTATTTATTTAATCTTTATGTTTACGGATAAAACATTAAGAACAGTTTCTCATTTAAAAAAAATAAGGTGCACCATATAAATATAAAGTACATTTAAAATGCAAAAATGCTCTCTTCGTGTTTTTCTTCTTTTATATTGCATTGTATGCATGCGCGTTCATGTGAATTCAGTTAATCTAATCTGGCGCTTCATAATTTTGTGTCAAAAATGGTTCAACGCGCCCAACGCACCTACGCGCCTACGCAGCTAGTCTCTCCACCGATATATTTATTCCACTAATCAACCATGGCTGCGATCAGACCCGACCCGACACAACAGCGATCATGTCCGCACAAAACTGTCTCGCTCTGATTGGTCAAAATTAACATGAGCGATGGCAATTTTTGGGGGCAGCAAACAGAGGCAGGGGGGAGCAAAGTGATGAAAAAATATTTTCAGACTACTTCACCTACATATAGCTGAATGGCTATTATGACAGTTTTGCCAAATATTACAGTGAAAAAATTATCAACCCAAGCTTTAAGCTTGAAGTATTTTTGAATGTTTGAATTTAGCATTATATGATATGTTATATCCAGATTCTTATACTGCTTAAAGTTTTGAGCTGTTTCTATCTATCTATCTATCTATCTATCTATCTATCTATCTATCTATCTATCTATCTATCTATCTATAAAGCTAAAAACGTCTGTCTGTCTGTGGCTAGCATATCTCTCTGAGTTTTAGTTTGATCGGCATGAGCTTACGGATATTGCTTGCGCACAGGACAAAGGTGTGCATCCTTCATTGTGAAGTTTTTAGAAGTACGAAGGTGTGCATCCTTCATTGTGAAGTTTTTAGAAGTACGAAGGTGTGCAACCTTCATCCTTCATTGTGAAGTTTTTAGAAGTACGAAGGTGTGCAACCTTCATCCTTCATTGTGAAGTTTTTAGAAGTACGTGCGGACACTGAGGGCCACAGTGAGCACAGTGAGCACGGAGCATGAAGAAGTCTCCGGCTAAACCCCGCCTCCCTCTGATTTGATTGGCCGCTGCGACCAAAACATGAATTTAGGACACACACAGCAGATTGACATAGCCTGGGGCCTATTGCATAAAAGTGGAATAAAGACATCTTTTCTGGTCTTCATTTCTTGTTAAAAACTGCTATAGAGCAACCTGACACGAATCACATCACAAAAAAACATGTAGATTTTCAGGACACTCTTCCTCTCACCCTAGCGAGCAATGCAGTCTGCTCCACACTCGGCTTTGTGCTTCCCCCCCCCCCCCTCCTGCAAACCCCACTCCGTTGTGATTGGTTACCTTCCTTCCGGAACAATTTCAGCAGCACACGGGGAGATTTCAGAGAAGGAAGGTGGGGGCATGGCCGGAGCTTGCCTGAGCAGCACGTTACCATACATGGAAAAATCTGGAATCGTGACGACACGATGGCAGGAAATTTGAACCGATTTGAACACGTGATTTCTCGACCGGCTGCCCTAGTGTTTAGCGCTCTGTACAGCCACCCCAGACGGTCAGCAGGGAATACGTCTAAATGCATGTACGTAATTATTTGATAAGCTAGTATGGTTAAACATGACTATAAATCATTATAACAACGTTTATAGGTCATAAAACTCGAAAAGTATAATAGGTCCACTTTAAACATTAATTTCAAGCTTATTATGAAACCCATCTGGCCATTTAGCTGAAAATAAATCTCATATCCTGCAGCTCGTCTGACTGTGAGTTCCAGCAGCTCTCAGATATTTGTAGGAAAATCAGTCTCTCTGAGCTGTGAGGACAACAGCTCTGCTAGATGGACGCTAGGTGAGGAACTCGAGCAAAGACCAGGAGTGAGTGTGAAGAATGGGGAAGATCAGCTGGTTCTTCTTGTATCTTCAGCTTCATCATCCCACAGGGACAGTGGAGTTTACTGGTGCCAGTCCAGAGAGGGAGTAACCAGTAATCCCATCAGCATCACTGTGGAGTTATTGTTGATGAGTGGAAAAGGATGAAATGCTGGAGTTTTTCTGTCTCTCTGTATAATATATACTTACCGGCCACTTTATTAGGTACACCTGTTCAATTGTTGTAAAAACAAATAGCTAATCAGCATATAACATGACAGCAACTCAAAGCATTTAAGCATGTAGACGTGTTCAGGACAATGTGCTGAAGTTCAAACTAAGCATCAGAATGGGGAAGAAAGGGGGTTTAAGTGACTTTGAACGCGGCATGTTCTTTGACAACTGCATGCAGAGAAGTTAAACATTTGGGGACACACTCAATGTTGTTTAGCAGTCGGTTAGAGATGTAGTTCGATATGAATCAGCTCCTGGATTAACGGTGCTGCTGACTGTATTTATGTAATATTCACTCATTCTATGATAGCAGCATTTTCATTCCTCACCGTCCTCACGCCGCAGATGTTAGTGACAAGAGGAATTTCATATGAGAACAGGGCTCTGCATTTATTATAAAAAATATTCACAAATCAAGTGTTTAGAGATAAAAACCTAATACAATCATATGAAAAAGTTTGGGAACCCCTGTCAGCCGGCATTATAATTGACTCTGCTTTCACACAAAAAAGATAAAAGTGGTATGTCTTTAATTTACCAGGAACAGCTAAGTACTGGGATGTTTTCCAAACAAAGATTTTTTGAAAAGCAGTATTTGGTTGTATGAAATTAAATAAAATAAGAAAAACTGGCTGTGCAAAAATATGGGAACCCTTGTGGTCTTGCTGATTTTAATGCATGTAACAGCATGTAAAACTGAGGACTTTAAACACAAAATTGGTTGGATTATGTTGTTAAGACTTGAACCTCATATAAAGGTCTGTTTAATCATGAGAAAAGGTATTTTAGGTGCCTAAATGCAAGTTCCACTTCTCTTTGACTCTCTGCAGAAGTGAGACAGAATGGGATCATCAAAACAGCTCCCAAAAGATCTTAAAAACAAAGATTATTCATTGTCATGGTTTAGGGAAGGCTACAAGAAGCTTTCCCAAAGGTTTCAATTGTCAATTTCTACTGTAAGGAACGTTGTCAGGGAATGGAAGGACACAGGCACAGTTGCAGTTAAACCCAGGTCTAGCAGACCAAGAAAAGTACAAGAGCGGCATATGCGGCGGATTGTGAGAATGGTTGCACACAACCCACAGATCACCTCCAAAGACCTGCAAGAACATCTGGCTGCAGATTGTGTATCTGTACATGGTTCAACAATTCAGTGCAATTTGCACCAAACCACAGCGGTCCCTCACTGGGTGTGAGGGACCGCTGGCAAGCTGCTGCCGCGCCTCCCCTGGTTTTCGTTATTTTCGTTATTTTGATGCTTCGTATTGATTCATCAAGTTTTGTCTTTCATGAACGTTGGACCTTAAATCATTCTGCTTGACTTGGCTCGCTCGATCTTCCACTCTGCGTTTCTGAAATAGCAGATTGTTTGCCTGCCTGCTGCTACTGCCTCACGCGTTAGCCAGAAGCTAGCTCCGCCTGCACAGGGCTCACCTGTCGGGACTCCTGTGGCTCCTCTCCGCACTGTGGCTGGATAGCCTGCGCCGGTGTGCCCCACGAAGCACGCCGGTTCGGACTGGTCCGCTGCCACCCTGCCAGCTCTCCTGGACGCTTACCCGCGCCCACGGATTGCTGTCAAACGCGGAGGACGCCGCCTCCCTGCTACACCGCTACCCGACAGTGTTCACCTGCTGGCCGGCTAGACTGCTGCTAACCCCCGGCGCCGTCCAACTGGCTTCCCCGTCTCCAGCGAAGCTACAACCGGCACGCTCCACTCCTCCACCTCCGCTGGTTTACGCCGCTGACGACTTCACAACATGTGGACTTTTAATCTTTTTCTCTGGATTGCGCTATGCTTGACTCTATGTTTGACTTTCACAAGCGCATCTCTGCCGCTCCGTTACTCGGTAGCGGAGATGTTACGTCTCCGGGTCTTCTCAAGGACCCCCCCACCTCAGCTTGCATCCCACCACTACATTCTCAAACGACCAAAATACATCCACCGAGGCTCTGGACGGAACTTTCACTACACTCACAACAGCAACAAAAGCATCCGCTCCTTCTGGTCCACTGGGCCACGCCCTCCTCCTCGCACAGCCCGTACTGTCAATCCTGTCAATCACAGTCTACTGTCCCCTCTGCTCAAAGCAATCTGCTACACTCCACTCACCTGTCTGAAACTCTGTCTGCTGAACACCAGATCCCTCAGTAATAAAGCCCTTCTGATATCTGACTTTATTGTTGACCATAACCTAGACATTCTCTGCCTCACTGAGACCTGGCAACAACCAAATGACTATTCCCATCTTAATGAGGCTGTCCCACCTGGGTTTTCTTTTATTAGTAAACCCCGGGTCACTGGGAGGGGGGGTGGCCTCGCTCTCCTCCACCGTGATAACATCAAAGTCACCACTGTCACAGTCCCCCATCACTCCTCCTTTGAATGTTTAGCTGTTAAACTCACAGGCCTCAAACCCACTGTCATTGTCACCATCTACAGACCACCAAAACCCTCTGCCGTTTTCCTCAATGAATTCTCATCACTACTCACATCTGTTTGTGCAATGTCCCCCACTGTTATCCTCCTTGGTGATTTCAACATCCACATTGACAACCCATGCTGTACTTTAGCTAATGACTTCACATCACTTCTGGACTGTCTTGGTATCACACAACATGTCACCCTCCCAACCCATAACAAAGGTCACATTCTGGATTTAATCTGCTGCGCTGACATCACTCCCACTAACCTTCATGTCACTGATTTCCCCATCTCCGACCACAAAGCTGTACTTTTTGACATTCATACCCAACTACACAAAGCCAAGGAACAACGGACCATCTCCTTCAGAAACATCAAACATATCAACACCATAGACCTCTCCACCCTGATCAGCTCCTACCCCAACCCTCCCCCAGCATCCTCCCTGACTGACCTGGTGACTCACTACAATAACTGCCTTTCCTCTTCCCTCACCACCCTGGCCCCCCTGAAAACCCGCTCAGTCTCATTCACCCACACTGCTCCATGGTTCACTCCTCATCTCCGCCAGCTCAAAGCCACTGGCCGTCGACTGGAGCGACTTTACAATAAGACTGGACTCACTGTACACCGCCAAATGTACTCGGACCACCTCCATCACTACAAGAATGCCCTCACCACTGCCAAAACCTCATACTACTCCAACCTCATCCACACTGATACAGGTAACAGCAGAGTCCTTTTTTCAACAGTCAGCCACTTACTCCAGCCTCCTAAAACCCTCCCTCCAGACATTTCCACCACCCAGTGCACTGCGTTCCTGGACTTCTTCAGCACTAAAATCAACACCATTCACCAACAACTGGCCACATCTAGCACCCCCTCTGTTGACCCACCCTGGATGATCACCACTGGCCAACCTCTCATCAGCTCCCTCTCTGACTTCACCCCAGTAACAGAACAGACCGTCTCAGAACTCATCCGCAAAGCCAAAACCACCACCTGTCAGCTCGATCCTCTTCCCACCTCCCTCGTAAAAGCATGTCTACCATCCATCTCCCCCATGATCACCAACATAATCAACTCCTCCCTCACTACTGGTACTGTACCCCCCACCCTCAAGCTGGCTGCCATCACTCCCATCCTCAAAAAACCTGGTGCTGACCCAACTGACCTCAACCACTACCGGCCCATCTCCAATCTCACTTTCATCTCCAAAACTCTTGAAAGGGTGGTTGCCGCACAACTACAGTCCCACCTTGACACAAACAATCTCCACGAACCGTTCCAATCTGGCTTCCGTCCACAACACAGCACTGAAACCGCACTAGTCAAAATCACAAACGACCTCCTCCGTGCAGCCGACTCTGGACTACTCACCATACTCATCCTCCTCGATCTCAGTGCAGCATTCGACACCATCTCCCACCCTCTGCTCCTGGACCGCCTGGCTGGCATTGGGATCACTGGTGCTGCACTCTCCTGGTTCACATCCTACCTCACCGGCCGTCAACAATTTGTTCAGCTGAGCAAGCACAAGTCTGGGTGTTCGGGTGTCTCACTGGGTGTCCCCCAGGGGTCAGTCTTGGGTCCACTCCTGTTCACCACTTACCTCCTCCCACTGGGCACACTCCTCCGTCACCATGGGGTCCATTTCCACTGCTACGCTGACGACACACAGGTCTACATCTCCACCAAACCCACCGCTGCCATCCCCCCCACCTCCCTCATCACCTGTCTGGAAGACATCCGGAGCTGGATGAGCAGGAACTTCCTGAAATTGAATGGAAAAAAGACCGAGGCCCTGCTCATCGGCTCCAAATCCACCCTCACCAAATCACAACACACCCCAGCTCCACTCATAATCATTGATGGATTCCCAGTACCCTTCTCCTCCGAAGTCAAGAGCCTCGGCGTCATCCTGGACAACACCCTCTCATTCGCACCTCATATTCAAAACATCACCCGGACTGCATTCTTCCACCTCCGCAACATCGCCAGACTCCGCCCATCACTGACCCAATCCAGCACTGAAATCCTGGTTCACTCATTTGTCACATCACGCATAGACTACTGCAACGCCCTCCTCACCGGACTCCCCACCAAACTCATCAACAGACTGCAAATCATTCAGAACTCAGCCGCCCGGATCATCACCCGCACCAAGTCATCTGACCATATCACCCCTGTCCTCATACAACTTCATTGGCTCCCAGTACCCTACCGCATCCAATACAAAACCCTCCTCCTCACCTACAAAGCTCTCCATAACCTAGCCCCCAATTACCTCTGCGACCTCCTCCAAGAATACACTCCCTCCCGCTCCCTCCGCTCATCCTCTGCAGGACTACTATCCATCCCCACATCACGCCTCAGCACAATGGGTGCCCGGTCATTCAGCTGTTCAGCACCCAGGCTCTGGAACTCCCTCCCCCCACACATAAAACAGTCAGACACCATTACAACCTTCAAGTCACAACTCAAAACTCACCTCTTCAAACTTGCACACAAAGTTTAACTGGTCACTGTCTTGTTTTTCCCACAATGTCTTGTTTTTAATGATTTTATGATGATTTTCTTTTATGCTTTGTAAGGTGACCTTGGGTGTCCTGAAAGGCGCCAATGAATGAAATGTATTATTATTATTATTATTATTATGCCGCTCCTGTTTTTTTCTTGGTCTGCCATGCTTTGGTTTAACTGCCACTATGCCTGTGTCCTTCCATTTCCTGACAACGTTCCCTACAGTCGAAATTGACAATCGAAACCTTTGGGAAAGCTTCTTGTAGCCTTCCCCTAAACCATGACAATGAACAATCTTTGTTTTTCAGATCTTTTGGGAGCTGTTTTGATGATCCCATTCTGTCTCACTTCAGCAGAGAGTCAAAGAGAAGTGCAACTTGCATTTAGGCACCTAAATACCTTTTCTCATGAGTAAACAGACATTTCTATGAGGTTCAAGGCTTAAAAACATAATCCAACCAACTTTGTGTTTAAAGTAATCAGTTTTACATGCTGTTACAGGCATTACAATCAACAAAACCACAAGGGTTCCTATATTTTTGCACAGACAGTTTTTCACATTTTATTTTATTTCATACAACCAAATACTGCTTTTCAAAAAATCTTTGTTTGGAAAACACCCCAGTACTTAGCTGTTCCTGGTAAATTAAAGACATACCACTTTTATCTTTTTTTTGTGAAAGCAGAGTCAATTATAATGCCGGCTGAGAGGGGTTCCCAAACTTTTTCATATGACTGTATAATCTCTCACATTCATGTTATATTGTATTATGACAAATGGAAAAGGCATATTATTGTTTGCTGATGTTTTAATTTCTCTGATGATAAAATGCATGTGAAATACAGATGTGTGTCTGTGTTTTATCTGTTCTACAGAAACAAAGTTGAAATGTTTAATATATTCAGTCCAATATCTAATAAAATGCTAAAACAGCTCAAAGCTTTAAGCAGTATACGACTCTGGATATAACATATGATATAATGCTACCCTTTAAGAATTATTTAACACTTTTTAAAAGAGTATAGTCGTTCAGCCATCCAGTTTAGCGTCAGCTTTTCAGCATTCACACACATTTTTAACAGCAAAAATCCTTTTATACGTAAACCAGGTCATAATAATAAACATATACATTATTGAATACAATCAGAGCTGGCCCAAGCCTTTAGGGGGCCCTAAGCGAAATATGATTAGGGGGCCCCTCTCCAATGTTAGAGCTGCTGAAACTATAGATCTTTGTTAAATATCATTCACACACCCAGTGTTTTCCGCTAGTGCCTCCACTGTGCAGCTGTGCGAAAATATTAGACAGCCAAGATTCAGACCTCCTAGGGGGTTCCGGGGGTATGCCCCCCCGTGAGATTTTTTTAACCTTTTTAAAGTGAAATGCATGAATCTGGTGCAATTTGAGAGGAAAATTAAGAGGATAAATCTGAGAAATTTTGTGTGAACAAATAATTTGGAGACACTGGGTCAGACGAATTAGAAGCTACTGAAGAATTAGAAGTTACTGACGAATTAGAAGCTACTGAAGAAGGACACATGGATTTTCCATAAAAATATTAATATAAAATAAAATAAAATAAATAAAATATTATGGAGAGTCCTCTGGGTTGGGCTTGGAGCTCTTTTTCTTTTACGGGACATATTTCTCTGTAATATAGTGAATGCATTTAAATGCAGTGTGAGGAACAAAGCAGAAGAACTCTGTTGTCCAGCTACTGTATCTTTTTTTCCACAGACAAGGCTGAAATAGGCTATAGACTATACACAGTGCATGGGCAACTGAGGGCAGCCCCATTTCCAATTGTTTTTAAATAAACTCAATACACACTGTGCATGGATGTGAACGTGACATGATCAGATAATTTCGGATTTCCTCCCAGATGAACTGATTACATTTTTAGGCTATTAATTATCTAGACCAAAAAATTTTATTCCTTTTTTTTTTATAACTCACATTTGCATAATATGATGTTAATATCAAACACACAAACTAAAAAATAAAAAAAATAAAACTTTTTTTAGGGGGGCCCCCCAGGCAGTCGGGGGCCCTAAGCGGCCGCTTAGTTCGCATATGCCTCGGGCCGGCTCTGAATACAATTCTAAATTGATTCGAAATAACCAAAAATAAAGTAAATGGTTTCATACTTTAGAAAGACAACTGCAAGCAGAGCGGTTAAAACATTTAAAAAACTACATACCTAGTAGAACATTTGACAAGACAGAACGTCAACAAAATGTAAAATAATAATTATAGCGAATTAAGGATTTTCAGATATATTATTAATATTCACATGTATCATATTTGATACACCTTGTGAACATTAATATACACAATTTCACTGTCATGTTATGTACAAAAAATACAGTTCAAATTCAAGAAATTACAAAATATTCATGAATCAAATGTGATCCCGTGTTTCTTCAGTGAGTTCCTAAATAAAATGAAATGCACACAGGAGTTTCCACATCATGGTCTGATCGGTCCAGGTTTAAACACACTTGTGCTTCTTCATGTAGTAGTTTGTGGTGTAGCTTTTCATACATATGCAGCAACAGTACGGTTTGTGTCCTGTGTGGATTCGCTCATGCCTTAAGAGTTCAGCCGATGTGTAGAACCGTTTGTCACAGTGTTGACATTGGTGTGGTTTGACTCCAGTGTGGATTCGCTCATGAGCCTGGTGTGAGCTGTAGGAACTGAAGACTTTCCCACAATGCTGACAAGAGTAGATTTGATCCTTTGTGTGGATGTGTCTGTGAGTATTGTAAGAACTACTGGTATTGAAACTCTTGCCACAGTCCTCACAGGTGAACGGCTTCTCTCCAGTGTGAATACGTTGGTGGCGTTTGAGGTGTCCTGATCGCGCAAAGCTTTGCCCACACTGGTCACAGCTGTACGGCTTCTCTCCAGTGTGAATACGTTGGTGGCGTTTGAGGTGTCCTGGTAAAGCAAAGCTTTGCCCACACTGGTCACAGTTGTACGGCTTCTCTCTGGTGTGAATATGTTGGTGGACTTTAAGGTGTCCTGATTGAGTGAATGTTTTCCCACATTGGTCACAGCTGAAGGGCTTTTCTCCGGTGTGGATTCTCTGATGAATGGTTAAGTCTGAACTCGAACTGAAATCTTTCTTACACTGTTGACAGACGTGAGATTTAGGTTTCTTTGTTCCCTTTTGTTTCTGTACCGACAGACAGACAGAAATACAAAGACAGAGTATGGGTGAGGCAGAGATGTGCAGTCAGGGTCAGCAGTAGGGATGGGAATCGTTAGGATGATACAACAAATGACAAGTAGACAAGGACTTAAATATTCAAATCCATTGGAGACACAGGTCACACACATTAGGGTGGGGCCAGTAATCACACAGAAGGGACACTTGACAGGAAGAGACAATGTTTGAATTAATAAAACAGGAAACGTGAAAAGACAACAACAGAAAACAGGGAGCTCGACAAGTCTTAACAATTGCCTATACATATACAGTATCTCACAAAAGTGAGTACACCCCTCACATTTCTTCACATTTTTCTTTATATCTTTCCATGGGACAACACTGAATAAATGACACTTTAATACAATGTAAAGTAGTCAGTGTACAGCTTGTATAACAGTGTAGATTTACTGTCCCCTCAAAATAACTCGACACACAGCCATTAATGTCTAAACTGCTGGCAACAAAAGTGAGTACACCCCTTAGAAACAAATTACAAATTGGGCCCAAAGTGTAAATATTTTGTGTGGCCACCATTATTTTCCAGCACTGCCTTAACCCTCTTGGGCATGTAGTTCACTAGAGCTTCACAGGTTGCAACTGGAACCCTCTTCCACCCATTTATGACAGCATCACAGAGCTGGTGGATATTAAAGACCTTGCGTTCCTCCACCTTCCATTTGAGGATGCCCCAAAGATGCTCAATAGGGTTTAGGTCGGCAGACATGCTTGGCCAGGCCATAACCTTTACCCTCAGCTTTTTTAGCAAGCCACTGGTCGTCTTGAAGGTGTGTTTGGGGTCGTTATCATGTTGCAATACCACCCTGCGGCCCAGTTTACGAAGGTTGAGTGCACATGGTCAGCGTCGTACACAGAGGTTGGCTTTGGAAAATAGACGTATGAGTGCTGCCAGCATTGCTGAAGGGCTTGAAGGGGTGGGGGGTCAACCTGTCAGTGCTCAGACCATACGCCGCACTCTGCATCATACTGGTCTGCATGGCTGTCATCCCAGAAGGAAGCCTATTCTAAAGATGATGCACAAGAAACCCCACAAAAAGTTTGCTGAAGACAAACAGACTACAGACATGGATTACTGCAACCATGTCCTGTGGTCTGATGAGACCAAAATACATTTATTTGGTTCAGATGGTGTTAAGAGTGTGGAGCGGCAACCAGGTGAGGAGTACAAAGACAAGTGTGTCTTGCCTAGAGTCAAGCATGGTGGTTGGAGTGTCATGGTCTGGGGCTGCATGAGTGCTGCCAGCACTGGGGATCTACAGTTCATTGAATTCTAACATGTACTGTGACATACTGAAGCAGAACATGATCCCCTCCCTTCATAAACTGGGCCGCAGGGCAGTACTGCAACATGATAACGACCCCAAACACCCCTCCGAACGACCACTGGCTTGTTAAAGAAGCTGAGGGTAAAGGTTATGGACTGGCCAAGCATGTCTTCAGTCTTAAACCCTATTGAGCATCTTTGGGGCATCCTAAAACGGGAGATGGAGGAGCGCAAGGACTCTAATATCCACCAGCTCCTTGATGTCGTCATGAATGGGTAGAAGAGGGTTCCAGTTGCAACCTGTGAAGCTCTAGTGAACTACATGCCCAAGAGGGTTAAGGCAGTGCTAGAAAATAATGATGGCAAAACAAAATATTGACACTTTGGGCCCAATTTGGACATTTTTTCTTAGGGGTGTACTCACTTTTGTTGCCAGCAGTTTAGACATTAATGGCTGTGTGTCGAGTTATTTTGAGGGGACAGTAAATTTACACTGTTATACAAGCTGTACACTGACTACTTTACATTGTATCAAAGTGTCATTTATTCAGTGTTGTCGCATGGAAAGATATAATGAAATATTTGAAGAAATGTGAGGGGTGTACTCACTTTTGTGAGATACTGTAGATATCAATAACAGAGTAGTCTCGCAAAGCCAGACCAAACTACAGGAAGTAGTATGGTCTGGAAGCGGCCCATTTAGTTTCAGCTATATGGGGGAAAACTGGGCTGGCCTGTTTTTATTCCCTGAATGTGTTTACCTGCTCGATTTAAGCAATGCAGCTCAGTGCTCATTAAGTTTTGCACATACGAAAGTTTGCAAGTTATTGTTTTTAACAATCTACTTAGGGAAAAGAAAAATCATCAAATCAAACATCTGTTTTTTTATATTAAAAAAATACTGTTATTGATACAAATGAATTAATAATGGTAAAACTAAATACAATTCCAAAAGGCTCAAGAGGTTCACAGACTCCGTCCCTATGTATGCATAGATCAGGTCATTTTTTCTCAAGTCATGTCTGAAGCGGATGTTGTGTGCTAGTAGGGTTGCAAAGGGGTGGAAACTTTCCAGAAACTTTCCACAGGAATTGTCGCTCTGAAATTTTGGGAATATTCTAAATTGGGAACTATATGAATAATCTAAATGGCGGTAAATTAAATGATCTGACACATGGTTAAGAGGAATGTTGTTTGGCTTATAGTGACTCTCATCCTGGATGTTTGTGTGAGTGCATGTGATTGTATTTAATTTTTATTATTATTTATTCATTTTTAGGACTGCCAAAATTAAATTGTTAACGCAGGGTGATTCATTTCTTGAATTAATGTATAAATTGTTATTAACAAAATAAACGCATGCGCAGAATGATCCGCCCTGTGCATCCCAACCACTCTGCGCTACAGTCGCTCTAGCATTTTGGCACTGCGCGCGGCCACGCTGTGTTGTGGGTGGCAGTTGATGTCCAAAGCAACAGGAGGGGCAACGTTGTCAGTTCACTGCAAAAGAGGACACAAACGTCTGCAGTTTTCAGAGGTGTGTGTTAGGGGTGTGCACGTGTACACGTGTAACCGTTTAGTAAATCATAACCGTCTAGGAAAAATCAATAAACGAAAACCGTTTTTATTTTTTTCGATTCTTCCAATTTCAAATGTTCTTTTTTTAAAGTTTTTAAATATGTTCTGGAGACACGCATTTATTGATTTTACATCACTAATCACTAATAAACTAATTGGGGAGGATAAAAGCTAGTCTGCCGAATCTGTCTGTCCCTCAGCGTGTGTGTATCGGCACACACACACACGGGGAGTCGCCATGCTCGGGCTCGAGTCACAGTCACGGACGAGTGATGAAAGATAACCTAAAGATTAAAGTTACCCGGTTGACGTGAACTACGCGCGTAAGTAGCCCGAACTTTATAACACCTGTTCAACCTGCATAAATGTGGACATGTAGAAAGCGATAGGCTATATTAATCAAGAAATTAATGACGGTGAAAACATGACAGGCGAACGTGTGTGTGTGTGTGTGTGTGCCTACCATATTATAAGAGGTGTGTAAACGAGCGTAGTTCATGTCAACTGTATGTTTACAGGCGAACGAACACGTGTGTGTGCGCACACGCCTACAAGACGGTGGGTGCACGAGGACAATGATGTCATGGTTAACCGTGTACACGGAAAAAAATTCCGTCGTGTACACGGTTAGACATTTTTGTAAACGTTCACACCCCTAGTGTGTGTGATTAATAAGTGATATGGAACATGAACATGGGCAGGCGAGCAGCAATCAAGTTGTAAAGTTCTATTCAGGAATGCAAAACCTATGGATTCACCAAATAAATGCCATTATGTAGCCTATATTTGCTCAAAGACATAGCAAAGAGACAGCCAAATTGAATTATGGTGTGGCAGACCTACGTTTTAGTTTGATTATAATTTATTTTCAGTATTAACACCATCATTTGGATTTTCAATAAGAAAAAATATTTTAAATGTATATATCCACCTTCTATCATTTATCTTTCCGTTCCTACATCAGCATAGAGAGAAAATTTGATTTTTTCTGGCATATTTTGAATGGTGGAATTAAAGGTGGGGTATGTGATTTCTGATTGGTCAAAATTAACATGAGTTGTACACTTTGACCAATCAGAGCGAGGCTCCGATTCTTTCAAAAAAAAAAAAAAAAAAAATCTGATTTTCTGTTCTTATTGGCTGCTGGGACTTTCAACTGTTCAAATCTCTATTCCAACTGCTATTTTCTCCCCAAATTCTCCACCCCAGCTTTAATCGTAATTAAAAATGTTAACCGTTGGACAGCCGTATTTATTTTAAATGTTGTTGTGTATTGACTTCTGTGTTGTTTGTCCTTAAAACCTGTTTATTATATTATATATATTTTTTAATTTTGTGATAATATGTATGCACTTTTATTGGGTTTGGCATGCTTTTAATTTGATGCTGAATTGTTGCCTAATGTTTGCATGATACACTACACACCTACATACTTTTTTGTTGGCCAGTTGGTTTCTGTTATCATATTCACTTTTGTTGTTGTCTTTCTCTCGTTTTTATAGGCCCATTTGCTTGTTTCTCTAGCGAGATCTGGCAACCCTGCAAACCACAGCGACATAAGCAAGCCGCCATTACAGGGCATTTTTGTAGCGTGAAATGGTCTTCAACTCGTTCATTGCCTCTGCTCAAATGTCGCTCCAAAAACACACGTTTTGATTCAGTTTCAGCAAAAAGAACTATAATGGAATAAGTGTTGTTCATATAACCCGATATCGTAGACAGACAGTAATGTGCGTTAGTGGTTTTACGATCCGTACAGACAGTAATACGACACCCTTTGTCCTTAGACCCGCGAGGCTGAGGAACAACTCCCCCATAAAGAAACGCTTTTAACGGGTAAAAATAGAAGAAACGTCATAATATCACCATAGTAACATAAACTGTATAGTCACCGTTTGTTGAGAACTCATGCTTCTTTCTTGGTGGCAGCAGATAGTAACCAGAGACGGTGTGTGTGTGTTTGTGTGTGTCGAGCTCTGAGACGTTTGGTCAGACTAGACACGCCTCTTCATGACGTCAGGCAATAGTGTGGGAGAAGGGGGAGGGGAATCTAGAATCATGAAATGTATTATTATTAAAGGCCTACTTCACCAGTTTGAATATGAAGGTGTATTGAATTCTGAGATCCTATGTAGTATAAATGTGCAAAAAAAATTAAAATCGGTTCATCCTAGCCTGAGAAAAGGCAGAAAGAGTGTTTTTTTAACCCTATATTTCTCTTTCTCGTGACATCACAGAAAGAGAAATATAGGGTTAAACAAAAACGTACTTTGTAAATATTACTGTGATGTCACAGTAAAAGACATCACAGTAATATTGACAAAGTACGTTTTTTTCTAACCCTATACTTCTCTTTCTGCGATGTCACGAGAAAGAGAAATATAGGGTTAAAAAAACACTCTTTCTGCCTTTTCTCAGGCTAGGATGAACCGATTTCAATTTTTTTCGCACATTTATACTACATAGGATCTCAGAATTCAATACACCTTCATATTCAAACCGGTGAAGTAGGCCTTTAACCGGGGGTGCTGTAAATGGGAAGAGGTTCAGTAATGTCTAACACAGAAGTAGGCCTACTGGTCATTATGAGCAATTGATAAGCACGACCTAAGACTTTAATTTAAAATAATGTGATTAGAATGACAAAGTGTCCTAAAACAAGGACCTATAGATACAAATAAAACAAAATAACTCATGAATTTTAATGGTGTAGGTTGTGATTAAACCTTGGTTTGGGAAGCATTTTAAATGGGCGGGGGAGGGGGCGTCTGGGGGTTTTGAGCATTCAACACTTGATTTCCTGCATTCTGATGAATTGGTATGCACCAAATTTATGTAAAGTAATTGAAAACATTTAGATTCCCGGTGACAAAAATAGAATAGAATACAATGCAGTAATATCAGGCATTCTGTATTGCTTTAAAAAAAGGGGGGTTATTATTCATGTCTATCATTGAGAATGTAGTGGCTGGTGGTATTTACTAGCCTGCAAACGTCAAATATTTAAAAATAATACAGTGCAAAATGAGGTTATAATCCTCATTTTGCTTCCTTTAAGCTACTAGTAGTGACTGGGTGTGCAGTGGAGAGATGAATGCAGACAGATATAGAGGGAGGAAGAGATAGTTTTATTTTATAATTTAGCTTTTAGATTTGTGAGAGTGATCATCGCTGACTTTAGACTGACTTGCGCTGTCTGCTCCTTGAGGCTTGAGCCGATCAGCTGAGCGAACAGCTGTCCGACACGGAGATGAAAAATTAAGGTGGAGCAACCAAATATAAATGAATAACTATTGTACTAAACTGTAACACAAGTAATAAACTGTGGAATTTAATTTGCACCAGTAGCCTACAGTAGTCCACATTCTTCGCTTAGCCACTAACTGTTTCGTATTACACATGCGCTGATCACGTGCACACAGCCGAGTTCTTTTTTTCTTTTCTTCCATATTCACCCAATCTGTGGTTCATGTGCGTGCGCAACCTGGTCCGTATGGACCACGGATCAACCGTGATCTGTTGCAGCACTACCATCAACTGACAAGAGACATTTATATTTGTTTATGACCCACTTTACTGGCGTCAATATAGTCAGAAACTTAAGTTAGACCGATCAAAACAATTATTTCCTCTAAGGTCACTTCCAACGCCCATACACATGACAAATAAACATGTGTAATTCTAGATTTTTTTGAGGGCACACACAGTACGGGCAGGTAGCAGATCCAGAATCACTGACTCCACCTTTAAGAGGGAAATAAAGAGAGAGAGAGAGAGAGAGAGAGAGAGAGAGAGAGAGAGAGAGAGAGAGAGAGAGAGCGAGAGAGAGAGAGACAGAGAGAGAGACAGAGACAGAGACAGAGAGATTGATTAAGTACAGTAACTCACATCTTCTTGAAGTCCACAGCAGTGTATTCGGGCCAGTCTATGTAGCAGACAGTGCGACCTCACTGACACTGGTGCAGGAGCTCAGAAAAATCCCAAGAAGAGCCCAAGAAATGTTTCAGTTGTTG
This sequence comes from Hyperoplus immaculatus, assembly GCA_949357725.1. Lineage (NCBI taxonomy): Eukaryota > Metazoa > Chordata > Actinopteri > Uranoscopiformes > Ammodytidae > Hyperoplus > Hyperoplus immaculatus. Next base: position 27,484,435 of record OX442365.1, read on the forward strand.
ATTCTACTGCTAAGAAAAAACTTGGATTTACAGCAGAAGGTATAAAATCCATAAAAACACACACACACACACACACACACCTTTCCAGAGCGATGGCCGTCATAGAGTAGATGCTGGCGAATATGGCAGCAATGGGGAAGAAGTTGTGGAATCGACAGTAGATCAAACCAAAGTACCACTCGTTGTGAACAGCGTAGGTGAAGTTTATAAAGGTGTTAAACGCAGACATGCCGGCCTCAGCAAAGGCCAAATTTACCTGTATATGAGAGAGAGGGGGAGGGGGGAGAGAGAGAGAAGGAGGGAGAGAGAGAGAGAGAGAGAGAGAGAGAGAGAGAGGGGGACAGGGGGAGAAAGAGAGAGAGGGAGAGGGGAAGAGAGAGAGAGGGAGAGACAGAGAGACAGAGAGGGGGGGGGGAAGAGAGAGAGGAAAAATAGAGAGAGACAGAAAGAGAGAGTGAGAGATCATAACGAAAGTACAGAAACATTTGATGGTTCCTGTTTCTTAGCATATTTGCTCAAGTCATGAGCAAGGCATGCATTTCAATCATGTCTTAAACTCCTTGACTCCGTTTTTCACTCTGCTTTAAGGTTCATTACAGGAGATGCTTATGACACACACCATTGTGTTTTATATGAAAAGGTTGGGTGGTCCTCTCTTAAAGAGAGACGTGATGCCCATTGGCATATTTTTATATATAAAGCCCTTACCGGAAAGTGTTAGGAAAAATAAACTATAATTTGTGATATTATGCCCCCCCCCCTCTTTAATTGGCATTTACCAATATATAATCATTTAAACAAGTGTATATTCTTCACATTTTACTCTAATAATGCTCTCCTTCCAGTCTGGGTGCTTGGACACTAATAGTAAGACACTAAGCCATAAAACTGAAGCTGATCTCCCATCAGATAAGATACATTCCTCTAGTTAGAACAAAGTCTTGGTAACTTCTCAGGGCCGGGGGAGGACAACTTCATGATCTCTGGTTTCGGACAAGAGGACGGACTCTGAGATCTGCCTGACAACAAGATTTAACCAATCAGTAGACATGTTAGACAATATAATACTGTGATGTAGGGAAGGACTCTCTCTTCTTCCCGCTTTTTCTGTCCTGTCAACATGCCTTGTCAATTTACTCAAATAAAATACTGAGGCCTAGATCCTGGATTTTTACACCTTTGTCCATAGTCATTTTTCCTTCATAAATAGGCATTTTTACACGTATCTGACAAAAGCTACCACTCTATTTGACAACAATGCTGCATATTTCAGATATGCAGCGGGTTTATCAAACCCGCTCAACTGAAATGCTCACGTTATATGTTCCATACGCCCGGTCTGACCTTGGTAAAACTGCCTTTAGCCACAGTGCCCCTGACTCCTGGAACAGCCTACAACATCAAATTAAAATAAATACACTCATAACTGTTAACCAATTTAAAGTTATTATTTTGAATCAGCCCCACTCCACTTGTAACTGTTTTAATTAGGCTATTGTTCTGCTTTATTCAATTGATCTGAATGTTGAATGTTTTAATTGTTGTTGTCTCTTTGTAAGCTTGTTGTGTATTTTTTTTTAAATTTATTTATTAACCTTTATTTTTCCAGGAATATACTCATTGAGATTCAAAATCTCTTTTTCAAGAGAGTCCTGGCCAAGAAGGAGAAGCATAAAAGCATAAAAGTTTCACATAAAAAAAAAAAAAAATTTCACACATAAAACAAGACACAAAACACAATAAAAAATAAAATAAAAAGTCACAAAGCATCAATCTCATTGGCAGTAAGTCAGTGTTCAGTAACCGGGCATGTACAGTTTGCGGTTAAATAGTCCTTAATCCTGCTTTTGTAATTGTTCATGGTGATAAAGGATTCAAGTTTAAGGTGTTCCTGTAGCTTACACCATGATGAGGGGGCAAAAGATTTAAAGGCACTTTCACCAAACGCAGTGCGAGTCCGAGGAACGTTATACATAATCAAACTGCTAGACCGAGTGATACGAGCACTGTTTTTAGGAACCATTAGAGAATACAAATAAGGAGGCAGATCGTGCAAAATTGCCTTATAAAGGAACATATACTAGTATTGTCATTGTATATTGTGTATCTGTAATTGACTCGACGTCATTGTAAAAGAGGGTAACCCTCAATTGATCTTTCGAGAATAAATAAAGTCAAATGAAAAGTATTGGACTAAAGTACAAATTTGAGATAATTTTTATGTCACTGTTCGGTAAAATGCATTTTGATGTTTTTAAGAAGAAAATTTATGAGAATGCGCTTCATACATGCATACAGGTTAAACATATAACCATATTCACCTGCTTTGTCTCGACTTTTAGAATGTGATGATAAAAATCAAGTGGATCCGAGTTTCTAAGCATCCAGAAAAACTAAAATACTCAGTGTTTTTTCTTGTATTAAACATAGGCTACCGTACTTACAAGAAAGTAATTGGTGATGGTCCTCACCTCTGATATCTAGCATCTAGCATTTTTCAATAATCTGAGCCAAAAATCTCAACTTCTAAAGCACTTACATCCTCTAAACTTTCCATAATCATTCTTAGCACTATTCTGAAGGTTATTACAGAAGGATTTGTTCATATTATGTCGTCTGTATCATCTGATTAATCAGACATTTTCTTCTTAAAAACATGCCAAAAAAATGGATTTTTAAAACCTGTACATAGATTTTCTTGATTTATAACATGGAAAAGGCTGTATCATTAATCTGTTCTGAGAAAACTTTGGACATTAATATGTTTTAAAATTGATATAAAGATTTTAGCTGTATCCAACATCTAGATGTTTGGTTTTAAAGAGATGCAAATTGTAAGTAGCAAATGTTCCCTCGACATTCACCTGCAGTGTCTCACCATAAGAATATCATAAGCAACCCAACAAAAAAAAGATATTCACTGCTTCTTATTGTATCGTAAACGTGCAGCTCTTCTTACCAGAAAGTAGTTTGTGACGGTCCTCATTCGTTTATGCGCCAGAATAATCCATATAACCACAATATTCCCAACCACAGACACCGCCACGATGCTGCAGTAAGCCAATGCCCAGAGAGCGATCTGCCAAGCCGGCTGAACGAACTGGTTCAAGCCGTCACTGCTACAGTTGGTCCCGTTGATATTACCGTTAACACAATCAGTAATGTTGGAGATAAAATCCATCTTCAGCGCGTGAAGTTGTTCTTGGAGAGTTGGCGGTGTGTGTGTGTGTGTGTTAGTGAGTGAGTGAGTGAGTGAGTGAGTGAGTGTGTTAGTGAGTGAGTGAGTGAGTGTGTGTGTGTCTTGTAAATCAGTGTCCTGTTACTGTGAATGGATTACTGCCATGTCTATAATAAGGAAATCGAATTTGAGAAATGTTGATGGAGAAGGTTTAAATAAATCAATTGGAGCGTATTTACGAGAGAGAGAGAGAGAGAGAGTCACACAGACAGATAGACAGAGAGAGACAGACACACACGCGTCCCCTTTCACTATAAACCCACCAACTGATTGGTGTTGCTGTTCAGCTATCGCTATAAATGAATCTGGAGCTTTACTACGATCTCATCAGGATTATTCCTCAGTCATTCTGGGTCAATCTGATGATATTGGCTTTCATAATGTCACGGGATTAATGTCTTGAACTATAATACCGTAAAACCAATACAAATCATTTGTATAGCCCTTTAATTAAACATGGTTAGGCCTACAAAGCGTTTTCTCAATCAAAACATCACTGTCTTTTTTAATAAAAAAAGATTTAAGATTCTGAGCTTGTTTTTCTTTATTAGACAGATTTGGAGAGACAGAGATGAAATGGGGCAGAGAGGGGAAAACATGCAGAGAAGTCATTTTAGGAAAACCCTAACCCTTTTTAGGTGACTTTGCTGTTTTATTTGTATTGTTTATGTGTTTGAAATGAATGCAAAATAAGATTGTAAAAAAAAAAAAAATTTGTAAATACCAGTTTGTAAATGCTGCCATACTGAGAAATACAGAGAGTGTATTGGAGCTGATAGGCTTAATCAATTTGGCGTCAACTCTTTTGGCTTGAATGTACGTGACATTCATTTATATGAAAAAGTTACACGCTACAGCTTAAAGTTATCTGCTGTTCATAGTGTCCCAGGTTTGTTATTAAAGTGATTTATTAGCAGTTAACACTACTATAAAATCAGGTTTAAAGGCACAGTGTGTGAAAAGAAAAGGCGTTTTTCAGAAAAGACTCGGTAGATATGGAACGGAAAAACAAGATACATCATCTTCTTCCTTTGCCCCGAAGGTCTTGATCCTCGTTCCACATAATGTCATTATAACTGCAGATATGAAAAACTGTGTGTGTGTGTGTGTGTGTGTGTGTGTGTGTGTGTGTGTGTGTGTGTGTGTGTGAGAGAGAGAGAGATAGACACGGTTGCATGCAATTATTCAACAGAAGACTCTTCAAACAAAAGGATAATCCCTCTTCTATCTGATGTGCAAATTGGTTTTATTCTTTAAGAAGCAAAGATTAATAACAGCGCCCATCATCTCTACCATTGTGTCTTTGAGCAAGACACTTAACCTTAAACTGCTCCAGTGGCGCTGTACTATGGCTGATCCTGAGGACCCCCTCTGGAGTCTGTCTGTCTGTCTGTACTATGGCTGATCCTGAGGACCCCCTCTGGAGTGTGTCTGTCTGTACTATGGCTGACCCTGAGGACCCCCTCTGGAGTGTGTCTGTCTGTACTATGGCTGACCCTGAGGACCCCCTCTGGAGTGTGTCTGTCTGTCTGTCTGTCTGTCTGTCTGTCTGTCTGTCTGTCTGTCTGTCTGTCTGTCTGTCTGTACTATGGCTGACCCTGAGGACCCCCTCTGGAGTGTGTCTGTCTGTCTGTCTGTCTGTCTGTCTGTCTGTCTGTCTGTCTGTCTGTCTGTCTGTCTGTCTGTACTATGGCTGACCCTGAGGACCCCCTCTGGAGTGTGTCTGTCTGTACTATGGCTGATCCTGAGGACCCCCTCTGGAGTGTGTCTGTCTGTACTATGGCTGATCCTGAGGACCCCCTCTGGAGTGTGTCTGTCTGTCTGTACTATGGCTGATCCTGAGGACCCCCTCTGGAGTGTGTCTGTCTGTCTGTCTGTCTGTACTATGGCTGACCCTGAGGACCCCCTCTGGAGTGTGTCTGTCTGTACTATGGCTGATCCTGAGGACCCCCTCTGGAGTGTGTCTGTCTGTACTATGGCTGATCCTGAGGACCCCCTCTGGAGTGTGTCTGTCTGTCTGTACTATGGCTGATCCTGAGGACCCCCTCTGGAGTGTGTCTGTCTGTCTGTACTATGGCTGATCCTGAGGACCCCCTCTGGAGTGTGTCTGTCTGTCTGTCTGTCTGTCTGTCTGTCTGTCTGTACTATGGCTGATCCTGAGGACCCCCTCTGGAGTGTGGGAACTTAAGAGGGGATATGTGAAAAGACACATTTCAACATAGCCATTGATTAATAAAGTAACTAGACTTGACTTAAATCAGGGTAAAAAAACACATTACTGTTTAGCATTGACTTACCAATAAAATTATGACATAACTCCCTTTTTATTTGGTTCTTTTTGGATTTTAATTGCTTTAGGGCCAGGATTAGGGCTAGGGTCGCTATCTCCCACATGGAACGTCTTACATCTAGGAAATTTACCCCACCCATTAGCATCAGCCCTGCAACTATACCCACCAAAGCATTTGATTCTGGGATTAGCAGAAACCGAATTTGAGGAGGGGGTGCTTTTCACAACAAGCCAGTCCATTTTTGGGCGAATACATAGAATTTCATTCATATAGTTGAGGGTTATGGTTAGGGTATTCCCAGCTCCCTTATCTCCCTCCCCACGATGTCATATCAATGCTCTTTTTCGGAAGGGGAAGTGAGGCAGAGTAAAAATATGACAAGATTTATTTATTTATTTAACTTTTATTTATCCTCCAGAGACCAATTGAGGGGTGACCCTCATTTACAATTGCGTCGAGTTCAAACAAATTCAAAGGAAAAACAACAATACATAAACAATATTCAATGCAAATACATCAAATACACAACAACAGGTGAAGAGAAAAACAATTGAAACATTTACACAGTGGTGAAGAGTGGCAGCAATTAAAATTAAAAGGGTGAAAATACAATATAGCCTAATTAAAACAGTTACAGGTAGAGTTTGGCAGATTTAAGATAGTTTGTTTAAATTGGTTAAAGGATATGAAGTTATTTAGTTTAATTTGTTGCTGTAAGTTGTTCCAGGAGTCAGGGGCACTGAAGCTAAAAGCTGTCTTTCCCAGCTCAGACCAGGCTTGTGGGACATAAAGCATAAGCACGTCAGTGGAAATAAAAATGTGCCAATGTGCGTCACGTCTCTCTTTAAGGGAGGACCACCCAACCTTTTCATATAAAAGACAATGGTGTGTGTCATAAGCATCTCCTGTAATGAACCTTAAAGCAGAGTGAAGATGGCGATGACGCACATAAACCAGGACTATTAGATGCAGTTGGAATAACTGAGGTCAGCCCAGATGCTACATCCATTTTATATACTATCTATGGGTGAGACAGGTGGTCTTCTTCAGGGCCCACCAGCAACACCTGGACAGTTACATAAAAGTTATGGCTTTGCTTCTGTTTGAATTATGTACACTTCATATTTCCATTTCACTGGTTATGAATAAACTGCTTTATTTTTAAGGATGGTTTCAGTCTTTTTAAAATTTAATGATGCTGTTTTATCAGAGAAAATCTTCAGGGAGATAAAGGGGTGAAATTAAAAACATATAAGTCTATGCATGTAGATCGGTCAGAAATGTAGTCCAATGTGAGTTTCAAGTAATGCTTTACTATAGGTAGCAAACAGTGACAGTAAGCAACACAATACATGTGTTAACAGTAAAACTTTATTATGAATGAGTGATCACAATACAAATGAAACATTGCCTACTATATATTGAAAGGGTGTCAGATCATTTGCAGCTCTGACAAACCTAAAGTATAATTATTCCAACAATACATTTTACAAAAGTAAATGCCTTTCCAGTGAATCTTGACATGATTTCGGATACATTCCTTTCCTGCCTTATTATGGTTACTGTAAAGGCCAGGACACACCGGCCCGATAATCGGCCATCGGACATGGTCGGAGAGTCTGGAGGGGTCGGGGACATGACACAAATCTGTTTGGTGTGTTCGGTGAAGTCGGCCGTCGTAGATGTCGTCGGGCTTCTTTTGAGACGATTCAACATGTACAGTCGGCATCGGGTAGTCTTTCAGTCGGAGCAATTTGATTGGTGAAGGGCTAGCGAATCAGTGAGGTGGGTAGCACAAACAGCTGACAACAGTATCGCATCGCTAGCCATTGTTTTAATTTGTTTGTTTGTTTCGTTCAGCGAGTACTCGCATGCATCAACCCTTCTTGACTGCTCGAAACCATGCTCGACACTCTCTGCTTAAAAATGGTGCTCTTTATGGTCCATAGATATAAATACGTATTTATATCTATGTTTAGTCTAGAGAGCTGTCCCATCATTTCCGGCTTCTGTATTTTTTTGGGCCACAATCAGGGCTGTACGCTTATTTTTTTAGGTGGTAGCACTGGTGCTAGTAAGCAAGAAAATTCAGTAGCACAAAAATAAATTTGGTAGCACACAAAGTATGATCGAAAACTTGCATAACCTTAACCCTTACATTTCGCTCTAATTACCTTTGAGCCTGTCATCTTGGTCTCATTTGAGATTCTCAATTAATATTATATCCTCGTGTGTGCAGTAATTAATGGAAAAATTAATAGGGGTGCACTGATTGCAATTTAGACAAAATAATCTAACCTGCCAATTGCAATTGTTTGCTGATTCAGAATTATTATTATTATAATGTCCTTCTGTTAATTAAAACCAAACTTTAAAACATTAAACATAGCCTATTAAATAAATAAGTATACATATTGGTACAATTTAGGATAAATTAAATAGGTTGTTGTGAATGTGTTGGGAGTAGCTTTTCAGAGGCTTTTTTAAAACTTTGTTTAAATAGACTAGGCTACTGTTGACTGCTCGCTGCAGCTGAAGGAGTTGCCTTTCAAGCTAGAAAAAAGCGCTAACTTCCTGTTCTTACCGGCTTCAAAATAAAAGTCAACTCACGTTTGGCTAGTAACAGGCTTTTAATGTGAAGGCGCACAGGAAATGTTCTGTTTGTACACGCGCTAACTTAACTGCGGTAATGTGCCGTCTCCTTCCGGTAATTACCGTTGGTGAAGTTTTTATACCTACCCTGCGTTCCATTAGTAGTTGCACTTCCCCTCGTTCATTTACCCTCAGCCCTTGGTATGACGTAACAGCATACGTTGCACGGAGGGAACTTGGAGTGCGGAGGGAGACTGGGCGGGGGATTTAAATGGAACCCACTTGCCCATTTGCCCTTGTAGTAGCAATGGACCGTCAGTTACATAGGTAGTTCTGAATGCAAATAATACAGAATTATAACATTCTGCTAAGGTAGTCTATATTGCAGAAAGCCATTTCCATAGCATAACAAACATTGAATTTCGACACGGTAACTCAGATTATCAAGATAATGTTACTTACACATGTAAATTGTTTGCTCCGACATATTTTCTTATTTATGTTAGAAAAACATTTGTTTTAAATAGTCCTATAATTGGCAGCCATCGGTGTTATAGCAGCAATGTGTAAACTGCAATACATTCACTGGATTGTTCCTATGGAAATAGGATTGCCTAATTGAAGCGTTTTGGAATATTTATATATATTTATATATATATATATATATATATATATATATATATATATATATATATATATATATATATTTGTCCTGCGGGTGGCCACGATGTCACTAAAAGCATACAGTCTACCGGAAAATAGAAGGAGAAGAAGACGAACTGCAATGCACTGTGGGTGATATCCACCTCGAAGTGACCATGGATGTTCACTTGATCACTCAGCCCCCCGAGGGTGTATCTCACGAAGTTCACTTCAGTTTCCAGACAATTGGAACAACACTTAAGATGGCGGCGGGGATTCCCCCGAGGGCAAGTGCCTAGGGCAAGTGAACGAGGGCCTGTTGAACGGGTATTGGAACGCAGGGCTAGAATCGCTGCACGAGCACAGATCCCGAGGACAAATATCTTTCACCAGCCAAAGTGAAGGGTGGACTCAACAACTTAGGCCTACTTGCCTAAGTCTATTTATCCCCATTTGGAGTATTAATGTAGAGCCCAAGCAGTGTTGTGCAGCGCTCCTCTGTGTTTCAAAGACAGCCTCTCCTCATTATCAACCTGTCACACGAGTGCTAATGGATTTGTATTCATCATCGCATGTGATCAATTTCAGTAGCAAATGCGATCAAAACTGTCGCACTGTACAGCCCTGGCCACAATACAGATTAGCGCCGCCTGCTGTTATGGAGACATTACGTCCCCCGCAAGCGCAGGAGCGTACGGAAAGTCAGTAGTCGGCTCGGTGTGTTCTTGGCACTTTTTGGGCCGCGACGGGCAAACTGGAGCTGCTTGAATCGGCAGACTCCATTTTCGGGCGACGGTCGGTAGTCGGACCGGTGTGTCCTGGCCTTAAAAGTAAGGTTTTTTTTAACAATAAACCGTGAAAACCTTTTCTGGTAGACCTCGAGAATACACATTTAAACCTGAGATTTAGCATAGTAGGTCCCCTTTAAGAAACTGGTCCAGGTTTAAACACACTTGTGCTTCTTCAGGTTGGAGTTTGTGGTGGAGCTTTTCATACATTTGTCGCAACAGTATGGTTTGACTCCAGTGTGGATTCGCTCATGTTGTGATAGGCCAGACGGTGTGTAGAACCGTTTCTCACAGTGTTGACATTGGTGTGGTTTGACTCCAGTGTGGATTCGCTCATGAGCCCAGTATGAGCTGTAGGAACTGAAGACTTTCCCACAATGCTGACAAGGGTAGATTTTATCCTTTGTGTGGATGTTTCTGTGAAGATTATAAGAACTACTCTGGTTGAAACTCTTGCCACAGTCCTCACAGCTGTACGGCTTCTCTCCAGTGTGAATACGTTGGTGGCGTTTGAGGGATCCTGATCGAGCAAAGCTTTGCCCACACTGGTCACAGATGAACGATTTCTCTCCAGTGTGAATGAGGCGGTGTGACTGCAGGCTAGATGAATGAGCAAATGTTTTACCACAGTCCTCACAGTTGTACGGCTTCTCTCCGGTGTGAATACGTTGGTGGCGTTTGAGGGATCCTGCCTCTGTGAATGTTTTCCCACACTGGTCACAGCAGAAGGGCTTCTCTCCAGTGTGAATACGTTGGTGGTCTTTGAGGTGTCCTGCTTGTGTGAATATTTTCCCACATTGGTCACAGCTGTAGTTCTCTTCAGTGTGGATTCTCTGATGAATGGTTAAGTCTGAACTCGAACTGAACTCTTTCTTACACTGTTTCTTTGTTCCCTTTTGTTTCTGTAGCGACAGATAGAAATACAAAGACAGAGTATGAGTGAGGCAGAGATGTGCAGTCAGGGTCGGCAGTAGGGATGGGAATTAGGGATGCACCGAACATTCGGCCACCGAAAAAGTTCGGCCGAAAAATGGCAAAATAAGTCATTTTCGGTTTCGGCCCGAAACAGTTAAAAAGCCGAACAACATTACCGAAAATTGGCGAACTAAATGACACTAAGGAAATATGTTTTTAAAAGAGCTGCGCGCTGGTAAACCAGGAAATGGCAGTAAAGAGAGACGTAACCGTGTATGCGAGTCCTCGTCTCTTTGTGAGCGTGCAGCAGGAGCAGTTTGGGGCGTGCATGAAAATGTCAGAGTCCAGTGTGGGAGCATTTTTTTCAAACTGGATGAAACAGTGCAATGCTTTATGCAGCATAAAGTTAAAACGCTCGTCCAAGACTGATGTTTAATCACCATAGAAACACAAAAGCCTTGCGCGAGCGAAGCAGCGATTCACCCGGTGCAACTCTGTGACAGTGTGACAGTTGGGAACGGTGTCATTCACAGTGACACCTCGTCGGTGAGCCGCCGCGCAAAAAAAAAACGATAACCGGAGATATCCTGTCTATCCTGTTAGCGCTGTTGAGGGAAAAGGCTCCTACGATCTGATTGCATTTCTCGAGCCTGAATACACAGACCCATGTCGGCAAACTGACAGCGCGACTAAATATATGTCCAGCGAGCCGTTAGTTTCAGTCTACAGACGAAAAAGTTATAATCACCTCCTAAGCATGGACATCGTTTAAAGCCTCTCATTGTTATGATCAGGGCTTTGATGCAAATTCTGAAGTCTGAACATTACGGTGGGAGCTGTGGTGTAGTCATTTTGTAGATTCATCCTCATATAAGTCAAGGTACAAATCAGTGAGTGGTTCACAAATTAATTCCTAGTAAAATATTAATTTTTCTCTTAAATTTGAAGGTTTTACTGTTTATTTATTTATCTAGGGTTGCTTTTTAGTTGTAGGCTATGTTTGAGGAGAACATTTGGGAGTTCATGTATGTAATGTTGAAATAATTGACTAAATAATAAACAAAACTGCAAAAGCCTCTTTCGGTATTCGGTTTCGGCCTTTCGGCCAACCGTTTAATTTTATTCGGTTTCGGCCAAGAATTTTCATTTCGGTGCATCCCTAATGGGAATAGTAATAAATAGGATTTTACCACAAATGAAAAGGAGGACTTTAATACTCAAATACATTGGAGACACAGGTCACACACATGTGGGAGGGACCAGTAATCACACAGAAGGGACACTTGACCGGAAGAGACAATGTTTACCAAAATAAACAGGAAACGTGAAAAGACAAAGACAGAAAACAGGGAGCTTGACAAGTCTTAACAATTGCCTATAAATATAGATATATATCAATAACAGAGTAGTCTCGCAAAGCCAGACCAAACTACAGTAAGTAGTATGGTCTGGAAGCAGCCCATTTAGTTGCAGCTATATGGGGTAAAACTGGGCTGGCCTGTTTTTATTTCCTGAATGTGTTTACTTGCTCGATGGATGTTGTGTGCTAGTAGGCAGGGTTCGACATAACGCATGGCCCGAAGGCCCGGGGCCAGTAAAATCATATGCAGGGCAAGTTGATTGGCCAGTCACTGGCCCGCCCGGGCCAGTAACGGCCAATCACAGTTCAGTATCTTTTTGTAGACTACATCATGGTTCATTGAAATGCGCGTTGAGAGTCGTAATGAAAGCAGTGTTTATTTAAGACTCAATATAATAAACCTAATATAAAATATATTTTTTAATTAAAGGCCAGTGGACAAACGATGCGTGGGCGTTTTGACAGGCGGAGCAACAAGCGGGTGCACTCGCTCCGTTGGCAGAGCTGCCTACCGTCCGCCTGCGAGTCGACAAATCAATCGACTTACTCTGCCCCCTTTCTTTCTTCCCACAGCAGAGGTTGAGGTGCAGAAAATGAAGTGAAAACTGCGCTTTTCCTTTAGCTGCCGCCGTAATGTTACAGTATTTGCATGCAAGCCCCAATGGTAATACAAATGAAAGGCTTTATTTAAACGCTGTGAATGCGTCTCCGGTGATTGTGTCGGTTGTAGACAGAAACCAACGGAGGGACTCGGATCACGGACAGTTCCTATAGTCGCGCAGTTTGTCTGCCGACATGGCTCTGTGTTTTCAGGCTCGAGACATACAATCAGATCGGGGAAGTCTTTTCCATTGAAATCGCTAACGGGGGGAATATCCCCGGTTATTATTTTAGCCACAAACCACAGTTCATCTGCGCGACGGCTCACTCACTGGCGAGATCTCACGGTGAGACGCTGCTATGCTCGGACAAAGGCATTGTGTGTTTCTAAGGTGATTTAACGTCATAGTCTCAGACGAGCGTTTAACTTTTGCTGCATATTTTGCACTGCATTGTTTTTTATCAATAGTTTGAAAAAATGGTCCCACACCGCACTCTTATGTGAAGCTGACACTTCATGCTGAAGTGACGCTCCTGCAGCGCGCTCACGACCAGACGTGAACTCGCATACACAGTGAAATCTCCTATTAAAAAAACGGCATAACCCCCTGATTTTCGGATTTCTATTCTATTTTTAAGGTCAACTTGAGCGCAAGTGGAAAACTGGTCATTCGGTCGACACATTCACATCCCTAATGCATATAGAGAAAGTAATAAAAACAGCCTACCACACCACAAAGAATGATCAGACCTTCATCTCTTATTTATTTTTTTTATGTTTGAACATGACTATTCATTAAACTGCCCAAATTCAAGAATAAAAACAATCAAACTATTGGACTTTAAAATACTGGCCGACCCCTTCAACATACTTTCAGTTGTAGGCTTCAAATTCAATATGTTTGCCTGGTTTTATATTATGTGTATGAGCAATATCAATATTTCATATCATTAACTAAAAGAAAAATAACCAAATCTAAAGGGAATATCTATACTGTTACAGTATAGATATTCCCTTTAGATTTGGTTATTTTTCTTTATTTTTCTAATACAGGTATTATAATTATTTACACTAAATTATGAAGAAAAAAAAGTGTGTGCAGGGCCAGTAAAACTGCGGGCCAGTAGGAAAAAAAAGTTATGTTGAACCCTGAGTAGGGTTGCAAAGGGGTGGAAACTTTCCAGAAACTTTCAACCAGAATTTTCGCTCTGAAATTTTGGGAATATTCTAAATTGGGAACTATATGAATAATCTAAAAGGCGGTAAATTAAATGATCTGACACCTGGTTAAGAGGAATATTGTTTGGCTAATAGTGACTCTCATCCTGGATGTTTGTGTGAGGACATGTGATTGTATTTAATTTATTATTATTTATTCATTTTTAGAATTAAATTGTTAACACAAGGTGATTAATTTCTTGAATTAATGTATAATTTTTTTTAACAAAATAATGTGCAGAATGATCCGCCCTGTGCATCCCAACCACTCTGCACTACAGTCGCTCTAGCATTTTGGCACTGCGCGCGGCCACGCTGTGTCGTGGGTGGCAGTTGATGTCCAAAGCAACAGGAGGGGCAACGTTGTCAGTTCACTGCACAAGAGGACACAAACGTCTGCAGTTTTCAGAGGTGTGTGTTAGGGGTGTGCACGTGTACACGTGTAACCGTTTAGTAAATCATAACCGTCTAGGATTAAAAACAATATTTTAAATGTATATATCCACCTTCTGTCATTTATCTTCCCGTTCCTACATCAACATACAGAGAAAATTAGATTTTTTTCGGGCATATTTTGAATGGTGGAATTAAAGGTGGGGTATGTGATTTCTGATTGGTCAAAATTAACATGAGTTGTACACTTTGACCAATCAGAGCGAGGCTCCGATTCTTAAAAAAAAATAAAAAATAAAAAATCAGATTTTCTGTTCTTATTGGCTGCTGGGACTTTCAACTGTTCAAATCTCTATTCCAACTGCTATGTTCTCCCCAAATTCTCCACCCCAGCTTTAATCGTTATTAAAAATGTTAACCGTTGGACAGCCCTATTTATTTTAAATGTTGTTGTGTATTGACTTCTGTGTTGTTTGTCCTTAAAACCTGTTTATTATATTATATATATTTTTTAATTTTGTGATAATATTTATGCACTTTTATTGGGTTTGGCATGCTTTTAATTTGATGCTGAATTGTTGCCTAATGTTTGCATGATACACTACACACCTACGTACTTTTTTGTTGGCCAGTTGGTTTCTGTTATCATATTCACTTTTTTTGTTGTCTTTCTCTCGTTTTTATAGGCCCATTTGCTTGTTTCTCTAGAGAGATCTGGCAACCCTGCAAACCACAGCGACGCAAGCAAGCCGCCATTACAGGGCATTTTTGTAGCGTGCAGCTGTTAACTCGTTCATTTTCTCTGCTCAAATGTCGCTCCAAAAACACACGTTTTGATTCAGTTTCAGCAAAAAGAACTATAATGGAATAAGTTTTGTTAATATAACCCGATATCGCAGACAGACAGTAATGTGCGTCAGTGGGCTTACGATCCGTACAGACAGTAATACGACATCCTTTGTCCTTAGACCCGCGAGGCTGAGGAACAACTCCCCCATAAAGAAACGCTTTTAACGGGTAAAAACAGAAGACACGTCATAATATCACCATAGTAACATAAACTGTATAGTCACCGTTTGTGGAGAACTCATGCTTCTTCCTCGGTGGCAGCAAATAGTAACCAGAGACGGTGTGTGTGTGTGTGTCGAGCTCTGAGACGTTTGGTCAGATAGGACACGCCCCTTCATGACGTCAGGCAATAGTGTGGGAGAAGGGGGAGGGGAATCTAGAATCATGAAATGTATTATTATTATCCGGGGGTGCTGCTGTAAATGGGAAGAGGTTCAGTAATGTCTAACACAGAAGTAGGCCTACTGGTCATTATGAGCAATTGATAAGCACGACCTAAGACTTTAATTTAAAATAATGTGATTAGAATGACAACGTGTCCTTATACAAAGGCCTATAGATACAAATAAAACAAAATAACTCATGCATTTTAATGGTGTAGGTTGTGATTAAACCTTGGTTTGGGACACATTTTAAATGGGCGGGGGGGGGGGGCGTCTGGGGGTTTTGAGCATTCAACACTTTATTTCCTGCATTCTAATGAAAACATTTAGGTTCCTGGTGACAAAAATAGAATAGAATACAATACAGTAATATCAGGCATTCTGTATTGCTTTAATAAAAAGGGGGGTTATTATTCATGTCTATCATTGCGAATGTAGTGGCTGGTGGTATTTACTAGCCTGCAAACTTCAAATATTTAAAAAATAGTACAGTGCAAAATGAGGTTATAATCCTCATTTTGCTTCCTTTAAGCTACTAGTGGTGACTGGGTGTGCAGTGGAGAGAAAAAAAAAAAGAGTCAAAAAAAGAGTCGGTCTAAAGTCACTTCCAACGCCCATACACATGACAAATAAACATATTGAATCTCCTCTGTATCTTTCTGCTCTGGTGAAGTGCTGCCACCTGCAGGCTGCTTCCTGTCACTGTTGAATCCTATGAAAGAGATGGAGACTGAATGCAGAGTTCAGATCAAATTACAGGAGGTTGAAAACGCTGCTATCTTAGAATACATTAACGTGAGGTTACATGAAGACAGGCAACACAATAAATAACGTTTCATTTCATTGACAGTAACCTGGTTAAATAAAGGATATAATAATAATACATTTCAGGATTCTAGAGTCCCCTCCCCCTTCTTCCACACTACTTCTTGACGTCATGAAGAGGCGTGTCCTATCTGACCAAACGTCTCTGAGCTCGACACACACACACACACCGTCTCTGGTTACTATCTGCTGCCACCGAGGAAGAAGCATGAGTTCTCCACAAACGGTGACTATACAGTTTATGTTACTAAGGTGATATTATGACGTGTCTTCTGTTTTTACCCGTTAAAAGCGTTTCTTTATGGGGGAGTTGTTCCTCAGCCTCGCGGGTCTAAGGACAAAGGGTGTCGTATTACTGTCTGTACGGATCGTAAAACCACTGACGCACATTACTGTCTGTCTACGATACCGGGTTATATAAACAACACTTATTCCATTATAGTTCTTTTTGCTGAAACTGAATCAAAACGTGTGTTTTTGGAGCGACCTTTGAGCAGAGAATATGAATGAGTTGAAGAGCAGTTCATGTTACACAACTTCCTGCCCTGTAATGGCGGCTTCCTTGCGTCGCTGTGGTTTGCAGGGTTGCCAGATCTCGCTAGAGAAACAAGCAGATGGGCGTATAAAAACGAGCTAAAAAAAAATCATATCCCTGATAATTTCTACACAAACAGAGCTGATCAGTTAATATGATAACAGAAACCAACTGGCCAACAAAAAATATAGGTGTGTAGTGTATCATGCAAACATTAGGCAACAATTCAGCATCAAATTAAAAGCATGCCAAAACCAATAAAAGTTAATCAATATTATTATCACAAAATTTAAAAGAGATATAATTTTTATTAACAGGTTTTAAGGACAAACAACACAGAAGTCAATACACAATGAAATGTGAAATAAATAGGGCTGTCCAACGGTTGACATTTTTAATAACGAATTATTCCACCATTCAAAATATGCCTGAATAAATCTAATTTTCTCTGTATGTTGATGTAGGAACAGAAAGATAAATGACAGAAGGTGGATATATACATTTAAAATATATTTTTTAACTTATTGAAAATCCAAATTATGTTGTTAATACTGAAAATAAATTATAATCAAACTAAAACGTAGGCCTACCACACCATAATTCAATTTGGCTGTCTCTTCGCTATGTCTTATAGCAAATATAGGCTGTATAATGGCATTTATTTGGTGAATCCATAGGTTTTGCATTCCTGAATACAACTTTACAACTTGATTGCTGCTCGCGTGCCCATGTTCTGGAGGACTGTTGTGCCAGAAAGCCGACGTTATGTTGATATCACTTATTAATCACACACACTAGGGGTGTGAACGTTTACAAAAATGTCTAACCGTGTACAAGACGGAATTTTTTTCGTGTACACGGTTAACCATGACGTCATTGTCCTTGTGCGCCCGCCGTCTTGTATGCGCGCACACACACGCGTTCGTTCGCCTGTAAATACACACGCTGAGGGACAGACAGATTCGGCAGACTAGCTTTTATCCTCCCCAATTAGTTTATTAGTGATGTAATATCAATAAATGCGTGTCTCCAGAACATATTTAAAAACTTTAAAAAAAGAACATTTAAAATAAAAACGGTTTTCGTTTGTTGATTTTTCCTAGACGGTTATGATTTACTAAACGGTTACACGTGCACACCCCTAACACACACCTCTGAAAACTGCAGACGTTTGTGTCCTCTTGTGCAGTGAACTGACAACGTTGCCCCTCCTGTTGCTTTGGACATCAACTGCCACCCACAACACAGCGTGGCCGCGCGCAGTGCCAAAATGCTAGAGCGACTGTAGTGCAGAGTGGTTGGGATGCACAGGGCGGATCATTCTGCACATTATTTTGTTAAAAAAAATGTATACATTAATTCAAGAAATTAATCACCCTGTGTTAATGATTTAATTCTAAAAATGAATAAATAATAATAAATTAAATACAATCACATGTCCTCACACAAACATCCAGGATGAGAGTCACTATTAGCCAAACAACATTCCTCTTAACCAGGTGTCAGATCATTTAATTTACCGCCTTTTAGATTATTCATATAGTTCCCAATTTAGAATATTCCCAAAACTTCAGAGCGAAAATTCTTGTGGAAAGTTTCCACCCCTTTGCAACCCTACTAGCACACAACATCCATCGAGCAAGTAAACACATTCAGGAAATAAAAACAGGCCAGCCCAGTTTTCCCCCATATAGCTGCAACTAAATGGGCTGCTTCCAGACCATACTACTTACTGTAGTTTGGTCTGGCTTTGCGAGACTACTCTGTTATTGATATATATATATATATATATTTATAGGCAATTGTTAAGACTGGTCAAGCTCCCTGTTTTCTGTTGTTGTCTTTTCACGTTTCCCTGTTTCCTGTTTTATTTTGGTAAACATTGTCTCGTCCTGTCAAGTGTCCCTTCTGTGTGATTACTGGTCCCTCCCTAAAGTGTGTGACCTGTGTCTCCAATGGATTTGAGTATTAAAGTCCTTCTTTTCATTTGTGGTAAAATCCTTTTTATTACTATTCCCATCCCTACTGCTGACCCTGACTGCACATCTCTGCCTCACTCTTACTCTGTCTTTGTATTTCTGTCTGTCTGTCGCTACAGAAACGAAAAGGAACAAAGAAACCTAAACCTCACCGCTGTCAACGGTGTAAGAAAGAGTTCATTTCGAGTTCAGCCTTAACCATTCATCATAGAATCCACACTGCAGAGAAATACAGCTGTGACCAATGTGGGAAAACATTCACACAAGCAGGATCCCTCAAAGTCCACCAACGTATTCACACCGGAGAGAAGCCGTACAGCTGTGAGGACTGTGGTAACACATTCACTCAATCATCTCACCTGCAGTCACACCGCCTCATTCACACTGGAAAGAAGCAGCACAGCTGTGACCAGTGTGGGCAAAGCTTTGCTCTATCAACACACCTCAAAGTCCACCAACGTATACACACTGGAGAGAAGCCGTACAGCTGTGAGGACTGTGGTAACACATTTGCTCAATCATCTAACCTGCAGAAACACCGCCTTATTCACACTGGAGAGAAATCGTTCAGCTGTGACAAGTGTGGGCAAAGCTTTGCTCAATCAGGATCCCTCAAAATCCACCAACGTATTCACACTGGAGAGAAGCCCTACAGCTGTGAGGACTGTGGTAAAACATTCAGTCACTCAGGAGCCCTCAAAATCCACCAACGTATTCACACTGGAGAGAAGCCCTACAGCTGTGAGGACTGTGGCAAGAGTTACTACCAGAGTAGTTCTTACAGTAAGCACAGAAACATCCACACAAAGGATACAATCTACTCTTGTCAGCATTGTGGGAAAGTCTTCAGCTCCTACTACTCATACCGGGGTCATGAGCTTATCCACACTGGAGTCAAACTACACCAATGTCAACACTGTGACAAACGGTTCTACAAATCGTCTGACCTCTCAGTGCATGAGCGAATCCACACTGGAGTCAAACCGTACTGTTGCGACAAATGTATGAAAAGCTTCTCCTCAAACTCCTACCTGAAGAAGCACAAGTGTATTTAAACCTGGACCGATCAGACCATGATGTGTGAACTCTAGGGCTGGCCCGAATACCATTTTTCAGGCTTCGAATATTCGCTGGTTTTTCCGAGCGAATATCCGGATATTTGCTCCAGAAAAACACACCATCAAAAACAAGATTAATAATAAAAAATAAAAATAATAAATAAATAAAATTAATAATCCCTATATCCGATTTTGACAGTATCTTCATATTTTGTTGAAGATTTAATAGCTTTTGAACGTTAATTAGTAGGCCTAAGTAAGTTGGAGTTCCTTACTTTTCCCCGTGGACGTGAACAGCTGCTGTTCCATTCCAAATCAGCTGTCCTCTCTGCCATCGCAGCCCTTACGGGACTTTTCAATTCATGCTGGAACGTGCATCTTTGTTTTCAGGGAATTTGTACAATAAATCCATAACAAGTACCGGATATGGATTGTCTTATGTGTCCATATTATATCCATTATATTGACCGGGTATTGCCAAGACGTTCATGCTCTGCAGCAAGCCAGTCACAGTTTATGGGCGCGACGCTGTACGTAAACATACAGCTAAGCTAAGGTTAGCATTTAGCTAAGCATTACTTTTCCTTCCGAGATCCCGCTAATGTTGTGTTATAAAGTTAAGGGAAACAAGTTATCTATTCTTCCTCCACCTCTCTCGCTTCTCTGCTTGGTGTCGCTTATAGTTTGCATCCCTCGCTCTGGTAACGTCACGTAGCATACAGCTGGTGTATCACCGTGTATCACCGGCTTTGAAAAGGTCACCAGCCAACTAGGTCAAAGTTCAAAGGTGGTTCTGTCGTTCCAAATGGATCCAGTAGATGGAACCATTGTATAATGCGAGACCTACTGGACAATGAAGTCGCCCAGTTACAACAACAATCACACCATTCATTACATTTTCTCAACAATAAAAAAAAAAAAAAAAAAACGAAGCTCCGAATACTAATTTAAGCTCCGAATACTAATTTTCCGAACGAGTATTCGAATATTCGAATACTTCGGGCCAGCTCTAGTGAACTCCTGTGTGCATTTCATTTTATTTAGGAACTCACTGAAGAAACACGGGATCACATGCTCTGCTGTGCAGCAGCAGCAGCAGCAGCAGCAGCAGCAGCAGCGCAGGCCTGGCTAGGCTAAGGCCCTTCCACCACCAGCCACTTCCAGCAGGCTAGGCCAAGGCCCCTCCACCACCAGCCTGCTCCAACAGGCTAGGCCAAGGCCCTTCCACCACCAGCCTGCTCCAACAGCAGAGCAGGCCAGGCTAAGCTAAGGCCCTTCCACCACCAACTAGCTCCATCAGGCTAGGTAAGGCCAAGGCCCTTTCACCACCAGCCAGCTCCAGCAGCACAGCACAGCCGAGCAGCAGCACAGCAGAGCAGGCCTGGCTAGGCTAAGGCCCTTCCACCATCAGCCACTTCCAGCAGGCTAGGCCAAGGCCTTCCCACCACCAGCATCCAGCTCCAGCAGGCTAGGCCAAGGCCTTCCCACCACCAGTCAGCACCAGCAGCACAGCCGACCAGCAGCACAGCAGAGCAGGCCCGCCTGGCTAGGTCAAGGCCCTTCCACCACCAGCCTGCTCCAGTAGGCTAGGCCAAGGCCTTCCCACCACCAGTCAGCTCCAGCAGGCTAGGCCAAGGCCTTCCCACCACCAGTCAGCTCCAGCAGGCTAAGCCAAGGCCTTTCTTCCACCAGCATCCAGCTCCAGCATGCTAGGCTAAGGCCCATCCACCTCCAGTAGGCCAGGCCAAAGCCTTCCCACCAGCATCCAGCTCCAGCAGGCCAGGCCAAGGCCTTTCCACCACCAGTCAGCTCCAGCAGGCTAGGCCAAGGCCTTTCTTCCACCACCAGCCAGCTCCAACAGGCAGCAACAAACAGGCTTCACCAGGTCAGTGCTGCAAGTGTGTTTATTGCGGCAATATGGTCACTAAAGAAATTAAGAAGGACATAGAGGAATTAAAAGCTTCCTTGAACACAATGGGTGACGAATTGGCAACCATAAACAAACAGCAGCGTACTATAATTAATCTGATGAGTGAAATCAAGGACCTTAAGATGGTAATTATTAGCTGTGTGTATAGAACACCTGGATCCTGTCTAGACACTTTCACTTGTAAATCAGAAGCAATGTTTGCTAACTTAAACCACAACAAGGTTCATATTATATGTGGAGATTTTAATATTGATCTGCTTAATCCCCATGGAAACAATAACACAATTGATTTTATCAACACAATGTATAGTAATAGTCTATTTCCTGTTATTACAAAACCAAGTAGAATAACAAAGGACACATTGATAGATAATATTTTCATAAATACAATAGCAAGTCAAGTAACAGCTGGACTCCTTATAAATGACATAAGCGATCATCTTCCTGTTTTTGCTATCTTTCAAAATCTTCTTGAGGTGGAAAATTTAAAAAAGAACTACACCCATCAGCTGACTCGATGTAGATCACCAGAAGCCATCGCTGCCCTTAGGGTGGACCTAAGCACACAGACTTGGAATCATGTCTATGCAACTGAAGACCCTAATCAAGCCTATGAGGCCTTTCTGTCGACTATACTTAAGCTATATGATAAACACTGTCCAATAAGAAAGACTGCTACCAGAAAAAAATATAGACATGATAAGCCATGGATTACTAAAGGTATAGAAAACGCCTGTAAAAAGAAACATTTTCTTTACAGGATATTCTTAAAACAAAGAACAAAAGATGCAGAAAATAAATATAAGACATACAAAAATAAATTAATAAGAATTATTAGATTTAATAGGAAGGAATATTACCATAGGCTACTGGAACAGCAAAGGAGTAACATCCAAGGGACATGGAACATTTTAAATAGTATAATCAAAAAAGGCACTGGCAAAAATGGCTATCCAACGTACTTTAATAAAGAGAATATAATCATGGATAAATTCAAAAAAACATTAAAAACCAAGATAATAGAAAAATATAAAACTTCATTATGACATCAATACTAAGAGCATTACCAATATTGCTCCTGTAAATCTGACAGCTGTGTACATGTTTTTTTATGTATGGAGGAAATTTATATATATTTATATTTTAAATGTATCCCTTTGTTTTGTTTTTTGTTATTTGTTGTTTTTATTTTCTTATTTTTTTTTATCAATAACTCTAAATGTAATAATAGTAACCAACTATAATCAAACTAACTGTGTAAATCAATACAAGGAAATGTATTGCACTTACACATAGAGGGAGTCCCCAGTAGAGTGCTGATATGTATGTATGTGTATGGTAACACTGTACACTATGAAATATGGAATAGAATGTATAGAAAGTATATAGTAATGTATAACTACAACCAAACTATAACTGTGTAAATCTATATTGTGTTGCATTGTTTTACATTTTCAGGTTATTGCTTTGTTTTTGCTTTTTTTTAAATATTGTATTGTATTATGTTATGTTATATTACATTGCATTGTTTTGTATTATATTATAGTATATTATATTTCATAGTATTGTATTATATTATATAATGTTGAATTATATTTTATTATATTATATGTATGTTATTTTTATATTATATTTATGGTATATTACATTGTATCATGTTATGTTGTTATATTTTGTTTTTGTAATACATTATATATTTAAAATATAACAATATGTAAAGAGAGTAGGCATAATAATCCTCGGCTTCGTCCTATACCCTTTTTCGGCCATTGTTACTTTTAAAAGTAAATGATTGATCTTGTTTTTTTTATTGTGTCTTTGTGGTCATGGACCGAAAATAAAAATTCTTCTACTTCTACATTTGATTCATGAATTTTTTGTAATTTCTTGAATTTGAACTGTATTTTTTGTTCATATCATGACAGTGAAATTGTGAATATTAATGTTCACAAGGTGTATCAAATATGATACATGTGAATATTAATAATATATCTGAAAATCCTTAATTTGCTATTATTATTATTTTACATTTTGTTGACGTTCTGTCTTGTCAAATGTTGTACTAGGTATGTAGTTTTTTAAATGTTTTAACCGCTCTGCTTGCAGTTGTCTTTCTAAAGTATGAAACCATTTATTTTATTTTTGGTTATTTTGAATCAATTTAGAATTGTATTCAATAATGCATATGTTTATTATTATGACCTGGTTCATGTAGAAATGGATTTTTGCTGTTCAAAATGTATGTGAATGCTGAAAAGCTGACGCTGAACTGGATGGCTGAATGACTATACTCTTTTAAAAAGTGTTAAATAATTCTTAAAGGGTAGCATTATATCATATGTTATATCCAGAGTCGTATACTGCTTAAAGCTTTGAGCTGTTTTAGCATTTTATTAGATATTGGACTGAATATATAAACACATTTCAACTTTGTTTCTGTAGAACAGATAAAACACAGACACACATCTGTATTTCACATGCATTTTATCATCAGAGAAATTAAAACATCAGCAAACAATAATATGCCTTTTCCATTTGTCATAATACAATATAACATGAATGTGAGAGATTATATTAGGTTTTTATCTCTAAACACTTGATTTGTGAATATTTTTTATAATAAATGCAGAGCCCTGTTCTCATATGAAATTCCTCTTGTCACTAACATCTGCGGCGTGAGGACGGTGAGGAATGAAAATGCTGCTTTCATAGAATGAGTGAATATTACATAAATACAGTCAGCAGCACCGTTAATCCAGGAGCTGATTCATATCGAACTACATCTCTAACCAACTGCTAAACAACATTGAGTGTGTCCCCAAATGTTTAACTTCTCTGCATGCAGTTGTCAAAGAACATGCCGCGTTCAAAGTCACTTAAACCCCCTTTCTTCCCCATTCTGATGCTTAGTTTGAACTTCAGCACATTGTCCTGAACACGTCTACATGCTTAAATGCTTTGAGTTGCTGCCATGTTATATGCTGATTAGCTATTTGTTTTTACAACAATTGAACAGGTGTACCTAATAAAGTGGCCGGTAAGTATATACAGTATATAAAAACAATGTAAGGCTGGTGCCTCAGCGCACCGCTTCTATGTAGATATAAAAGAGGCTCATTCTAAGGTCTTGAAAAACAAACTTGTATTACCAGGTGATTATACACTCATTAGAACATACTTATGGATATTATATTCTGTTTCCATCAAGTCTGTTATGAAAATGGCCAATTAATTATACACACTGAATCTTTAATAGCAGATAAACTGCATACAAACTAGTTCTTTTCACATTTGAAGAGGGTACAAATCCATATACATTCACATATTAACCACATGGTGGCGCCATGCTAAACAAAGCAACATGAACCTGAAATAAACTCTGGAACATTTCAACTGTAGTGTAGTAGCACAGTATCTCCACTCGATGGCTCTGAAAAACTGCTTTCAAACACCTGTAAACCGAAATACACACAATCCTAACTAAGTGATGTGGGGAGTTAGTTGCATGATAGTAAAGCATCTGAAAAGAGTGAGCCAATATTTATCAATCCAAATTGAAGGTATTGTCATTTGAGTTTGATAAGCTTTAAAGAAATTTAGTCTGGCTGTTGCAAAGGAGAACGTTTGATACTCAGTCCTGTCAAACAGTCTAAACAGTAAAAAAGCATTTTTTTTTAAACTAAGTTTTATAAAATGTATGAACAGATCATTTTCAATCAGAAAAAATCACTCCAAAATAAAGATGAATCAACAATGTGTAACCTAAAAGATTGATTACAAAAATATCTAAATAAACTAGTTTCTAATACATGAACAAAAGAGTTTTTTTGAATACAACAAAACTTTAAATTGATTCAAAATAATGTAAAATCTAATTAATGGTTTTGAACGTTTTTCTTCCTCTCAGAAATTCTGAAATCAGGTGTTATCCTGCGTTTCTTCAGTGAGTTCCTAAATAAAATGAAATTCACACAGGAGTTCACACATTATGGTCTGATCGGTCCAGGTTTAAACACTTGTGCTTCTTCAGGCCCTCGTTTCTTGCGTAGCTTTTCATACATTTGCCGCAACTGTACGGTTTGTGTCCAGTGTGGATTCGCTCATGCCTTAAGAGGTCAGACGGTGTGTAGAACCGTTTTTCACAGTGTTCACATTGGTGTTGTTTGACTCCAGTGTGGATTTGCTCATGAGCCCGGTTTGAGCTGTAGGAACTGAAGACTTTCCCACAATGCTGGCAAGAGTAGATTTTATCCTTTGTGTGGATGTTTCTGTGCTTTCTGTAAGAACTCCTCTGGTAGAAACTCTTGCCACAGTCCTCACAGCTGTAGGGCTTCTCTCCAGTGTGAATACGTTGGTGGACTTTGAGGTGTCCTGATCGAGCAAAGCTTTGCCCACACTGGTCACAGCTGTACGGCTTCTCTCCAGTGTGAATACGTTGGTGGACTTTGAGGGCGTCTGATTGAGCAAAGCTTTGCCCACACTGGTCACAGCTGAACGATTTCTCTCCAGTGTGAATAAGGCGGTGTTTCTGCAGGTTAGATGAATGAGTGAATTTGTTACCACAGTACTCACAGTTGTATGGCTTCTCTCCGGTGTGGATTCTCTGATGTTTGGTTAAGTTTGACCTCGACATGAACTCTTTCTTACACTGTTGACAGCGGTGAGGTTTAGGTTTCTTTGTTCCTTGTTGTTTCTGTAGCGACAGACAGACAGAAATACAAAGACAGAGTATGAGTGAGGCAGAGATGTGCAGTCAGGGTCGGCAGTAGGGATGGAAATCGTTGGGATTTTACAACAAATGAAAAGAAGAAAAGGACTTAAATACTTAAATCCATTGGAGACACAGGTCACACACTTTAGGGAGGGACCAGTAATCACACAGAAGGGACACTTGACAGGACGAGACAATGTTTACCAAAATAAAACAGGAAACAGGGAAACGTGAAAAGACAACAACAGAAAACAGGGAGCTTGACCAGTCTTAACAATTGCCTATAAATATATATATATATATATATATCAATAACAGAGTAGTCTCGCAAAGCCAGACCAAACTACAGTAAGTAGTATGGTCTGGAAGCAGCCCATTTAGTTGCAGCTATATGGGGTAAAACTGGGCTGGCCTGTTTTTATTTCCTGAATGTGTTTACTTGCTCGATGGATGTTGTGTGCTAGTAGGGTTGCAAAGGGGTGGAAACTTTCCAGAAACTTTCCACAAGAATTTTCGCTCTGAAGTTTTGGGAATATTCGAAATTGGGAACTATATGAATAATCTAAAAGGCGGTAAATTAAATGATCTGACACCTGGTTAAGAGGAATATTGTTTGGCTAATAGTGACTCTCATCCTGGATGTTTGTGTGAGGACATGTGATTGTATTTAATTTATTATTATTTATTCATTTTTAGAATTAAATTGTTAACACAAGGTGATTAATTTCTTGAATTAATGTATAATTTTTTTTTAACAAAATAATGTGCAGAATGATCCGCCCTGTGCATCCCAACCACTCTGCACTACAGTCGCTCTAGCATTTTGGCACTGCGCGCGGCCACGCTGTGCCGTGGGCGGCAGTTGATGTCCAAAGCAACAGGAGGGGCAACGTTGTCAGTTCACTGCACAAGAGGACACAAACGTCTGCAGTTTTCAGAGGTGTGTGTTAGGGGTGTGCACGTGTACACATGTAACCGTTTAGTAAATCATAACCGTCTAGGAAAAATCAATAAACGAAAACCGTTTTTATTTTTTTAATTCTTCCAATTTTAAATGTTGTTTTTTCAAGTTTTTAAATATGTTCTGGAGACACGCATTTATTGATTTTACATCACTAATCACTAATAAACTAATTGGGGAGGATAAAAGCTAGTCTGCCGAATCTGTCTGTCCCTCAGCGTGTGTATTTTTTATTTATTTATTATTCTTTCGGACAATTCCACACAATACACAATTTTCTCTTGCAAATATTCATACATCATACTTTGTGTTGTCCGAAGGGAGACGGAAGAAGCCAAAGGCTTATCAGGTCCCGCCCCCATCGGCGCACACACACACACGGGGAGTCGCCGTGCTCGGGCTCGAGTCACAGCCACGGACGAGTGATGAAAGATAACCTAAAGATTAAAGTTACCCGGTTGACATGAACTACGCGCGTAAGTAGCCCAAACTTTATAACACCTGTTCAACCTGCATAAACGTGGTCATGTAGAAAGCTATAGGCTATATCAATCAAGAAATTAATGAAGGGCGATAATGACGGTGAAAACATAACAGGCGAACGTGTGTGTGTGCCTACCATGGACCTATTATAAGAGGTGTGTAAACGAGCGTAGTTCAGGTCAACTGTATGTTTACAGGCGAACAAACGCGTATGTGTGTGTGCGTGCGCGCCTACAAGACGGCGGGCGCACGAGGACAATGACGTCATGGTTAACCGTGTACACGAAAACAATTCCGTCGTGTGCACGGTTAGACATTTTTGTAAACGTTCACACCCCTAGTGTGTGTGATTAATAAGTGATATCAACATAACGTCGGCTTTCTGGCACAACAGTCCTCCAGAACATGGGCACGCGAGCAGCAATCAAGTTGTAAAGTTGTATTCAGGAATGCAAAACCTATGGATTCACCAAATAAATGCCATTATGTAGCCTATATTTGCTCAAAGACATAGCAAAGAGACCGCCAAATTGAATTATGGTGTGGTAGGCCTACAGTTAAGTTTGATTATAATTTATTTTCAGTATTAACACCATCATTTGGATTTTCAATAAGTAAAAACAATATTTTAAATGTATATATCCACCTTCTGTCATTTATCTTCCCGTTCCTACATCAACATACAGAGAAAATTTGATTTTTTTCGGGCATATTTTGAATGGTGGAATTAGTCGTTATTAAAAATGTTAACCGTTGGACAGCCCTATTTATTTTACATTTCGTTGTGTATTGACTTCTGTGTCGTTTGTCCTTAAAACCTGTTAATAAAAATATCTATTTAAAATTTTGTGATAATAATATTGATGAACTTTTATTGGTTTTGGCATGCTTTTAATTTGATGCTGAATTGTTGCCTAATGTTTGCATGATACACTACACACCTACATACTTTTTTGTTGGCCAGTTGGTTTCTGTTATCATATTCAATGATCAGCTCTGTTTGTGTAGAAATTAACAGGATTTTTTTTCTCTCATTTTTATCATAGATAGTAAATAATATGGATGTAGCATCCGGGCTGACTCAGTTATTCACACGGCATCCAATAATCCTGGTTTGTGCGCGTCGCCATTTTGTGAGGGGGGGGGGGATGTACATATCTCCGAGGCAAAGTGAGGGACAACGGGCGGAGAGCTGTCACTCAAGAGATCGCGCCAATACATTTTAACCTCCCATAAAATAAAAACTAGCGTGGTCCGAAAAAATTCACCCCCCTCAGTGTTGTCATGGAGATATGACCTAAACATACAGACTAAAATGGTTTTGTGGACCTGGCTGTAAATAGGTTTAATAAGACTTTGAAAACTGTTTAACAAGTGAGTCAATGAGAGATGGCTGTCTTCTGCTTCCACCCCCCTAATGGCACTTCCGGTTACTACAGTTGTGGTCACTTCCTTATTGGATGCTGGTAAAAATCGCTGAGGTTGGGGCTTGGTTTTTATACGCTCATTTGCTTGTTTCTCTAGCGGGATTTGGCAACCCTGCAAACCACAGCGACGAAAGCAAGCCGCCATTACAGGGCATTTTTGTAGCGTGCTGCTGGTTAACTCATTCGTTGCCTCTGCTCAAATGTCGCTCCAAATACACCCATTTTGATTTAGTTTCAGCAAAAAGAACTATAATGGAATAAGTTTTGTTCATATAACCTGGTATCGTAGACAGACAGCAATGTGCGTCAGTGGGCTTACGATCCGTACAGACAGTAATACGACACCCTTTGTCCTTAGACCCGCGAGGCTGAGGAACAACTCCCCCATAAAGAAACGCTTTTAACGGGTATAAACCATAGTATAAAAGGTAAAAACAGAAGAAACGTCATAATATCACCATAGTAACATAAACTGTATAGTTACCGTTTGTGGAGAACTCATGCTTCTTCCTCGGTGGCAGCAGATAGTAACCAGAGACGGTGTGTGTGTGTGTCGAGCTCTGAGACGTTTGGTCAGATAGGACACGCCTCTTCATGACGTCATGAAGTAGAGTGGAAGAAGGGGGAGGGGACTCTAGAATCCTGAAATGTATTATTATTATATCCTTTATTTAACCAGGTTACTGTCAATGAAATGAAACGTTATTTATTGTGTTGCCTGTCTTCATGTAACCTCACGTTAATTTATTCTAAGATAGCAGCGTTTTCAACCTCCTGTAATTTGATCTGAACTCCGCATTCAGTCTCCATCTCTTTCACAGGATTTAACAGTGACAGGAAGCAGCCTGCAGGTGGCAGCACCTCACCAGAGCAGAAAGATACAGAGGAGATTCAATATGTTTATTTTGTCATGTGCACATTAACAATTACAGCAGCAGTCATTAGCAATGACATTCTTAAGTCCCAGGCTCCTCTCAACTATGCAATATAGAAGAAGAAAAACACAAGTGAGGGCAAAAATAAACACAACAGTAGTGCAAGGGCACAGTGCAGATAAAAGTGAAGAGATAAGGTGCACCATATAAATATAAATTAAATTTAGAATGCAAAATAAAATAAATTAAGTGTAGACGAAATGAGCTTGCGCCTGTGTGTTCAAATCTGTAATCATTATTGGGTTACAGTGGGTGGAGGAAGTTCAACCAGATAGAGCAGTGTTATGTGTAGATTCATTAGCAGCCCTTCAAAGTATCCAGAGTTGGAACTCAAACAGACAACAAAGTTTATATAGATTACACAGAGCAGGACTATATGTCAAATCTCGCTGGGTTCCTGCCCATGTAGGAATCCAAAAATGGATAATATAATAGATATTCCTTTTGGGAAAGCAGAAGTTACAGCAATATTAAAAAACAAGTAATAAGAAAGTGGCAAGATAGATGGGACAGAGAAATCACTGGAAGATATGATTATAATATACAAAAAAATGTGAGTGTGCATGGTGTTAAAAGGAAAAATAGAAGGGAGGAAACAGTGCTCACAAGAATGAGAATAGGACATACAGGACCAAATAAAACTGTATTTTAAATAGGGAAAAGTGGACCGGATGGGTGTGAATGTGGAACAACAGAAACTGTGGAACATGTATTGATGGAGTGTGAGAGATACACGGAGCAGAGAATGAGGTTGGCTGGTAAAGTGCAGAGAGCAGGAAGAGTGTGGAGTCTGGGTGGCATACTGGGAACAACAGGAGAGGGTGTATCACTTACACAGAAGGCAGTGTTTGAATACTGAAAGAACACAGGGTTATTTAAAATAATTTAGTATTGATATAGCCTTTTGTATTTATATTAGCCATTTATTTATTTTTCCTCCTATACACCATCTATGTATCTGGCTATTTATTTATTTATTGATCTATTTTTCCCTTGGTAAACCAGAAGACATAAATGCGGTTGTTACACTCCGGTACAGTTGGTGGCAGTATGCACCAAAAAAGTTATGGTTGCAACCCGACAATAACCGAAAAGAAGAAGAAGAAGAAGAGGCGTGTCCTGTCTGACCAAACGTCTCTGAACTCGACACACACACACACACACACACACACCGTCTCCGGTTACTATCTGCTGCCACCAAGGAAGAAGCATGAGTTCTCCACAAACGGTGACTATACAGCTTATGTTACTGTAGTGATATTATGACGTTTCTTCTGTTTTTAGTCCGTTAAAAGCGTTTCTTTATGGGGGAGTTGTTCCTCAGCCTCGCGGGTCTAAGGACAAAGGGTGTCGTAGGCCTATTACTGTCTGTAGGATCGTAAGCCAACTGACGCTCATTACTGTCTGTCTGCGATATCGGGCTACATAAATAAAACGGATTAGATTAGAGTTATTTATGCTGAAACTGAATCAAAACGTGGGCCTATCCGAAAAGTCCAATCTCCTTACCTATAAGCCTCCTTTCCTATGCCTTAACCCCTAAACGTCATCGGGGTTAAGGAGAGATGAAAGGTGCTTCCTATCGAATATAGGAAAGGACAGCGTTGTTTCAAATGAATTCGACTCCACCTTTCCTAACCGACGTCATTGCGCGACGGCGAGTATTGCTGACGTGAGTCGCGTGAAACTTCACTATTCTCCGAAAATTGACTACAACAAGCGCTCGTTTGAACCATGCGTTCTTTTCATATTGATTTTAATCAGGTTGTCGCCAACAGAGTGAGAATCACTCCCATATATCCCAATTCACATGTGGAATAAAAAGAGGCTACACTTAGCCTATGTTGATGTTGAAATGAACTGCCCCCAGTAACTTCATTAAATGTGAAGTTGGTATTTTATTTTCTTATGGTGTAAATTATGTGCTACGAAAATAACTAAATTATGATGTTGGTCTTTTATGAGTTCTTCATTATCTTAATGGGGGGGGGGGGGTATTTTGTTTTAGCTGAGTTAAATCTTCCTCTCGTCTCCTCTCCTCTCTTCTGTTTTGCCTCGTTCGTATTCGTGTAGAGTCGGTAAACTCCGGCGGTGGCCTGTTGCTTTAAATCTTGCCGCCGTAAAGGATTATGGGATACCACTATCTCCTTTCCTTTAGCATAGGTTAGCCAGGAGTAACCTATGCTAAAGGAGGGTTAAAGGATGAATCGAGGCTCCTTTCCTATGCCTTTCCTAAGCATTTTGGTTATTCGGATCACCTATCTGCCGAGCACTTCCGGGTCATCTCGATAGGAAAGGAAATTTCCTATGCAAAAAAAAGTTTTTGGATAGGCCCCGTGTGTTTTTGGAAGGACCTTTAAACAGAAGCAACGAACGAGTTGACGAGCAGCACGCTACAACAATGCCTTGTAATGGCGGCTAGCGTGCGTCACAGTGATTTACAGACCACGTGGCTGATCGGCTACATGGAGGGCACACATTACAAGATCTTTGACCAGGAGTATTCTTTTCAGTTCCCCCCGCAGTGAGAAGGGTCCGGCTGCGGCCTGTAGCCACACAGGCGCTCTCCACCCACATGTGCTCTCCGCCCCCTTAAAGAGGACCTATGATGCTTTTTGACTTTTATGACCTATACACGTTGTTATGATGATTCATAGTCATGCTTAACCATACTAAATTATCAAATAATGACTTACATGCATTTCGATGTATTCCCTGCTGACCGTCTGGGGTGTCTGTGCCGAGCACTAAACACTATTCTAGCCAGTCGAGAAGTCACGTGTTCAAAGCTGTCTACCCTTTCATAATTCGTGACGTCGCATAAAACTTCGTGACTTCACCACGCGGATGTTTCCATGTATGGTAATGCTGTCACTTCCCTGTTCGCGTCTGCCTCGCGCCCTTATAGGTCCATGCTCGCGCTTCCCGCCACTGAAAGTGTTCCGGAAGGAAGGTAACCAATCACAACGGAGTGGGGTTTGCAGGAGGGGGGGGAGGGTAGCGGAGATGGCCGAAGCACAGGCGGAGGGAGCTGAAGCACACACACTCAAGTGTTGACAGGATGTGCTGGATCGCCAAAATAAGAGAAAGAGCTTCCCGAAAATCTACATAGTTTTTTGTGATGTGATTCGTGTCAGGTTGCTCTATAGCAGTGTAAAACAAGAAATTAAGACCAGAAAAGTAGTATAATAGGTCCTCTTTAAACACATCACTGGTTCAGCTTGTAGGTTTCATATGGATACATTCCGCAATAAATAAATATAAAAGGATATACAACATTAGATACTCACGTAACACTGCCCCCTCAATGTATTAGCTAGAGCTAGAAGCAGTAGGTTAGCATGTAGGTTTAATATGGATGACTTCAGAAATAAATAGGCTACATAAAAAAGGATATGCAATATTCTATATTATACAGCAGTTAGTTCTGAGCGAGTGATTTGATTGGACGAGAGACCTTCTGAGCGTTCTGAACATAGACATTATAAAGGATAGACGCCGCATTGGGCGTTGAGCGCGAGAAATGCGGGCGCCATCTTGGACCGGTCACACGTTCCACTCAGTGTAGTCTGTTTGGCAGGTGGAATGAACTGTCAGCACATGTAATTAATCATATCTCATTAAATACCAAACTGATTTTCACGCGGTTTTCTTTGCTGCAAAGATCATACATGTAGCTAAGATACAGGGCACAAGTTTCGACGTGTTTTAATATTCATAGTGGGCTTAACAGTCATAGAAGATTCTAATATGATATAAGTAACCAGACGTCCGAGTCACACACTTCGTCCGGGAGGAGATTGAAACGGAGGATGTGTTTCTGCTTGGGGAACATATTGAGGAGACACAGTTTGGCATCGACAACCACCATTCCGACTTGTTGTCATTGGTTGTGTGTCTGTCTTTCACAAATTAAGGCTGCACCACATTGCCTAACTCGCCTCGCTTGAATTTCTCTTCGGAGTAAAATGCGATTGTAAGGATGGTTAACTTTATTTTATGCATTTGAGTATTATTGTTTGCTGTTGTTGTTTGATTTTCCCTTAATTTAATACTTTTGATTGCTGTGTTTTTGTATTGAATGTGTTTTTAAATGTAGCGCGCTGCAAGGCACGCATTAATTTCCTATCTGTGTCTGAGGAACCAACTCGAGACTAGACTGAACTTGGTATTCCCCCCCTAGTATAGAACATTGGACAACCAAGAAGACTTTGCTTTTAAATAATCCCGTCCTCTTTTAAGATGCAATTGCCTAACAAGCTTGTGTTTTAAATTAGAGAAATAAAACATATTTTTACATGAACACTCATGTTGTCCTTCTCTTTTAATGAGATATTATATACACTGGTTTTTATTTATATTTAATGCCTTCATGGGAAACATCCACCCTTCATATGTACCATGCTCGACTACTCCTCCTAAATTGCCCCGAGCTAACTCCAGTTTAGGAATAACTGCCTTTTCATGTAATGCCCCTAATTCATGGAATGCTCTGCAGAGCAACTTAAAAATGACTGCTCTTCCTACTCTTGGTTTATTTGAATCTATGATTTCTGAATTTTACACATCTGACTGTAACTGTTTTAGCTGAATTCATTGTTCATTTAGTATTTTATTTTTGCTCTTGTTTTGTATTTTGTATAGGCCTACTTTATTTAAATTAATATATTTTATCCTATTTTATTTCTGCTCTCTGTTTATGTTATCCCTGCTCGTCACTGTAAATGAATAAATATATTTATATATAGCCTAATCATATAGGCCTATTGTTAACTTATTAAAATAGCTGACTTTACTGCCCCTATCTGTTTCTGCTTCCCTTTTCGGGGGATGTTCCTCGTTTTGATCTCGGACGTCTGGTTACTTATATCATATCAGAATCTTCTATGACTGTTAAGCCCACTATGAATATTAAAACACGTCGAAACTTGTGCCTGTATCTTAGCTACATGTATGATCTTTGCAGCAAAGAAAACCGCGTGAAAATCAGTTTGGTATTTAATGAGATATAATTAATTACATGCGCTGACAGTTCATTCCACCTGCCAAACAGACTACACTGAGTGGAACGTGTGACCGGTCCAAGATGGCGGCCGCATTTCTCGTCAGCGCCAATAGGCAGTAGCGGCCAACGCGGCGTCTATCCTTTATAATGTCTATGCTTCCAACCATAGACATTATAAAGGGTAGACGCCCCATTGGCCGTTGAGCACGAGAAATGCGGCCGCCATCTTGGACCGGTCACACGTTCCACTCAGTGTAGTCTGTTTGGCAGGTGGAATGAACTGTCAGCGCATGTAATTAATCATATCTCATTAAATACCAAACTGATTTTCACGTGGTTTTCTTTGCTGCAAAGATCATACATGTAGCTAAGATACAGAGCACAAGTTTCGACGTGTTTTAATATTCATAGTGGGCTTAACAGTCATAGAAGATTCTGAATAACCAGACGTCCGAGTCACACAATTCGTCCGGGAGGAGATTGAAACGGAGGATGTGTTTCTGCTTGGGGAACATATTGAGGAGACAGTTTGGCATCGACAACCACCATTCCGACTTGTTGTCATTGGTTGTGTCTGTCTTTCACAAATTAAGGCTGTTTTAAAGTTACATAAAACGGTATGGCCAAATCTGTCCCGGTAGACACTTTCATATCGTCCACTGTATGATACCGTCATATCGCCCAGCCCTAGGCAGCACTACACTAAATAAAATTCCAAAAGGCTCAAGAGGTTGACGTACTTTCATTTTTGGTCATTTTTCCCCCTGCCGTATCGAAAATAGCATCGAGTATCATGTTTTTTTCTTCAAAGTATCGTTATGGAGATTGAAATTCTAGTATCGGACAACCCTAACACGGACTCACTGGCTTTGCGAGACTACTCTGTTATTGATATATATATCTATATTTATAGGCAATTGTGAGGACCCTGTTTTCTGTTGTTGTCTTTTCACGTTTCCCTGTTTTATTAATGTAAACATTGTATCATCCTGTCAAGTGTCCCTTCTGTGTGATTACTGGCCCCTCCCTAATGTGTGTGACCTGTGTCTCCAATGGATTTGAATAATTAAGTCCTTGTCTTCTTGTCATTTATTGTAAAATCCCAACGATTCCCATCCCTACTGCCGACCCTGACTGCACATCCCTGCCTCACTCATACTCTGTCTTTGTATTTCTGTCTGTCTGTCGCTACAGAAACAAAAGGGAACAAAGAAACCTAAACCTCACCGCTGTCAACAGTGTAAGAAAGATTTCAGTTCGAGGTCAGACTTAACCAAACATCAGAGAATCCACACCGGAGAGAAGCCCTTCAGCTGTGACCAATGTGGCAAAAAATTCACTTACTCAGGACAACTCAAAGTCCACCAACGTATTCACACTGGAGAAAAGCCGTTCAGCTGTGAGGACTGTGGTAAAACATTTGCTCGCTCAGGACACCTAAAAAGCCACCAAGGTACTCACACTGGAAAGAAGCCGTACGGATGTGAGGTCTGTGGTACAACATTCGCTCATACAACTACCCTGCAGAAACACCGCCTTATTCACACTGGAGAGAAACCATTCAGCTGTGAGGAATGTGCTAAAACATTCACTCAATCATCTAGCCTGCAGAAACACCGCCTCATTCACACTGGAGAGAAGCCGTTCAGCTGTGACCTGTGTGGGCAAAGCTTTTCTCGATCAGGATCCCTCAAAGGCCACCAACGTATTCACACTGGAGAGAAGCCGTACAGCTGTGAGGACTGTGGTAAAACATTCACTCACTCAGGAAACCTCAAAATCCACCAACGTATTCACACTGGAGAGAAGCCCTACAGCTGTGAGGACTGTGGCAAGAGTTTCAACATCAGTAGTTCTTACAATCTTCACAGAAACCTCCACACAAAGGAAAAAATCTACTCTTGTCAGCATTGTGAGAAAGTCTTCAGTTCCTACAGCTCACACCGGGCTCATGAGCGAGTCCACACTGGAGTCAAACAACACCAATGTCAACACTGTGACAAACGGTTCTACACATCATCTGAACTCTCACAGCATGAGCGAAAACATACCGGAGTCAAACCACACCAATGTCAGCACTGTGAGAAACGGTTCTTCACATTGTTTGAACGCTCATTGCATGAGTGTATACACACAGGATACAAACCACACCAATGTACACAATGTGACAAACGGTTTGCTTCATTGTCGAACCTTGTTAGGCATAAGCGAATCCACACTGGACCCAGACGCTGTAAACAGTGTAAAGAAGAGTTCAGTTCGAGTTCAGCCTTAACCGAACATCAGAAAATCCACACTGCAAAGAACTACAGCTGTGACCAATGTGAGAAAATATTCACAAAACCAGGAGCCCTCAAAAAACACCAACGTATTCACACTGGAGAGAAGCCGTACAGCTGTGAAGACTGTGGTAACACATTCACTGAAAAATGTACCCTGCAGAAACACCGCCTCATTCACACAGGAGAGAAGCCATACAGCTGTGACCAGTGTGGGCAAAGCTTTTCTCGATCAGACGCCCTCAAACTCCACCAACGTATTCACACTGGAGAGAAGCCGTACAGCTGTGAGGACTGCGACAAGAGTTTCAACACCAATAGTTCTTACAATACTCACAGAAACCTCCACACAAAGGAAAAAATCTACCCTTGTCAGCATTGTGGGAAAGTCTTCCGTTCCGCCAGTACATACCGAGCCCATGCGCTTATCCACACTGGAGTCAAACCACACCAGTGTCAACACTGTGACAAGCGGTTCTACACATCGTCTGACCTCTCAAAGCATGAGCGAATCCACACAGGAATCAAACAACACCTATGTTCCCACTGTGACAAACGGTTCTACACATTGTCTAACCTCGTAAAGCATGAGCGAATCCACACTGGAGTCAAACCGTACAGTTGCGGCAAATGTATGAAAAGCTACTCAAAAAGCCAGAGCCTGAAGAAGCACAAGTGTGTTTAAACCTGGACCGATCAGACCATGATGTGTGAACTCCAGTGTGCATTTCATTTGATTTAAGAACTCACTGAAGAAACACGGGATCACACCTGATTTCTGAATGAAAAATTTTCAAAACCATTTATTCGATTTTTCATTATTTTTAATCAATTTAAAGTTTTGTTGTATTCAAAAATCATTTTGTTCATGTATTAGAAACTAGTTTATTTAGATATTTTTATAATCAATCTCTTAGGTTACACATTGTTGATTCATCTTTATTTTGGAGTGATTTTTTCTGATTGAAAATGATCTGTTCATACATTTTATAAAACTTAGTTTTAAAAAAAAATGCTTTTTTACTGTTTAGACTGTTTGACAGGACTGAGTATCAAACGTTCTCCTTCACAACAGCCTGACAATTTGGATTGATACATTTGCATAACTCTTTTCAGATGCTTTACTATCATGCAACTAATTCCCCACATTACATAGTTAGGATTGTGTGTATTTCGGTTTACAGGGGCTTGAAAGCAGTTTTTCAGAGCCATCTAGTGGAGATACAGTGCTACTACACTACAGATGAAATGTTCCAGAGTTTATTTCAGGTTCATGTTGCTTAGTTTAGCATGGCGCCACCATGTGGTTAATATGTGAATGTATTTGGATTTGTAGCCTCTTCAAATGTGATAAGAATTTGTTCGTATTGTATGCAGTTTATTTAGCTATTAAAGGTTCAGTGTGTAGAATTCATTGGCCTTTTTCATAACAGACTTGATGGAAATAGAATTTAATGTCCATATGTATGTTTTAATTAGTGTATAATCACTTGAAAATAAAAGTTAGTTTCTCTAGACCTAAGAATGATTCTTTTATATCTACATAGGAGAGGGGCGCTGAGGCCGCCATGTTGCACCGTCATATTTCTACAGAACAGACTCCATTCTTACATGTTTTTATCTATAGTGGGCGTCCTGGGGAAATGCACCTGTTGGAAGACCAAGAAGAAGAAGTACTATAGAATAAATAACTAAATACATCTTCACCTCATCACTTGATATTGTGGAAAGACTTGAGGCAGTGGTGGATGATGCCATCTTTAGTAACTATGAGCCCCTTTTACACAGAGATTGCGGCATATTGACGGAACAACATCACTCCAAAATGCCGGCTTTGCTTGCTTCTGTGTTATTTACACAGAACCAAGCAACGCCGGCCTGCTGGCGCATCAGTAGCTCATTTTACACAGCGCTCCGGAATGAAAGAGGTGCTTGTAAACAGCGTCAGGTGTGACGTAAACATTTAGCGCCGCGCCGGTCAGCTGCTTTACAACAACAATACTGGCCGGTGAATTGAGAGCAGAAGTGCTGGAGCTTGCAGTAAGAGGGCCGTATTTTACTGTCCCCACGATGTGCCAGTTGATCTCGCTACGCGCTGAGTCCAACATCTCTGGGACTGTTAACCAAACTGACAAAAATCACTCCGCTGCTCACTGCTTCACCTCTGTGTCTGTCTGTGTGTGTGTGTGTTTGTGTGACAGGTTGGTTGTGAGCGAGTCTCTTTGTGAGACAGACATAAACATACACACTGTGTGAAGTCACGTTACTGTAGGCATAAATAAAGTGTGGATATACGCTCAGACTTAGGATAATAATAGCGGCGGCGGAATCCAGTCAAGACGATGTGAGTACGTTTGGCCGCATATTAAGACAGTAACTTCAGGCTGCAGCCCGCAATGTAAACGTTCCGCAGTAATTTTCTCCATGAATTGTGTTATTTATGTTGGGGGATGATGCTTGTTAGCTAGATGGAACTCTTGTTAAACATATTGGCCGATTAGAATTATTATTTGTAGAGTGTGCGAGTCTTGAGTTGTGTTAGCAAAACAGTAGCTCTGTGGCTAACAGCTGAGCCCGAGCCTTCAGTCAGCTGAAGCAGACAGTCTAGCGGGGCGAGCAGAC
Organism: Hyperoplus immaculatus; assembly: GCA_949357725.1. Lineage (NCBI taxonomy): Eukaryota > Metazoa > Chordata > Actinopteri > Uranoscopiformes > Ammodytidae > Hyperoplus > Hyperoplus immaculatus. The sequence continues at coordinate 27,524,455 of OX442365.1, forward strand.
TATTCCACCGTTCCTTGGTCGTTCCTATTTACTGGCGTACTGAACTACGTTTTAGTTACATAAGAACCTAGAGCAAGAGCCCTCCGCTGCGCGTCGGGCTCCTGCTTCAGCTTGTCGGTCTTTATTTCTAGCAAGTGACCCGTTCGCTATACTTTATCCCTTACTTAGCCTAGCCTAGCTTTCCCATTGTACAACTTCTCCTGGGCAGAAATAGACTCATACACTCTGCAAAATGAAGCGCGGGGGTTTGGATTGAGCAACGGACCTTATGATCAGCTAGATTATACGCCGTTCCTTTTATTTGGTGATTTTTACGGGACATCAGGCCGCCGTGGTTAATGTTAAACACACGTCCTTCAACTGCTAACATGGTCGCATGTTTAGAACGTAGACTATGGAACGTCAAACGCCCCCCAGTTCCGCATCAACAAGCTGGAGCATTTAAACAGAGAGGCGGAACTGATCGTGTCGGGAATCTTACTACCCCCGAGGTAGTAAAATTTCCGGAACGATCACTCGCACCTTTCTTCCCTCGTTCCGCAACTGTCGCATTTATACAGCAGGGCGGAGGGCCGAAAGGCCGGCATATTCCCGGCTTTCACTGGCTGTGTAAAAGGGGCTATAGCTTCTTGTCCTTGAAGGCCACCGAAGCTTCTGTAAATTCTCCTCCAAGGGGAGGGGTTAGCAAGGGAGCGTCACCGCAGTTCACCCCCTAGGTCAGACGCTACATCATAGATATTCTACATTACAGACGCACAGACGTGATAATTGCATCGTTCCAAATAGCGATTTTGATTTGAAATCAATTATTTGTTGAACTGCCCTCAAAATAGAAAATGGAGGAAAATGTGAATGGATTCCCCCTCACAATGAATTGATCACACACACACACACACACACACACACACACACACATACACACACACACACACACACACACACACACACACACACACACACACACACACACACACACACACACACACGCACCCGCACCCGCACCCGCACACACACACAAATTGACACTCCGGTTGCATCCAGTAGCCAATACTCCGATTGTCTATGCAGTCATTGAGAGCAGTTCTTTGCCGTTGGGTAGCAGCGTTATATTCAACGTTGACACAAATATAAACTGGCAATTTTTGCAATTTCAGTCTTCACATAAGGTAAGCACCTTACATTTACAACATTATTTGTCCTCTTGGCGTCTATCCTTGTCATAATGTTAAAATATGCTCAGCTTTGAATATATGAACTGTAATGTCTGCAGATAATTTAGTTCATTTTTTGCTTACAAAAATTGAAGATATTTGAGTCCTATCGAATTCGAGAGAATTCTAGTAACACCTGATTTAAGAACAATATTAACTCATAATACATGTATACGTGAAATTAGCTTTTGAGACTAGTTTTTCTAAATTCCTTTGTATGAATGCAGTTAACGTAATGTTATAACCATATATGGTATGGGCTATCCGCACTGTTCTTTTTGACTGTATATCTTTCAGTATATCATAAACATGTTTTTAAATGATCAAATCAAACCAAACTACACTACCTTTTAACGTTGTCTATTAAAAAAAAAGAGACTTGGTTGTAATTTCATCATCATTAACCTATGTAGCCTTTGCTTGCTAGCAATCAAGCTAGTGTATTTTACATCAAAACGTTTCTGCTGTTATGCAGGGCTATGCAATTCATTTCTGAAGACGATAGTAAAAAATTTTGTCAACTCGGGGAAAAAATGTGTTTCAGTGGAATATTAACAGGGTGGGAAAATAGTGTGTTTGTGGGCATATTTTACCCCCCCGCCCCCTTTTTTCTGCTTTATCCCCTTCCCCCTAAAATGTCAGTGTTCTCATTATGTGTGTGTGTGTGTGATGCCGCGTCCTTCACAGTCAGTGATCAGGCTTCAGGAACTAGTTAGCTATCAGTAATGACATGTATTGATCAGCCTAGAAAAGTCCCAAATCAGCTGGAGAAGGACAAACATGCGTCACATATCCGTGATGGGTTACACACACAGATATTTTCTATTCTTCTAAACGTTAGATAGATGGATGGGTAGATAGATAGACAGACGGATAGATAGACAGACGGATAGATAGACAGACGGATAGATAGATAGACAGATAGATAGATAGATAGATAGATAGATAGATAGATAGATAGATAGATAGATAGATAGATAGATAGATAAACCTTTATTGCTCCAAGGGGAATTTGTCTTGCATTTCGGAAAATTTAAAAAACATAAGAACATATAGTTACAAATACATACAGTCTCAGACATTGATAGACAAAATGACGGACAAATACAAACAGACAAGCATTCAAAGTACATTATACTGTAGGGTCTCTCTCTCTCTACCTGAATTCAACCTGTTAATCAACTGAATACTCCTTGGCACCAAAGATGCCAGTGCTCTGTTTGTTTTTTACATGAGGCATTCTGTAACGCAGACCTGAAGGGGGGGAAGGAAGTACTCAGGGAAGAGGGGGTGAAATGGATCGTCTAGTAAACGTAAAAGTACTCAGCAAACGTTATTTACAGCTCCGGAAAAAATTAAGAGACCAGTCAGGATTTTTCTTAAATCTTCATCTCTACATTACTTATTGAAAATGCTCTCAATGGATGACAGATAATGTAATGAAATTTGGTAGAAATGTTGTCAGTAGTTTATAATATAAAATCAAAATGTTCATTCTACTCGAACATATGCATATAAATAGTAAAACAAAGAGACACTGAACATTTGGAGTGGTCTCTTCATTTTTTTCCAGAGCTGTATATACAGTGAACGGATCACGGATGTGTGACGAATGTGTGACATATGTTCCTCATTCTACAGCTGATTTGGGAGTTTTTTTTCTTCTACACTGATCTATACAGTTTAAATCAAAGGTCCAACATGTACATTCAGGTGTTTATTTGACTAAACCTTGTCTGTTTGCGTCTGTATATTTCTCCTATACAACCATCTTTAACGGACATTATCTCAACATTAGTTTTTTTTGTTATTGTCTGTAAAGTGAAAAATAGTCTGTAAAAACTTTAGGACAATATATTGTAAACAATGAAATAAAGAGTTAAACCCCTTAATTCAACATTCAGATGTTTGGTTTTTAAAGAGACGCAAATTTACCATTTAGTTTGATGTTGCCAAATTTGCATATTTAGCTAGACATAAAAAAAATAAAAAATTAAATGTTAGTAATCAAGTTAAAGTTAAACATATTACCCTAATCACCATAGTTTTTCTCAATTTAAAGGTGCAGTGTGTAATATGACATCATCAAGAAAGTTCTACAAAGTTCTAGAATGCAACACTCCCTGGGTAACCCCAACCCTTTTGAATAATAACAGAAGCTACAGTGGCCTTCAAGGACAAGAACAATTCTAAATTTTAAACAATGCACCTGATGACATTCCAACTATGACACTTTCAAGATGGCGGCACTAGGCTTTGGTCCAAAATATGCAGAAATATGGACATATATGAGACCCTTTGAAAGGGAAAAAATAATAATTCAAAACATTTTTTTCAGCTATTATACACTAAATTAAATGTACTTATGGATATTATAATTACTTTCTACAAAATCTGCTAGGAAATAAAACCCAAAATTCTACACACTGCAGCTTTAAAGGTGAAATATGAGATCGTTTTTTATCAAATAATGAGGAGCAGTTTTTTTGTGGATACTGAGAATTGCAGTGGCTTCCATTTTTCGTTCCCTGAAGGGCACATGGGGTGTGCCATTGACTTTTCCTTTTATCAAATCAATTGATCAGTTGAGGTTGCCGTGACACATGTGTGTCCATGTGTGGGTTCCCTGCCCTCAGAAATATATCCAAGCAATGAACTATATTAACCCTGATTATACACATTAAAACAAAACAAAAAAGTATTAAATTAGTTCTTAAATGTCTGAATAAATATATAAAAGTTTGGCATTATCGCACTAATTATGCGTTAATGTGCATCTCTTTAAAATCCAAAAATGATGTCTAGACGTGTTGGATAAAGCCAGATAGATTTAAAATCTTTTTTTATATTTTTATAATATATTAATGTCCAAAGCTTTTACTGAACAGATTTTGGATACACCCCTTTTTGCATTTTATTAGACCAAAAAATATACATACAGGTCTTTAAAAAAAATGCATTTTCGTCATATTGTTAAGGAGAAAATGTCTCTTAAATCAGACAATAATTAATATATGAACAAATCCTTCTGTAATAACCTTCAGAATAGTGCTGAGAACGATTATGGAAAGTTTAGTTGATGTAAGTGCTTTAGAAGTTGAGATATTTGGTTCAGAGTATTCAGGAAAAAAATAATGTTGAGATACTGTGCTTTTAAGATGCTTGCATGAGAAATATACAGACGCAAACAGACAATCTTTAGTCAAATAAACACCTGAATGTACATGTTGGACCTTTTGATTTATACTAGTATGAAAGAAGACATGTTATGGAAGAGAGAGAGAGAGAGAGAGAGAGAGAGAGAGAGAGAGAGGGAGAGAGAGAGAGAGAGAGTATGAAAGAAGACATGTTATGGAAGATACATAGACAAAAATCTCAAAATTGACCAGTGCTTGAAACAACTACATTGTTTTGCCTGCATTGTCTATTCACACACCCATTCATAAAGTTTATACTTGTTGTGTATTTCAGAATGGATCGAGGACACAGGCGCTACGATGATGATGAAGGTGAGAGAATATAGAAAAAGTTGTGTATTCTAAAAACTGACTGACATGGAGTCTCTCAAAGCCCCTTAGCTAAAAGGAATACTTCACCCATACAGAACCGGCGTTCTATCATTATAAACTTGCTATTATAATATAATGAATGAGGTTTTTCTTCCCTCGGTCTTCCCTTGGCCCGGCTGTGCTGTTAATCCTAACCCTACATTTTTACTGAAGTGATGTCACACATGGGAAAATGTAGGGTTAGACAGTGAGACCATAAAACTGTCTTTCTGCCTTTTCTCAGGCTAGGATGAACCGATTTCTAAAATGTTTTGCACATTTATACTACATAGGATCTCAGAGTTCAATACACCTTCATATTTCCACTGGTGAAGTAGGTCTCTAAATGTGTTGCAATTGGTTTCTTCTACAAGAGTGTGATTATCTGTAACCCTATTTGGGTAAAATTGGAACGTGGACGTTAAAGCTATAGTGCGTAACATTTTCATATAAATGAATGTCAGTTACACTCAAGCCATCGCCGAAAGACTTGACACAAAGTTGATTAAGCCTATTAGCTCCACAAAAATCTTTCTGTATTTCTCAGTATGGCAGCGTTTACTAACTGGTGTCGCCCCCTCTGACACTGGTGCAGGAGCTCAGAAAAATCCCAAGAAGAGCCCAAGAAATGTTTCAGTTGTTGATTCTACTGCTAAGAAAAAACACAGAGGTTACGCACTATAGCTTTAATGTAAGATAGACACAATTGTGAAAGCATCATTTTAGAAATATTAGAATAACTGCAGGCCTTTTGATGTAGGCTATCTGTGTGTGTGTGTGTGTGTGTGTGTGTGTGTGTGTGTGTGTGTGTGTGTGTGTGTGTGTGAGTGTGTGTGTGTGTGTGTGTAAGTGTAGTTTTAGTTACCATATTGATCCATATTTTCCATGATCTGTCTCTCCCTGTCTCCCAATAACTCTCTTTCTCTCTCTCTGTCTCTCTCTCTGTGTCTCTCTCTCTCCCCCTTCCCCTCTCCAAATAACTCTCTCTCTCTCTCCTCTCTCTCTCTCTGTCTGTATCTCTGTGTGTGCGTGTGTGTGTGTGTGTGTGTGTGTGTGTGTGTGTGTGTGTGTGTGTGTGTGTGTGTGTGTGTGTGTGTGTCTCTCTCTCTATCTCTCCCTGTCTCTCAAAATTCAAAAGTCAAAATGGGAATGAAAGTTTAAAAAAAACATTATTGCCAAAGCAAAGCATCAAATACAATAAGTCTAAATATTCAGACAATACACATTATGAACGATATATACATTATGAACATTGTATAAGTTATATACAGTGTGTGTGTGTTTTTCAGTGTGTGTGTCTGTGTGTGTGTCTGTGTGTGTGTGTCTCTCCTATAACAACTATTACAACAAAAGGGAACGTCAGAACAATCTGTAAATATAACACAATAGCATAAAAACAGATGTACATAATAATATCTAAATCGGTGTATGAGTGTGTGTGTGAATGGGTGAATGTGGTAAGATATGTAAAGCGCTTTGGGGCTGAGAAAATCGGCTAAAAAGCGTTATATACGTCCAGTCCATTTACCATTTACCATCTAATATATAAAATTATATTTGTCTCTCTCTCTCTCTCTCTCTCTCTCTCTCTCTCTCTCTCTCTCTCCCTCTCTCCCTCTCCCCTCACCCTCTCTGTCTCTCTCTCTCCCTCTCCCTCCCTCCCTCTCTGTCTCTCTCTCTCCCTCTCCCCTCACCCTCTCTGTCTCTCTCTCTCCCTCTCCCTCCCTCCCTCTCTCTGCCTCCCTCTCTCTCCCACTCTCTCTCCCCTCACCCTCTCTGTCTCTCCCTCTCTCTCTCCCTCTCCCTCCCTCCCTCTCTCTCCCATTCTCTCTCCCTAGACTATAGCCAAAGCAAAGTATCAAATACCATACAATGAGTCGAAATATTCAAACAATACACAATATGAACAACAATGTATTCTCTCTCTCTCTCTCTGTTTCTCTCTCTCTCTGACTCTCTCTCTGTCTGTCTCTCTCTCTCTCTCTCTCTCTCTCTCTCTCTCTCTGTCTCTCTGTCTCTGTCTCTCTCTCTCTCAGAGGCTCAGCCGCCCGTGTACATGCCCGTTCCGGTTTCCCAGGTTTCCCAGCGACGGAAGAGACGACGTCATCATTCCCAGAAGGAGCGTGAGGCGCGGCGCTCGCACTACGACAGTCACACACACCACACGCACCGCGAGAGTTACCATGACAGCGATCACTATGACACCGACCAGGAACAACAGCAGCCCGCAGACCTATCAGGTTAGAGGACAGACACATGTCAATATGAGACTAGAGCTCTAAAACAGAGTGTTTCAGACAGAGCCTGAAAAGAGGAGACTGTGGCTTCTGTATACTTCAGTGTAAACTGTCCGACAAACCTCGCATACACTAGGGACGCTCGTGGCGCAGTGGTCAGAGCTTTGCCCCCCCGGCCCCGGCCCCGGCCCCGGCCCAGGCCCTGCAGCAGACCCGGGTTCGAATTCCGCCCGGGTCAGTTCTCTGCATGTCTTCCCTCCCCTCTACAGTATGAAGTGTGAACATGTTGAGTATGTTGGAGGGAGGACGTTAGTATGGCTTTTCAAAGACAGCCTCAGACTTTCATGGCGTAGTGTCCAAAACATCCTAACAGTGCCATTCAATAGAAAGAAGTACAAACCCAAATTGCACTGAGGGCACGTTAAAAGTCATACACATTTGTAAACGGGTGTAGCTAAACTAGTTGTCGTTTGTTTTTATTTATTTTCACGATATTCTCACGTCACCCCACGATATCGATACTCGACTTGTAGTATCAACACATACACACACAAAAACACACACGCACACACACACACACACACACACACACACACACACACACACACACACACACACACACACACACAGAGTTAGAAGGTTACAAGGTGCTGTTGCGTGCACGTACAGTATGTGATGAATGTTTTGCAGCGTGGTCTCTGTTCCCATGAATTCTGAAGCCTGTAAGCTGATTACAGCCTAGGAACTCCAAGCCGTGTGTGTGTGTGTGTGTGTGTGTGTGTGTGTGTGTGTGTGTGTGTGTGTGTGTGTGTGTGTGTGTGTGTGTGTGTGTGTGTGTGTGTATTGGGGGGTGTTTGTGTGTGGTATGCTTTTTTTTTTTGCTCTATTTAAGTTGAGGGTTCATAGAAAATGTGTATTGGCACTGATTCAAGACAGAAGGGGTCAATTGGAGCAAGAACGTAGAAGTTACAGTGTGTGTGTGTGTGTGTTTTATACCAAATGTAGGAAATCGCCAAGATCTCCTTAAAATGCTTTGTTGATTGTAGCGCCCCCTTTGGACCAAAGCAGTAGTGTTTTTACCACACCTGCTATCTATCTATCTATCTATCTATCTATCTATCTATCTATCTATCTATCTATCTATCTATCTATCTATCTATCTATCTATCTATCTATAGCCTGCTGTCCTAAAGATCTTTGCTAGTGCGTGATAATGTATTTACATGCGACTGTCAGATTAATAATGGTAAAATGACCATGGTGAAGCAAAGTAACTTCAAAAGATATTATTCTTTATTAAATTCGGGTTAAAAAGGAGAACAAGGCATGTGGAGGGCCCCATGCATGCGTTTGCCGTTGGCCCCAAAATGACTAAATCCGCCGCTGTGTCTGGGTATGTGAGAGTGTGTGTGTGAGAGTGAGTGTTAGAGTGAGTGTTAGAGCATGCATGTGAGTGTGTTTGTGTGTGTGTGTGTTTTTGTAAGTGTGTGTGTGTGTGTGTGTGTGTGTGTGTGTGTGTGTGTGTGTGTGTGTGTGTGTGTGTGTGTGTGTGTGTGTGTGTGTGAGAGTGAGTGTTAGAGCATGCATGCATGTGAGTGTGTTTGTGTGTGTGTGTGTTTTTGTAAGTGTTTGTGTGTGTGTGTGTGTGTGTGTGTGTGTGTGTGTGTGGGGAGAGTACTAGAAGGCCCTGTGGTGTGTGTCAAACCTCTCTTAAAGGCTCTGGTTTGCTTCGGGGAGATTTCAGTGGATTTCTGAACCAGCTTAGAGGAGACTTCTTATTTTTTCTTCCTTGAATAGCGCTACTAAGAAATACTACGGACCAAAACATACATGGCTAATTCAAATACAAGAACTGTGTCTATGTGGCTATGGAGTCAAATTGAAAGAATTCAGTATTGAATTCGAGATACAAGTAATTTTGGACGTATTTTATGAGAGTAGAAGTGGAATTTTTTCTACTTACCCATGGTGGAAAGCTAAGGACTGTGAACCTCAACTAGAGGATTGGAATATAGATTTTTCTGTTATTTCTGAGACCGTAGAAATACTGTGGATAGATCCGCTGGGTCTTATAAGATCCAGAGATCATGCAGGAACCTAAGGCGAGTTTACTATCGACTATGGCCTCCAGATGGAGCCTACCTGGAGCCCAAACAGGTAAAGATGGCAACAAGTTAATAGAATCAAAATCAGTGTCTCTGTGTGTGTGTGTGTGTGTGTGTGTGTGTGTGTGTGTGTGTGTGTGTGTGCGTGCATGTGCGCGCATGTGTAGAAGCTCTCAAATGATGTGCTTTTCTTTATTTAAGCAAGAAAAGAAAATAAGAATGGGTTAATAAATTGAAAACCTGTAAACTAATATATATATATATATATATATATATATATATATATTGCACAGCCAACAATAGTGGAAAGCCTAGAGGCTGTTATACCTGAAACACGGAGGCTGCCGTCATATTTTTCTTCCTTTCTGACGAATTAGGTTATGATTATTCACAGCAATTGCTATTCTCGTAAACATAGACGTTTTGTTTTGTTGACCTACTGACAAGCACAATCCCGTTTTATACCATTATTCTTCCGGTATGTATTTCATTCTAAAGTACAACTACTAAAGTCACAACGCTAAATGTAACAAGGTTATTGGGGGTTACGCTACGGGCTCAAATATCTTGCCGAGCAAACTATACCTAGATTTCTCAAATTCTATTAAGTGTGTAGGACTAATTGTATTTCATTTCTACCTGTTTGAGAAGGAGTTTGATGCTTACCACTTTGGTAAAAACACTATTGCGACTTCATTCATTCATTCAAACTGGTGAACGCTATAAGGCCTACCACTGAATAGAAACGCAGACGTCAGACACACGCCTATACAAGCCAATCAATGTCCATTGGCGACACAGCCCACGTAGGTGATGACTACAGGGCGTTTGTATGGCATGGAAAGTTCTTAGGTGCGCTGCATTGTATAACGTTTTTTTGTACCTTGGTTCGGAGTGCAGACTTTTATTTTTATTTTATTTATTGTCAGTTCTGATATATGCAAGACAGACATCAGCATCGAAATGGCGTTTATCTCTGACCCACGGTGCAATAGGAACGTAAATATATATATATAGAGTAATAAAATAGGCCGTGTGCATTGGAGTTTTAGCGAGATTATCTGAAACAGAAACCCAGACATAATTTTCTAGGATTAATTGGCTGGTCGTTGGATCAGACACACATAAATACTCGAACTATTTTATCCACACAAACAGCGCTGCCTAAATCTGACCTGCTTTAAGGTGACGGTGGGCTGAGGTAGTCATGGAAAGAGCTTTGTGGAACATTTTATTGTATTATCACTATCGGCACGCTGTCGTTAACTGAACAGGGATTACATAACGAGGAGTTGAGTTTGAACGTCATTGTCACATGAGGATTTGTTCACACATGTGGTTCATTTGTTGTTATTGACTTTTTTTGACAAAACACACACACACACACACGTTTGTACAGCTAAATTGTAAGGACATTCATTGACATAATGCATTCCCTAGCCCCTTACCCTGACCATCCAAACTAAATGCCTAACCCCAACCCTTATACTCACCCTAACATAAACCTAATTCATACCTGAACCTTAAAACCTAGTGTTGACCCTCAAACAGCCCTTTAAAGGCCTGTCCCAAAGTGAGAACCGGACAATGTCACTTTACAAAATTCTCTCTCCCTCTCTCTCTCTCTCTCTCTCGCTAGCACACACACACACACACACGCACACACACACACACACACACACACACACACACACACACACACACACACACACACACACACACACACACACACACACACACACACACACACACACACACACACACACACACACACACACACACACACACACACAGGCCTCCAGGCTTGGATGTGAATGGGTATTGATCTGCTCTGAGTTAAATTAGAAAATGGTGTCGGCTGATCAGATATTCATTACAGGGTCTGGCCCCTCTTAATAAAAGGCACAGTGTGTAATTTAAAGTATTAAGCATCATCAAGTAGCGCCCTTGCTAACCCCTCCCTTTGTGAGAATTTACAGAGGCTACTGTAGAAACATGGCGGTGCAACATGGCGGCCTCAGCGCCCTGCTCGTATGTAAATATAAAAGGCTCATTCTAAGCTCATAAAAAAACTACTTACTTTGACTATACACTAAAATTTTTTTTCTTTTAACCTTTATTTATACAGGTAAATCCCATTGAGACCGAAGACTCTTTTGCAAGGGAGCAACCTGTTTTCCTTTCCCATGTTACCATTCACACACACATTCGTACACCGATAGCAGGCTAACTATCAACATTCACACGAGGCAAGGTGGGTGAAGTGTCTTGCCCAAGGAGACAACAACTATGAAACAGGTGGCAGGGCGGGGATCGAACCTCCAACCCTTTGATCATCGGCCGACCCGCTCTACCAACTGAGCCACAGTCTCCCACAATAAAATAACAACAAAAATAAAACATACCTATGGATTTTATTCCAATAACTTCTACACACTGCCCCTTTAAAGTTAATTTTTTTCTCCCCACTGTAAATTAAAAACACAATTACATAATAAGAATTCAACGAGGTGAAACATGTTAATCCCCTTTCATAGTTCCTAGAAACTACAGTGTTGTTATTTCCAGCGAACAAAACAACATACTGATGGTTTTGTAACTTTTAGCGCTTTAGTAGTAGAGAGCTTAACACGATTTCAGAGTCTACTACAGCCATACATCGGCTCTGTAAGGCTGTACAAGGTCACGGCGGTGGTTTGTATTGTAACTAAATTGTTTTCATTGTTTAGGTGTGTGTGTGTGTGTGTGTGTGTGTGTTTAAGGCGACACACTGCATGTGAATACAGTAAACATTTTCAACTCATAGATATCATCATGAAACGTTGCCAGTTGATTACTGACATTGAAACAAATTATTTTTGTATTAAAATTCTTTGAGAAATGTTATTTATATAAATACATGTATAAATATGCAAATTTTGTAATACATACAGCGCGACTGTGGCTTTGTGGGGCGACTGTGGCTCAGTTGGTAGAGCGGGTGGGCCGATGATCAAAGGGTTGGAGGTTCGATCCCCGCCCTGCCACTTGTGTCATAGTTGTTGTGTCCCTGGGCAAGACACTTCACCCACCTTGCCTCGTATGAATGTCGATAGTTAGCCTGCTATCGGTGTATGAATGTGTGTGTGAATGGTAACGTGTAAATGGGAACAGGTCTCCCTTGCAAAAGAGTCTTCGGACTCAATGGGATTTACCTGTATAGATAAAGGTTAAAAAAAAAAAAAAAATGATGCCTAAATTTGCACCTCTAAAAAAAACGTATTATTTTTTCGGCGCACACACAGTACGGACAGGTAGCAGATCGTGAGGAGAAATTCACTGATTTTGACAAGACGTGATTTGACATCAAGCGTTCTCCAGAATCACTGACTCCATCTTTTAATCGTGAATGGACTATAAATCTTACTGTCTCTTCTTTGGCGGCCATCTTTGTAGTTTCCCCGGCAGCAGAGCGTCTGCGTCACCTGATGGAGGAGGATGACAGCATGCCGACGCCCACTATCTTCACTGAGATGGACACTCTGCAGTCAGAGGGGGGAGAGCTAGAGTGGAAAGAGTCTGCAAGGTACACACACACACACACACACACACACACACACACACACAGATAGACACGCATAGTAACACATACACACACACACACACACACACACACACACACACACACACAAGAAGACACGCATAGTAACACATACACACAAAGGCACGCATACACATAAAAATAAACACTAAGACACACGCGCGTAGTAAGACACACGCGCGTAGTAAGACACACGCGCGTAGTAAGACACACTCACTCACTCACTCACTCACTCACTCACTCACTCACTCACTCACTCACTCACTCACTCACTCACACACACACACACACACACACACACACACACACACACACACACACACACACACACACACACACACACACACACACACACACACACACACACAAGAAGACACGCATAGTAACACATACACACAAAGGCACGCATACACATAAAAATAAACACTAAGACACACGCGCGTAGTAAGACACACGCGCGTAGTAAGACACACGCGCGTAGTAAGACACACTCACTCACTCACTCACTCACTCACTCACTCACTCACTCACTCACTCACTCACTCACTCACTCACTCACACACACACACACACACACACACACACACACACACACACACACACACACACACACACACACACACACACACACACACACACACACACACACACACACACACACACAAGAAGACACGCATAGTAACACATACACACAAAGGCACGCATACACATAAAAATAAACACTAAGACACACGCGCGTAGTAAGACACACTCACTCACTCACTCACTCACTCACTCACTCACTCACTCACTCACTCACACACACACACACTCACACACACACACACACACACACACACACACACACACACACACACACACACACACACGCGCACAGATCCTTCATTAGTTTAGGATTTGTCGTCCCAGTTCACGGGATTTAGAGGTTAAAGGTCGTTATTTAAGAAATCATAGCGCTGGGTGAGAACTTAACACTACATGGGATTAAAGCCGCAGTCTTAAATTGCATAACTTACTTCCTGCTGTTTGGAACAAATCAATCAGTCTGTCAAACAGTAAAATGACACCACTGCATTTAAAGGTGGAGTCAGTGATTCTGGAGAACGCCTGTTGTCAAAATCACTTTTTGTCAAAATCAGTGAATATCTCCTCATGATCCGCTACCTGTCTGTTCTGTGTGTGCTGAAAAACAATCTGGTGTTAATACACATCCTAGGATCTGTGAACTGGTCTGTAAACAAAGGTGGCCCACCGTAAGCTAGCAACATGCCAGTTCACTGAGCCTAGGCTCTGTATAAACACTGGATTTTCTTTTCCGGTGCACACACAGTACGGACAGGTAGCGGATCGTGAGGAGATAATCTCTGATTTTGACAAAACGTTTTTTGACAACAAGCGTTCCACAGAATTGTTGACTCCACCTTTAAAGATGGTTGTTTAGTACACATATACAGACGCAACAAGTTTAATTTCATAAAAAAAAATTAATTCCTCACACATTGAAAAAAAACAAGGAATCAAGTAAATTATATTAAATGTAGTGTCAAAATTTCTACATTATAAAACTTCATCAACTCGTTTGGCAATGGTTTGAATGTAACAGACATTCATTCATGTGGAAAAAGTTACGCATTATAGCTTTAATGAATTCCTTGTTTTTTGCAGATGGGTGAAGCCTCTTGAATGCAATTTCTAATGTCTTATCTAGATGTACAGTATGTTATGCTCCTTGAAAAGCACCTTGTGTCTGAATTGTGCTATAGAAATAAACTGGCCTTCTTTTCAGATGGGTGAAGTTTGAGGAGAAGGTGGAGGAGGGGGGAGAGAGGTGGTCTAAGCCCCACGTCTCCACCCTGACGCTGCACAGTCTGTTTGAGCTCAGGACGTGTCTGCAGACTGGGAGCATTCTGCTGGACATGGAGGGATACTCACTGCCTCAGATAGTCGGTCAGTTCAACACAAGCATCTATTTTCCATTTTATCTATTTGTATTTATTAATTTATTTTTTGATTTTATCTGTTTTAAATCGATTAATTTATTTTTTATTTTATTTTTTATTTTATATATTTTTATTTAATTTATTTTTTATTCTTAATTGTTTTAAATATTTTTTTTATGTATACATTTGACTCAATGCCTCAGATAGTGAGTTAGTTGCAGCATTTATATGTTTTAACAAAATTTACATACAAATTATTTTAGAATTTTTTAATATATATTTTTATTTATTTATTTTTAATATAACATTTTTTCTTTTTTTACGTATACATTTGATTCATTCAAATCTATTCTACTAGGGCAAATACATTTAATGCTCTTTTGTTAAAGTTTAAAACTGAATACTATACCCTCCAGACAACAACACCGCAGACATTTGATATGTGGTTTAAATAGGTAAAAACTCGGGATGGAACAAGGGATCGGAACTTTGCAATTATTTTTAACAATTATTTTTAAATTAAATTACAATTGCATCTCTTAATGTCATGTTTTGTTTTATTTTTTTGCACCAAGTTATGGAGAGTAGTAGTTGTATTGATATCGGTATCAAAATCCTTACGAAACCGATCCCTAGTAAAAACTAATACAAAATGTCTCTATAGTCTCTTAACAGTCGCACTGAACCAACATCAGACCAATTTGTATGCAGGAAGGGTAGAACACCTGTGAAAATGATACAACATAGTAACTGTACTTGTATAAATGGTTTGTAAATGGTCCATTGTTATTGTTTAATCTAAATATAAACGTTATTTTCTCCAGATGAGATCGTGGACAGACAGATAGCTGACGGTCTCATTCACGCCGATCTCAAGGAGAAGATCAGCTTCGTGTTGCTACGGAAACACAGACACCAGACCAAGAAGCCGATGCACCGCTCGCTGGCCGACATAGGGAAGTCCTCCAACGCCAGTAAGTTTATATACGCCGTGTGTTCACATTTTAAACTACAACAATTTTCAACATCTACTAAAGTTAAAGCTGGGGTATATGATTTGGGGAGAAAATGGCAGTTGGGATAGAGATTCGAATCCAAATACCTCAACCGCTCCACTTGTTCTCTTTGGTCCCTCCCCTATGGTCCCTCCCTGACACGCTCTACACCAACAAAGTCGTGCCAAAGTGAATGGACAGTCCCAACAGCCAATAAGAACAGGGAATCAGAGCCTCAGTCTGATTGGTCAAAGTGTACAGCTCAGGTTAACTTTGACCAATCAGAAATCATATACCCCAGCTTTAATCTAACCTTCTAATATAAGGGCACCGTTTTTGGTGTCAACATTGGTAGGGACACAACCAAACCTCCCCTAATAATTTACAATTAAGGTGGAGTCAGTGATTCTGGAGAGCACTTATTGACAAAATTCCTTTTTTTCAAAATCAGTGAGCGTCTCCTCATGATTTTCTACCTGTCCGTACTTTGTGTGTGTTAAAAAAAAATCTGGTGTTAATAAACAGCCTAGGCTCTGTAAACTGGTATGCAAACAAAGGGGGCCCGTTGTAGCTAGCAACATAACAGTTATCAGAGCCTAGGCTGTGTTATAACACTGGATTTTACTGGAAGTATTCTCCAGAATCGCTGACTCCACCTTTTAATCCATAATGTCATATATTTGATCTCGGTACCGTTTAAAGTTCTGAGATGTTATGGAATCCAAATATTGATAGAGACGATTCTGTTGTCCAGAAATATTGGTAGGTACATGTCCCTACCATTCATTATGCAAACCTACGCCCTTGGTCTAGTTACATATACTTATGCTTGCTTTGTTTCATGCCATTTTCCCTGCGCTCCGAATTGCATACTCTTTATTTTTTCTATTCTACATACTAAATCTGACTAAGAAAATAATCTAGTTAGGATGCAGTAGTAGGCATACTATTGGGACATACTTTTACTCTCTTATTTCATCCTAACAAGGCTCCTTGATCTTGCCTCTTGCTTTTATATCCGTTGCATCCCTGTTTGTTTTCATACGGAGGCTCCGTCGATGTGACGTCACTTCAAGTGCGCACTGGATAGCATGCTGTTTTCAACACTAAAAATCTTGACCAGATGTAGTAGACATCCGGGTATTTCTAACCATCCTAAATCTGGCCACAATAGTCGGGACATCCTAAATCTTTTTTCTACCGTACTAAAAAGTAGATAGTATGGGGATTGGAACGCAGGGCATGATTCATCACCTTTCCTCATAAAATCACTTCATCTTCTTCTCTGTTTGTCGTTCTCCTACTTCTTCTACTGCTAAATAGAAGGTAGTACTCAGGGTAACCTGAACCGTTGCACTAGCACAGCCTCTGGCATCAACCAGTCCACTGACGACCTTCGCCTTAGGCAGCCAGGCAGCCTGGGCCATCTGCGTGAGTGTTAATACATCATTATACTATCTATGGTTAATACACCACAGAGAGACACGCATTCATTCATTCAGAACTACACATACACACAGGCATGAAGGCACTACACACACACACACATTTATACAACTACACACACATACATACACACACACATACCTTGCATTCACACACACACACACACACACCTTGCATGCATGCACACATAAGCACACACACACAAACACGCACACACACATACACACTCATACACCTTTCTACTTTACTCACTTCCTAACTTTCTGTGCTTTACTCTTTGATTTCAATAAACTCTAACCCCAGATTTCATAACTTCAGATGTTTTTATGTGTGTGTGTGTGTGTGTGTGTGTGTGTGTGTGTGTGTGTGTGTGTGTGTGTGTGTGTGTAATCTACCCTCGTCATGAACACAACGTATTGGTCGTGATGTGTTAACATTACAGATTACAGAACGCGTGTGTGAACATTTGCTACATTTTTCTTTCATGAATCTAGATGAATAGGATTATGAAGAAAAAAAAGTGAGCGGTGTGTTATACTGTGTGGTATGCTATTGTTCTCCTTTTGTTCAATTGTACTTTGTGATTCTAAAATCTGCTTTGAAGAGGTAAAAAAAAGGGAGAAATAATATTTGAAAATACTAATCTTTCTCAGAACCAACTGAAGTTTTTTTTTCCCACACTTATTGGGACAGGCTTGAATGCTATATTGTTGAGAAACATATTTTGCAGGGCTAGGTTTCAGTTAAATCAAATCAAATCAAATCAAATCAGTTTTTTTTTGTATAGCCCGATATCACAAATAGACATTTGCCTCAGTGGGCTTTACATTCCATACAGTACGACTCTGCCTTTAGACCCTTAGCTCGGCTGAGGAAAAAAGTCCCAGTAAAGTTACTGATTTCAGTCACACTCATAACATTTGTTGGATTCACCAGGTTTTTAGGGGTGCTGTATTCTTTGTGTTTTGTTAAGTAATTAATTAAAGTATGACTCATGGTGTAAGACTGTAGCCTGGTGCTACCAGACCATCGTACTTCATTTCATTTGTACAGAAGGTCTGGCATTGCTGTAATTGGCAAACGTTCACTCAAATTTGGCCGGAAGTAGGCGGGCGGGCGGAGCCAGGCTAGTAAGACTGTGCTCTTTTGGTTATATTTGTTTATTGATTTCCACAGCACCAATTCCCCCTGAGTTTGTTATTCACCGCACCTTATGTTTTTGTCCTAAACAATATCTAAATATAATCTAAATCTTTATAATTGAATAAACAACTTTAATTTACAATTTACAACTGGTTTTATGTTGCTTGCTTTATCCGTAGACTAGCTGGAAGTAACATAATAATAACATTTTAATCGGATACAATTTTGCACAATTTTTCCTCACATATTACTGGATGTGAAAACGTTCAGTCTTTGATGTTACATTGTTTGTTTCTTGCTAAGTATTATTCATAAGAATGTGTTTCTTTTTCAGATCCTTCCATGAGCCGAAGCATGAACGATATCTCAGACACACCGAGCTCAGACCAGGTAAATGATTAGTTCTATATTTACTGTGTGTGTGTGTGTGTGTGTGTGTGTGTGTGTGTGTGTGTGTGTGTGTGTGTGTGTGTGTGCAAGTGGGCGCTTTTGTGTTTTTAAAAATACTAATAATACATATTCATATACATTTAAGTGTCTTTACAAATAGAGTACACATTAATAGTACAAGAATTGCTATCCTTATTCTTTGAAACATACAACATTTGCCATTATGTCAAATGGTTGTAAAGCAAGGCAAGTTTATTTCTACAGCACGATTCAGACACAAGGCCATTCAAAGTGCTTTACAGGGGCAAGAAATACATCAAGATTAAAATACATCAAGTATAGAATAGACATTAGAAAAGCGAATGGTAAAGCAAACAGGACTTTAACTTATTTGTAAACATAGTTGAAGTCCACTGGTGAAAAGTATAGTATATGGTTTACTTGTAGAAACACAAAAACATGCATTTGAAATATACATATATATATTTTTAAAACAACACCAAGGTCTGACAACTATTGTACTTTTACAAAAAATTGGTTGCGTGCCCAATTTTCCTTGACCTACATTTCCCCCGCCCCCCCCCCCCCGACATACAGTACAAACTCTCACTCAAATCTCTCTGTCGAAGCTGTTATTGATTTGTGCTAATCTAATCTGCTGTTGCCGGTGGAAACACAATGATGGATTATTCCGGGTCAGAAGACATAATGCGTCACATTACCTCGCCATGTATGAAGTTGTTTTTTCTGCACTGCAAAAAATTAAGAAGTTAGGAAAAAAAATTTAAATTTCAAGGTTAAATGTCTGTACTAGATTTTTTTTTAGTGTTGAGGCTAAAACTAAAACTCTATGGGCCGGTTTCGCAGACATGGATTAAGCCTAGTTCTGGACTAAATTGTATTTTCAATGGACAATCTCCATTCAAAATTCCATTTAGTCCAGGACTAGGCTTAATCCATGTCTGTGAAACTGGCCCAATAAGTTTGAAGGGAAGTTAAGTTATCTTTATTGTCAGTTGTACACGAGGCACATTGAAATTCATCTTTTCGCATATCCCCTCTCAAGTTACCACACTTCGGAGGGGGTCAGCTATAGTACAGCGTCCCTGGAGCAGTTTTGGGGTTAAGTGTCTTGCTCAAGGACACAATGGTAGAGATGGTGGGGCACCGTAGACGCAATACCAGCCTCTGCTAGTTTTACAACTAACACCCTCCTGTCCGGTGCCGGGGATCGAACCAGCGACCTCATGGTTACTGGTCGGCCACCTTACCTCTAGGCCATCCTACCACCCGTACCACAAACTGTCTACATTTGAGCCAACTCATTATCTACTGTTGAGATAACTTATTATTCATATGTAATGAAAATGTATCTTTCATATAAAATAAAAAAGTTCTGCATACTAACAATTTCAAACAATAACAGCTGTGCCAATAATTCTCTGTCGTACAGAAAACAAACAAAATCAAGTCAGTCAAAATGTTGATTCAAACTTTAAACAGTGTTAAAGCTGTCCGAAAAATTAAGAAATTGGCTCAACTTTAACTTTTTGGAATTCTTAGTATGTTGAACTCAAAATGTTAAGTTACATTAACATGTGAATGATAAATTATCTCAACAAAAGATAATGAGTTGGCTCAAATATAGACAGTTTTCCTTCAAACTTAAAGCTGGGGTGGAGGATTTGGGGAGAAAATGGCAGTTGGGATGGAGTTTCGAATCCAAATACCTCAACCGCTACGCTTGTTCTCTTTGGTCCCTCCCCTACGGTCCCTCCCTGACACTCTCTACACCAACAAAGTCGTGCCAAAGTGAATGGACAGTCCCAACAGCCAATAAGAACAGAGAATCGGAGCCTCGATCTGATTGGTCAAAGTGTACAGCTCAGTGCACAGTGTACATGTTAACTTTGACCAATCAGAAATCACATACCCCAGCTTTAAGAGTTTTAGTTTTAGCCTCAAAACTCTGAAATCTAGTTGCAGACAGTTGACTTGAAATTTTGAGTTTCGCTAACTCCTAACTTTTTACAGTGTGTGTTTGAATTTGATAAAAGTTGAGCCTTAGTTTATGAGTTGGCAGAACTACTCTTAATCCTTTTTATCCACACAGCATTGTTGCTCAGGTGGGATTTAGCTAAATATCTGTGATTATAATTGTGTGTGTGTGTGTGTGTGTGTGTGTGTGTGTGTGTGTGTGTGTGTGTGTGTGTTGTGTGTGTGTGTGTGTGTGTGTGTGTGTGTGTGTGTGTGTGTGTGTGTGTGTGTGTGCGCGCGCTTATTTATAAGCTTTTACTTGTTTCCCAGAGCAAACATACTATTGAAATTCTCCTTAAAGCAAAAGTGTTTAACTTTTTAAAATTAACGAATGCCGATATATTTAAGTCATCGCCAAACAAGTTGATACAAAGTTGATTATACAACAAAAAAAAACACAAAACTCTCTCTGTATTTCTCAGTATGGCAGCGTTTACAAACTGGTGCCCCCCCCTCATCCCCCCTCCCCCCTGACACTGGTGCAGGAGCTCAGAAAAATCCCAAGAAGAGCCCAAGAAATGTTTCAGTCAGTTGTTGATTGTACTGCTAAGAAAAAAACCTGGACGTACAGCAGAAGGTATAAAATCCATGTGCCATCACTGAAGGCTTTACCTCATGTAGATGCACCGACAGAGATTTGTAAATACTCAGAATTCCTCATGGGGAGCGACAGAATTTACGCACTATAGCTTTAAATATCTATTTTTTTTAACTACGGCAATGATTTTGCAGCAAAGTTCGCAATGAACAAGGCTTTGTTTTACTCTGTGTATATGTGTGTATGTGTGTGTGTGTGTGTGTGTGTGTGTGTGTATGAGAGTGTGTGTGTGTTATGTAAGTAAATATCTTTCTGAGAACTTCAAAGCAAGTTAAAGACAAGAAGTCATGCATGCGAACCTCAAATCTGGTTTAATTATTTGTTCACAGAAGTTGGCACGGCAACAACCAGCTTGCTTTTGATCTGTACCAGTATGCTCAGTGCACACACTCTTTCATATGACATCATAACATATAATGCCTACATATCGGGGTGTGTGTGTGTGTGTGTGTGTGTGTGTGATTGAGAGAATGAATGTGTGTGTGTGATCATTCTTACATTAATTCTTAGTATGCTTGATTGAAATGTCTGGTTTGCAGTTGCCTAGTAAGAAATAGTTAGGAGAGAGAGAGAGAAAGAGAGGCAGAGTGATAGAAAGATATAAAGAGGGAGAGAGGGAGAGAGAGTGATATAGAGAGGGAGAGGGAGAGAGAGAGAGGGAGAGAGAGTGATAGAAAGATATAGAGAGGGAGAGAGAGTGATATAGAGAGGGAGAGGGAGAGAGAGAGGGAGAGAGAGTGATGTAGAGAGGGAGAGGGAGAGAGAGAGAGAGGGAGAGAGAGTGATAGAAAGATATAGAGAGGGAGAGGGAGAGAGTGATAGAAAGATAAATAGAGAGAGAGAGAGTGTGTGTGAAATAGAAAACAGTTGGTGAATTGACTCTGAAAGCTGCCTTACCAGATTAGGGAGAGATTTTGATTAAGCGCCGACCACTCCATTGCCTCGTGCTTATACTGGGAAACCAAAAGAGCTGCTATGCTGGGTTTTATATTGTGTGTGTGTGTGTGTGTGTGTGTGTGTGTGTGTGTGTGTGTGTGTGTGTGTGTGAGTGAATGAATTCAAAGATTTCATGTGGCACAAGGCCTTTATTTATTAAAGCTATAGTGCGTAACTTCTGTAAGTAATTATAACAAAACTGTCAGTGTGTCTACATGAGGTAATCCTTCAGTGATGGAATGCTAAAACATTTTTTTGGCTCTTCTTGGGATTTTTCTGAGCTCCTGCTCCAGTGTCTGGAGAGGGGGGGTGTTCACCTGAATGCAACTTAAACATGATATTTCTCTTCTCTCTCTCTCTGTCTTTCTCTCTCTCTCTCTCTGTGTCCTTCCCATTCTCTCTCTCCCCCTCTCTCTCTCTCTGTCTTTCTCTCTCACCGCCTCTCTCTCTCTCTCCCCCCCCCTCTCTCTCTCTCTCTCTCTCCCTCTCTCTCTCCCCCTCTTTCCCCCCTCTCTTTCTCTCTCCCCCCCCTCTCTCTCTCCCTCCCTTCCCCCCTCTCTCCTTCTCTCTCTCCCTCTCCCCTCCCCCCCCTCTCTCTCCCTCCTTCCAGTTAAAGAATAAGTTCATGAAGAAGATTCCTCGTGATGCAGAAGCCTCTAACGTGCTGATAGGAGAGGTGGACTTTCTGGACAAGCCGTTTGTCTCGTTTGTTCGTTTGGCTCAAGCTACGACTCTGGGAGGGTTAACCGAGGTCCCTGTGCCTACAAGGTCTGGGGCGAAATATATATATATATTTTTTTTATTAACCTTTATTTTTCCAGCAATATTTTCATTGAGACTCAAAATCTCTCTTTTCCAAGAGAGTCCTGGCCAAGAAGGAGGCAGCATAAAAACTTAAAAGTTTCACATTAAAAAACAAAATTTCACGCTTAAAACAAGATACAAAACACAATAAAAAAATAAAATAAAATAAAAAGTCACAAAGCATCACTCTCATTGGCAGTAAGTCAGTGTTCAGTAACCGGGCATGTACAGTTTGTGGTTAAATAGTCCTTAATCCTGCTTTTGTAATTGTTCATGGTGATAAGGGATTCCAGTTTAAGGTGTTCCTGTAGCTTGCTTTAATAATGTCCTTCCTTTACTTTTATTATTCAAAGTGAAAAGCGTTTCTATTTTAGATCGCGTATTAGTGGAGCGGCTAAGTGCCTATTCTAATCAGAATCTTTCAGTTGATGATACAAGCGTGAAAATCGTCCGAGACATTTGAAACTGTGAATATGAAAAATTCACATAGAAATGTTTTTGGTTATTTTATTAAAACTTTTTTTTTTCATTTCATTGTCTCGGACAATTTTCTTGCCAAGTGACCCATGGAGACTGCTCATGCCAATTTGTAGCGCTTGAATCACAAATTGAAAGATTGTAGCTCTGATCTGCTCCACTATATTCAACTGTAGGCTATATTTTTTTTCTTTTTTTTTAACCTTTATTTCTACAGGTAAATCCCATTGAGTCCGAAGACTCTTTTGCAAGGGAGACCTGTTCCCATTTACACGTTACCATTCACACACACATTCATACACCGATAGCAGGCTAACTATTGACATTCACACGAGACAAGGTGGGTGAAGTGTCTTGTCCAAGGACACAACAACTATGACACAGGTGGCAGGGCGGGGATCGAACCTCCAACCCTTTGATCATCGGCCGACCCGCTCTACCAACTGAGCCACAGTCGCCCCAATAGTTTTTTTGTTGTTGTTGTAAACTTTATACTTTGCTGTTTGATTAATGTATTATTGTAAATCAGTAAAGCACTTTGAGTTTCCTTTGTTATGTATGTAATGTATTTCTAGTTAACAGATTTTTTTTTAAATATTTGGACAGGTTTCTCTTCATCCTTCTTGGTCCTCACGGCAAAACCAAATCTTACAATGAGATCGGCCGAGCTATCGCTACGCTAATGGTGGATGATGTAAGTACTGGTTACTGGCACTATTTGAACACATACAGTATTTTTGAGTGTGTTACAGGAACACAAAATCAGCTGGAAACTTCAGATAAATTATGTAGGAACAAAAGTCAAATTTAGTGATATGAGAGGATAGAGGAGAAATAATTTAGAGCTATATACGTCTTTAATTCCATTTACTCGTTTTCACACACTGTTGCTTTAGATTTGTGTTTTTCTTATTTGTTTTTTATCCCAATTATGTTTGAAATTAATAATTAATTCATATTTCAGCTTTCAGTGAAGTTGCCTATGAAGCTTGTTTTGTTTGTTTCCTTAAATTTTTTTTTAAATTTTTATGATTTGAACAAATAAATCAATCAATATTTCCCTGTCAGTTGTTCAGTGACTTTGCCTATAAAGCAAGGTCCTTATAAAAGTTATTTTTACACACAATTGCTCTTGTTTTGTTTGTCTTAACTGCTTTTTGTATCTTACATTTCCATGATTTAAGCAAATAAATACATTTATATTAATATTAAATTGATAGCATTATTATTTCCCTGTCAGTTGTTCAGTGACGTTGCGTATAAGGCGCGGGACCGTGAGGACCTGATCGCGGGCGTGGATGAGTTCCTGGACGAGGTAATCGTGCTGCCTCCGGGGGAATGGGACCCGAAGATACGCATCGAACCCCCAAAGAAGGTCCCTTCAGCTGAGATGAGGCAAGAGCATATATATGTCTGTCTGTCTGTCTGTCTGTATGTCTATCTATCTGTCAGTCAGTCAGTCAGTCAGTCTGTCTGTCTGTCTGTCTGTCTGTCTGTCTGTCTGTCTGTCTGTCTGTCAATCTATCTATCTATCTACAAGCTGAGATAAGGCAAGAGCATTTTAACATTCATAATCATATATTAAAACCTGTTATCTCCAATAATACTAATTACAATAAACGGTATATGGCATGATGCGATATGGACAAATTGCAACATTGGGGATTAACATGACACATAATGATTGGGTAAAATTGTTCCTATATCTAAAATTCTACTCAATTTTTCTCTACAATTTTGCCCATTGTAAAATTGTTGTGTGTGTCTGTCTGTGTGTGTGTGTGTGTGTGTGTGTGTGTGTGTGTGTGTGTGTGTGTGTGTGTGTGCGCGTGTGTCTGTCTGTACCACAGGAAGTCTGTTCTGAACCTGAATGAACTGGGTCAGATGAACGGTTCGGCCGGTGGAGCCGCCGGAGGAGAAGACACAGAGTTTCCTGCTCCACATGAACTGGGAGAGGAACTACAGTTCACTGGGAGGTACGAAGGAGGGGGAACTAATATCATGTGACACAGGGGGGCAGTTATATCCTCCCTGCGTTCCGAATCTCATACTTTCTACTATATAGTATGTAGAAAAAAAGATTTAGGATGTCCCGATTCTTGTGGCCAGATTTAGGATCTTTAGAAGTACCCGGATGTCCTACTTCATGCGTACAAGATTGTTAGTGTTGAAAACTGCCATCCTATTTGGGCGATTCTGACCCACAATCCGGTGCGCATGTGAAGTGACGTCACATCGACGAAGCCTCCATATGAAAATAAACGGGGATGTGCCGGATATAAAAGCAAAGAGGCAAGATCAAGGCGCAATGTTATGATGAAATAAGAGAATAAAAGTATGTCCCAATAGTATGCCTACTGCATCCTAACTAGATTATTTTTATGGTCAGATGTAGTATGTAGAATAGAGAAAAGAGTATGCGATTCGGAACGCAGGGCCAGTGCTGTATTTGAAATCATTCCCTATTCACTCATTCACTATTGAAATTAACCACTGAGAGTTCAAACACTACTACAAAATGGCGTGCACCCTATATAGTCCACTATATCCGTGATAGGGAACGATTTCAAACACATCTGGGCTGTGTTCCAAACGGCCTACTAACGTCCTCCCACCTACACACTCAACATGTATATGCTACATACTGTCTACTTAACGATCGATTGTGTATGCGAGGTGCGTCGAAACCGTTTACACTGAAGTATACAGAAGCAATAAAGTATTTTAAAAAAAAACTTCAGTGTCGTTTGAAAAGATGCAATGCATTGTGGGGCGGTTGAGTAGGAAAAGTAACCTATCGAACCTGGAAGAAAGTACTCATCCGGGCATTCCTCGTCTAGACAAACTCGCATACACAACACAACCACAACATCCTTAAATTGACGTCAAAATTAGTATGAGTAGGATGTTAGTAGGGCTTTCGAACACAGCCATGGTTCTATCATATATTAACTTGGTAATATTAATATTATAATATCTATTGTCCTTTTTTGTCTTTATATGCTTTTTCTTTTGGGTCATTGGTGTGATTTCTAATGTCTAGTTGTGCTTGACACCATACTGTGATAGTATATAGGCCAACTACCCTGTACGTCAAGGTAGTACTGTTCATTTTGTATTTGTTTGTAAGATATTGGCTATGTTCGTTCACTGTGCCGATGTCCTCCCCCTTGGTCCTACCAGGTTTGCGGGCGGCTTGTGGCTGGACATTAAGCGTAAGGCTCCGTGGTACTGCAGTGACATCTACGACGGCTTCCACATCCAGTCCATCTCGGCTGTGCTGTTCATCTACCTGGGCTGCATCACCAACGCCATCACCTTCGGAGGGCTGCTAGGAGACGCTACCGACAACTACCAGGTCTGACTGATTGACATCTTATGGCTAGTTGTTGTAAAAAATGAATTTGACCATTCGGAATTCGAATTACAGATGTCAGCAACTAAATTTTGAGTATTTCTAATAACATTTTCACTAGTCAAAAAACTGAATTACGGCAGTAAGCTAGAGAGTTGTGATATAAATTGACAATGGATAGATAGATAGACAGACAGATACACATTCAGACTATCTTTTAAATGTTACTTGGTCTTGCAATATACTCACTCACTCACTTATCTCCCCCTTAGGGTGTGATGGAAAGCTTTCTGGGCACTGCTCTGGCTGGGACGGTGTTCTGTGTGTTTGGGGGACAACCTCTGATCATCCTCAGCTCTACTGGACCCATCCTCATCTTTGAGAAACTGCTCTTTGAATTCAGCAAGTGAGTATGAGCATAGACAGAAGTACAATGATCTATCTGTCTGTACAGTACACAAGGTTACAACGCCATTAGGCAAGTTAAATTAAGGACTTTTTGAATGCTATTTGGAATTACAGACTAGTGGCGAAAAGAATCCCACTTCTTATGTATTGGTATGGCCTTTGATTATTTAAGATCATGGGTGGGATGAATCCAATGCATTTTAAGACTATTTATGGAGTGTAAACCAGATTTAATACTTGATATTGATACTTGAGCCTACTGAGTCTGAAAACTGCCCACTCTATTGACAAAGGCGACTGTGGCTCAGTTGGTAGAGCGGGTCGGCCGATGATCAAAGGGTTGGAGGTTCGATCCCGCCCTGCCACTTGTGTCATAGTTGTTGTGTCCTTGGGCAAGAAACTTCACCCACCTTGCCTCGTGTGAATGTCGATAGTCAGCCTGCTATCGGTGTATGAATGTGTGTGTGAATGGTAACGTGGGAAAGGAAAACAGGTCTCCCTTGCAAAAGAGTCTTCGGTCTCAATGGGATTTACCTGTATAAATAAAGGTTAAAGAAAGAAAGAAGTTTAAAACGTTACTAAAGACTCACTTTTTTGCATTGGCCTTTGACACAAGTTGAGACTTTGACACTCCTACGCTTTTTTTTATTAAATGTTTCTCATCTTATATGTTGTTTTGTATTGTCTCTTGTACACAGCATTTTGGTCGACTGATGTTTTTGAATGTGCTTTAGAAATACATTTGACTGTGACTTTCTACTTTCTCATAAGCTCTTTATGACTCCCTTCCGTACAAGCATTCTCCAGAATCACTGACTCCACCTTTGATGCCTTATTTCTGGATGAATTCAATGCATTTTAAGACTATTTAAAAGAGTGCAAATACCCAGATATAATACTTAAAGGGACACTGTGTAACATTTTAAGTAATGTATTTTCTAAAATCAATATCCTCATTCATAAATATGTCCTCATTGGTGTAAAATCACCTCTGCCAATAATCTGAATTATCTTCCTGAGCGGAGAATTACAAATATTAATATTACATTTTCTACATTGAGCAGGCAAGTCTTTTGGAGGAATCCATGTTGGTTGGAATGTCAGCAGGTGCATTGTTTAGAATTTAGAATAGTTCTTGTCCTTGAAGGCCACTGTAGCTTCTGTTATTATTCAAAAGGAGTGGGGTTACCCAGGGAGCGTTGCGTTCTAGAACTTTCTAGAACTTTCTTGATGATGTCATATTACACACTGCCCCTTTAATATAATATAAGCCCATTGTCCCTCTCTTCACAGGAGCAACGATATAGACTATATGGAGCTGCGTCTGTGGATCGGCCTTCATTCCTGTCTGCAGTGTTTCCTGCTGGTCGTGTCTGACGCTAGTTACATCATTAAATACATGACGCGCTTCACCGAGGAGGGATTCTCCAGCCTCATCTCCTTCATATTCATCTCTGACGCCATTAAAAAGATGGTAGGGGCTATTTTTTTAGTTTGTGTTAAAGCTGGGGTGGAGGATTTGGGGAGAAAATGGCAGTTGGGATAGAGATTCGAATCCAAATACCTCAACCGCTCCACTTGTTCTCTTTGGTCCCTCCCCTAGGGTCCCTCCCTGACACGCTCTACACCAACAAAGTCGTGCCAAAGTGAATGGACAGTACCAACAGCCAATAAGAACAGAGAATCGGAGCCTCACTCTGATTGGTCAAAGTGTACAGCTCATGTTAACTTTGACCAATCAGAAATCATAGACCCCAGCTTTAATTTAGTATTCATTCTTGCACCCACCCTTGAGACAGAAGTGCTAGTGTTTTTACTACGCCAGCTGTTGTTCCTGGGTGAGTGTACTGAGAGTCTACTTTTAAAGGTGCTCTGAGGAACTTTCAGTTTGTGTTAATTCTTGTGGCCCCCTTTGGAGAAAAGCGGTAGTGTTTTTACCACGCCAGCTGTAGCTCCTGGGTGAGAGTATATCCATAAAAACTATTAAAAACTAGTATTCTTTGCACTGATGGTCTCGTTTGCTGTTACATGTCATTTATGATCATCAGAGGAAAAATTTGACTTTTAAAGAAATATTTAAAAGTTCCTTGTGACTACTTTAAAAACCAAATATCCAGAGAATAGACCAGTGCTTGATAAAAATGAAATGTTTGCCTTCATTGTCTCACAGAGAAAAATAAAAAAAATAAAAATCTGTTTTGCTTCTTCACAGGTAGGAGCCTGGAAGTATTACCCGATGAACCGCGGATTCAAACCGGATTACATCACCTCCTATAAGTGTGACTGCATCCCGCCAGACCAGGGTGAGGCATCACAGACACACACACACACACACACACACACACACACACACACACACACACACACACACACACACACACACACTTCACCTCCCACCAGACCAGGGTGAGGCATCACACTCTTCTTCTATGCTTTCTATTAACATGTTCTCTCTTTTGAATGCTACACAGAGATTGTTATAATCATAGTTGCACAGTTTGGTTTGGTATGGAATTGTCACCCCAAATCTGACTTGCGTTTCTACTGCCGACAGTTATGCGGGAGCTACGTAACTACGGTGACATCATAGCAGCGGTACACCAATACATTAGGCCGCCAGTTAATTCAGTAAATAGAAAGAATGCTTCACAGTAAACAAAGAGCTGCGCGCCGACATGTTTCTCTCAACACACAAACTTTCACTCTTGCCGTTTTGGTTTTGGACTTATTATTTGATGTTTACTTTGTGTCCTGTCTGTTTCTGCCTCATTCCTGGATGCTGTCTGATAACGTGAGTGTACACATGTAATTATGAACCCTGGTAAAGCATGTGTGAATAACATTTAAAGGTGGAATCAGTGATTCTAGAGAACGCTTGTCGTCAAAATAACTTTTTGACAAAAATCTGTGAATATCTTGTCACGATCCGCTACCTGTCTGTACTGTGTGCACTGAAAAAAAGATCCAGTGTTAATACACAGCCTAGTCTCTGTAATAGGGCATGTTGCTGGCCAAGGTGGCTCTTAGCTAGTGGATTGTGAGGAGATATTCACTACTTTTACGAAATTGATCTTGACAACAAGGGTTCTCCTGAATCACTGACTCCAACTTTAAAAGGAAAACTTGGTGAAATATTCCTTTAACCGACGCCAACATTGTTAATTGACTCAGCTAGAATTGAAAATGGTTGACCATATTTCCTTGTTTATAAATCCTCCCTGTCATATTACCCATAATTCATTTGGGTTTCTCCTTTTCCTTGTTGTGTTTTTTTTTGCTTGTTCAGCATCTGCGCTCGGATTCAACATTTCAGTTCCAATGTCAGACGATAACATGACTATGCTGGTAGGTGTACATATGTGTATGGTGTACAAGAAGCCTACAAACTGTTTCTATGCTCCTACCTTTGTCCTTTTTGTCTGTCTGTAGTTAAACTAATTTATATATTAATATTATAACATATAATATGCTGCCATACATGTCCCTTTTCTCTCTCCGTAGTTTAACCTGACGGACATGTCATGGGGTTCGCTGAGTAAGAAAGAGTGTGTGAAGTATGGCGGAGAGTTGGTGGGAAACGCCTGTAAATACGTGCCTGACCTGGCCCTCATGTCCTTCATACTGTTCTTTGGGACTTACTCCATGACCGTCTCGCTCAAGAAATTCAAGTTCAGTCGCTATTTCCCCACTACGGTAAGACTAATGCAGAGATGGACATTATTTAGTTATTCTATGATGGCTTTTTTTGGCGTTTATAAACTCTTTCCCACCCTGAAAAATAGACAACCCTGCATGATAAAGGTTAGATTATTGCATGAATGTAGTCAAGTTTAAAAGATAAGGTTAGAGTATTCCTTAGTTTAGATATAGTCAAAAAAAACTCAACATAAATATTTTATTATTCAAAATTCAGTGTGTAACATCCAGAAGCTCACCACTAGATGATGCTAAATACTCCCATATTACACACTGTACCTTTTTAATAGAATAATATTTGGGAGACATTGTATATATGCATCCATTATATCTGATCGAACAATCCCACATCCATTTTGTGTATTAATCCTCAGCTGAAAATAGTCAAACCACCACCATACATGTACCAGCATGTGTATAAATAGCACCCAGTACTGTCTATGGTCTTCCCCTGTCCCCATGTCTGTCTCTCTCTCCCTCTCTCCCCGTCTCCAGCTGCGTTCCCTCCTCAGTGACTTCTCCATCATTCTCTCCATCCTGCTCTTCTGTGGGCTGGATTACCTGTTAGGACTGGACACGCCCAAACTGCACGTTCCCACAGAAATAAAGGTCCCACTCCCAAAACTGTTCCTAACACTCCTCTCCTATTACACTTAATAACATTGTTCTCCTACACTGCTCCTGTGACCTAATAACACTGCTTTTAACACTCCTAACTTTTGTATTTCTTTCCTTCAATTTTGTTGTTTTTATAAATGTCCTAAGTAATAAATCATTTATCCTGTACTATACAACCATACTCCTACACTGCTACCACACTGCTCCTATGCCCTAAAAAACGCTGCTTTTAACAGTAACGTCTTCCTAACCTAACATTTCTAATAAATGATTTAACCCGTTCAGATTCCAAGTTTGTTACAATGTATGTAACTTTTCCAGTTACCTTAGACAGAGGGGAAGCAGGAAATTCGAGAGGTTGCCATTTAAAAATTACAACATTACACCCAGAACTGACATTATGTGAACCTTCAATGTGGAGTCAGCGATTTTGGAGAATGCTTGTTGTCAAAGTCAGTGAACTGAACTGTTCTGAACGGGTTGATTCTGTGTACATTTACCAATGCAATGATTCTTTTATTAACAAAATCTTCTCTTTTTTCATGTCTGCACCTTTTTCTTGGACTTTTGGACGTATTGTCTACCTACTTTCCCTTCGCGTGTGTGTGTGTGTGTGTGTGTGTGGATCTGTGCCTGTGTGTGTGTGTGTGTGTCTGCCTGTCTGTCTGTCTGTGTGTGTGTGTCTGTGTGTCTGTCTGTCTGTCTGCGTGCATGTATGTATGTCTGTCTTTGCATTTGTGTGTGTGTGTGTGTGTGTGTGTGTGTGTGTGTGCATGTGTGTGTCTGTCTGTCTGTGCTTGCCAACATGTGTGTGTGTGTAAAGCTGAGGAAGTTAATCAGTGATTTTTCCATCTTCATGTCCATCATGACTTTTGTGGGTCTGGATATGTTGATGGGGTTAGACACTCCCAAACTAATCGTGCCCACCGAGTTCAAGGTATTTGATTTCTCACTAAAATGTGTGTGTTTGAATATGTCTGTGTATTTATAACTTGCATGATTGCATGTGAATGCATGAAATTCTTTAAAATGGACTTGTGCGTTCACCTTGACACCTGTGCCATATTTATTATTGTCTGTGTGTGTATCTGTCTGTGTTTGTGTATTTGCGTGAGTGTGTGTGTGTGTGTGTGCGTCTCTCCGTCCGTCTGTCTGTCTGTCTGTATGTATGTATGTATGTTTGTCTGCCTGTCTCTCTCTCTCTCTTTCTGTCTATGCATGTGTGTCTGTCTGTCTGTTTCTCTCTGTCTCTTTGTTTCTCTCTCTCTCTGTCACTCTGTCTATCTCTCTCTCTCTGTCTACGCGTGTGTGTGTCTCTCCGTCTGTCTGTATGTCTGTCTCTCTATCTCTCACTGTCTATGCATGTGTGTGTGTGTCTGTCTGTCTGTCTGTCTGCCTGCCTGTCTGTATATTTCTGTGCTTGCCTCTGTCTCTCTCTGTGTCTCTCTGTCTATGCATGTGTGTGTGTCTGTCTCTCTCTGTCTGTCTGTGTGCATGTTTATTTATGTGCTTACCTCTCTCTCTCTCTCTGTCTTTCTCTCTCTCCCCCCCAGCCGACCCGTTCGGACCGCGGGTGGATAGTGATGCCGTTCGGTAAGAACCCGTGGTGGGTTTACGTCGCCAGCGCCGTCCCCGCTCTGCTGGTCACCATCCTCATCTTCATGGACCAACAGATCAGCGCTGTCATAGTCAACCGCAAAGAGAACAAACTCAAGGTCTGAGAAATACACGGAAAAATGTGTCTGTTTTTATTTATTTCTTCTTATAGATTGATCTTTTTCTCTTTCTTTTTTAGGATTTATTTTGGCATTTTCAAGCTTTATTAGATAGTACAGAGTGGAAATGGGGAGACAGAGAGAGGGGGGGGGGGGGGTGACCTGCAGTAAAGGTCCACGGGTCGGATTTGAACCCACCACGACCAATGCAACTAAGCCTGGGCCCACATGGAAAAAATTTCTTTACAGGAAACATAGTTTAAATTCAACAAAATGTCTGGCCAAGTACCTGTTATCAGTAAATTTAACGTGAACTTTTAACCTTTTTCTTAATGTTAATTTGGACATTTTATGTGTAATTTTAGTAAGTGTGTGCTACTTTGGTCAGTTCATAGTTTACTTAAAAGTCTTACCTTATTTTAACTGACTGCTAATAAAAAAAAGAATATCCAACAGGGTTCCCACAGCTCATTAAAACCTTTGTAATTTTATGGCCTTGAAAGATTTTGAAAATAGACACAAATATTTCTGAGCAAAAAAGTCATAAAAATTCTTGAATTTATACATTTTGTGAAAGAAAGGGAAATTCAAGTTTTTCAAGTGACCATATAAGACATTTCCCACTATTGTTCGGCCCTACAATCCCAGTTAAATGGATTTTTTACCTTGCCGTCTACAGAAAGGCTGTGGCTATCACCTGGACCTGTTCTGGGTGGGTGTGCTGATGGCTGTGTGTTCGTTCCTGGGTCTGCCGTGGTATGTGGCGGCCACAGTCATTTCCATCGCACACATCGACTCTCTGAAGATGGAGAGTGAGTCCAGCGCACCGGGGGAGCAGCCACAGTTTCTAGGAGTCAGGTGAGGGAGAGACACAGGAAAAATATATTGTGAGAAGGTCATAGAAAGTATTTAATGAGATTAATTTAACTCTAGAGCTATTAGAATAATCAATGAATTTTATTATTGTGAAAATAGGATCCAGGATGTTAAACAAAAGACTATTCACCCAAAAAATATGCTGGGAGAAGGTCCTAGGAGTCAGGTGAGGGATATTATATACGAGGAAACTTTATTAGATATCTTGATGTTTCCTGATGAGAACTTGAAAAAAAAAAGGAAATTGTTATATCATATTGTTTTAATGTATTATGTAATACAACAGGAATTATATCTCTTGTTTTATCTCAAAATATGGCCAATTAATAAATATATATCTTTCTTTAAAAAATTGAGAAAAAAAGACTATTCTGACACCATCTAAAGTGAATATTTTTCCACTTAATTTATTTATTTTATTTTATTTAACTTTTATTTATACAGGTAATCTCATTGAGACACTGGGTCTCATTCTCAAGAAGGACCTGTTGGACATTAATGCATTTTTTAATATGTTCTGTTTTTATTTTATTTTACAGGGAGCAAAGGTTGACTGGAATTCTGGTGTTCGTTCTGACCGGACTGTCGATTTTCCTTGCTCCCATTCTACAGGTAAGATTGTACAGGCATGAATAAGGAAGAATTTTAGACCTTTTTACTTCATCCTATAATGTTCTAATATCATATTTCTTCAGTACATCCCGATGCCAGTGCTGTACGGGGTCTTCCTTTACATGGGAGTGGCTTCACTGAGTGGCATCCAGGTAACGTGACACACACTATATACATGTATATAATGTTCAGCCAGGCACAAGGCCGTTATTATAATATATATAGGGGAAGACATATCCTCTCCAATATTCAAATGTGCTCAAATTGCATATCATATAGAAATATTAAATATAGCCTAAATATACAAATATACCTACAAGAGCAAGTTCTGCACCATCATCTGAAACATTAATTAATTAAGGTATTTAAAACCATAACTAAACTTAAAGGTGCAGTGTGTAACATGACATCATCAAGAAAGTTCTACAAAGTTCTAGAATGCAACGCTCCCTGGGTAACTCCA
The DNA here is from genome assembly GCA_949357725.1 of Hyperoplus immaculatus. Classification (NCBI taxonomy): domain Eukaryota; kingdom Metazoa; phylum Chordata; class Actinopteri; order Uranoscopiformes; family Ammodytidae; genus Hyperoplus; species Hyperoplus immaculatus. Next base: position 27,559,645 of record OX442365.1, read on the forward strand.
ACCCTTTAGAATAATAACAGAAGCTACAGTGGCCTTCAAGGACAAGAACAATTCTAAATTTTAAACAATGCACCTGATGACATTCCAACTATGACACTTTCAAGATGGCGGCACTAAGCCTTGGTCCAAAATATGCAGAAATTTGGACATACATGAGACCCTTTCTAAGGGAAAAAATAATAATTCAAAAAAAAATTTTCAGCTATTATGCACTAAATTAAATGTACTTATGGATATTATAATTACTTTCTACAAAATCTGCTAGGAAATAAAACCCAAAATTCTACACACTGCAGGTTTAACAAATTGCCACTATTATTATTATTATTATTATTATGTTGTAGCCTATACTGCATTATGATCCTATAATTCCTACCATTATAAAAGAGAAAAAAACAAAGAGAAAAAAGTTCATCCAATGTATTTGTATAAATTAGAGCGTTGGTAGGACATGTGTTTTTTTTTTGTTTTTTTTTCTGTGGGACACCAAAGGAGATTTTGTCTGTATTTAATATTTATACTAGTTTAATAAGGCCATTTTCCATACATTTCTCTGTCTCAGTTCTGGGAGCGTATGAAGTTGTACCTGATGCCGGCTAAGCACCAGTCTCTCTCACCAGTGTCTCTGTCTGTCTGTCTTTCTCTCTCTCTCTCTGTCTGTCTGTCTGTGTGTCTGTCTCTCTCTCTGTGTCTCTAACATTGTGTGTGTTTCTCTATCATAGTTCTGGGAGCGTATGAAGTTGTACCTGATGCCGGCTAAGCACCAGTCTCTCTCACCAGTGTCTCTGTCTGTCTGTCTTTCTCTCTCTCTCTCTCTCTGTCTGTCTGTCTGTCTGTCCTGTCTGTCTCTCTGTCTGTCTGTGTGTCTGTCTCTCTCTCTGTGTGTCTAACATTGTGTGTATTTCTCTATCATAGTTCTGGGAGCGTATGAAGTTGTACCTGATGCCGGCTAAGCACCAGCCAGACTTCTCCTTCCTGCGTCACGTTCCCCTGAGGCGAGTTCATCTCTTCACGCTGGTGCAGATCGTCTGTCTGGCTGTTCTCTGGATCCTCAAGTCAACCTTCCTCGCCATTATATTTCCTGTTATGGTGAGAGAAACAAAACAATGGTCTGGTTTTTGGTGAATTGTTGGTGAATTCTTTGAGAAAAAATCATATTTCTGAAACAGTCTCATTTTACCTACTTGTGAGTAATGTTTGTGGTATTTAACTGATTCAAGATATCTGATATGCACAACATGTACTTACGGAAAAACTGGTGGGAACCAGCTCAAATAAAAATAAAATTCCAAATGTTCTACATTATAGTCTGAAAATGTATACATGGCTATATATATGGATCCAAACAATTTTTTCCCGCTATTATCTTCCCTGTTATGGTGGAAACTAACCTTCTGGCTTAATCTGGCATATTAACAGAAATATTTATTAATATGCCCTGTCCCTGTCAAATAAACAAATAAATATATATATACAGTATCTCACAAAAGTGAGTACACCCCTAACATTTCTTCAAATATTTCATTATATCTTTCCATGCGACAACACTGAATAAATGACACTTTGATACAATGTCAAGTAGTCAGTGTACAGCTTGTATAACAGTGTAAATTTACTGTCCCCTCAAAATAACTCGACACACAGCCATTAATGTCTAAACTGCTGGCAACAAAAGTGAGTACACCCCTAAGAAAAAATGTCCAAATTGGGCCCAAAGTGTCAATATTTTGTTTTGCCATCATTATTTTCTAGCACTGCCTTAACCCTCTTGGGCATGGAGTTCACTAGAGCTTCACAGGTTGCAACTGGAACCCTCTTCTACCCATTCATGACGACATCAAGGAGCTGGTGGATATTAGAGTCCTTGCGCTCCTCCATCTCCCGTTTTAGGATGCCCCAAAGATGCTCAATAGGGTTTAAGACTGGAGACATGCTTGGCCAGTCCATAACCTTTACCCTCAGCTTCTTTAACAAGCCAGTGGTCGTTCGGAGGGGTGTTTGGGGTCGTTATCATGTTGCAGTACTGCCCTGCGGCCCAGTATATGAAGGGAGGGGATCATGCTCTGCTTCAGTATGTCACAGTACATGTTAGAATTCAATGAACTGTAGATCCCCAGTGCTGGCAGCACTCATGCAGCCCCAGACCATGACACTCCAACCACCATGCTTGACTCTAGGCAAGACACACTTGTCTTTGTACTCCTCACCTGGTTGCCGCTCCACACTCTTAACACCATCTGAACCAAATAAATGTATTTTGGTCTCATCAGACCACAGGACATGGTTGCAGTAATCCATGTCCGTAGTCTGTTTGTCTTCAGCAAACTGTTTGTGGGGTTTCTTGTGCATCATCTTTAGAATAGGCTTCCTTCTGGGATGACAGCCATGCAGACCAGTATGATGCAGAGTGCGGCGTATGGTCTGAGCACTGACAGGTTGACCCCCCACCCCTTCAAGCCCTTCAGCAATGCTGGCAGCACTCATACGTCTATTTTCCAAAGCCAACCTCTGTGTACGACGCTGACCATGTGCACTCAACCTTCGTAAACTGGGCCGCAGGGTGGTATTGCAACATGATAACGACCCCAAACACACCTCCAAGACGACCAGTGGCATGCTAAAAAAGCTGAGGGTAAAGGTTATGGACTGGCCAAGCATGTCTCCAGACCTAAACCCTATTGAGCATCTTTGGGGCATCCTCAAATGGAAGGTGGAGGAACGCAAGGTCTTTAATATCCACCAGCTCTGTGATGCTGTCATAAATGGGTGGAAGAGGGTTCCAGTTGCAACCTGTGAAGCTCTAGTGAACTACATGCCCAAGAGGGTTAAGGCAGTGCTGGAAAATAATGGTGGCCACACAAAATATTTACACTTTGGGCCCAATTTGTAAATTTTTTCTAAGGGGTGTACTCACTTTTGTTGCCAGCAGTTTAGACATTAATGGCTGTGTGTCGAGTTATTTTGAGGGGACAGTAAATTTACACTGTTATACAAGCTGTACACTGACTACTTTACATTGTATTAAAGTGTCATTTATTCAGTGTTGTCCCATGGAAAGATATAAAGAAAAATGTGAAGAAATGTGAGGGGTGTACTCACTTTTGTGAGATACTGTATATTTTTTAAATAAATTTAAAATGTGCCTGTGTCCACTATTTACAGATCCTGGGTCTGATGGTGGTGCGTAAACTGCTGGACCTCATGTTCTCGCAGCACGACCTGGCCTGGATGGACGACATCCTGCCCGACAAAGACCAGAAGAAGAAAGAGGACGGAGACAAGAAAAAGAAAGAGAAGAAGAACGCAGAGCCCGAGAGCGACGAGGAGGTGAGAGGGAAACACACATAGGAAGGAGCCATTTTTTGGGGGTGGGGGATTTACTATGGCTGTGTTGTAAACGGCCTACTAACATCCTCCCTCCTGCAGCCACTATTATTAAATGAGTTATCATGGCATAAAATCAATGATCCTTGACTAGACTAGACAAGGTCATGTCATTGTTAGTATTTTTGTTGGAACATTTTCTAAACTATATTTTTTCCAAAGCATGAAAAGCAGGTGAAATAGACACGCTCACAACTACAGCAGTCTAAACTGGCCAAGCTATCTGTGCTAAAACAAAAAACACAAACTCGATTTGGAGAATTTTAGTATAGTATTTACTGTGCATTTTAGCTCCATATGTTGAAGGTTTGTCCTTTCTGACTTATATAATACTGTATGTTTCTCTTCTCTGCCCCACAGTGCTGCTGAAAAAGGCACTGTACAACATTTATTACATTTTACTGTCTGTCTATCCTCCTCTTAGTAAACCTGTCTGCCTCTCCCACTGTGTAAAAAACTGTTTATTAAAAGGTGCTACGAGGAACTTTTAAATATTTCTGAAACAGTCTCATTTTTCCCTCTGATGATCATAAATTACATGTTACAGCAAACGAGACCATCAGTGCAAAGAATGCTATTTTTATATAGTTTTTCTTAATGCCTTTGTCATGGGTATACGCTCACCCAGAACAACAGCCGGCGTGGTAAAAACACTACCGCTTTTGTCTAAAGGGGGCACTAGAATTAACACAAACTGAAAGTTCCTCTGAGCACCTTTTAAGCATGTTTGTGTACCTTTAGCAGTATTGTGAGGACACACTGTAAAAATTAGATAGGACAAATCTAAATTTTAAGGCAACTGTCTGCATTAGATTGTTGAGGCTAAAACTCTGAAGTTTGAAGGAAATCTGTCTACATTTAAGCCTCAAAACTCAAAAATCTAGTGATGACAGTTGCCTCGACCATTTCAGTTTTCCTAACTTTTTAACTTTTACTATGGATGTTTTGGAGAAAAAGTCCAAAGATATAGTCAGCCTGTCCTGCATGCTACAGTTTCCTGTGTGTGTGTGTCTGTGTCTGCTTGCCTGTGTGTGTGTGTGTGTGTGTGTGTGTGTGTGTGTGTGTGTGTGTGTGTGTGTGTGTGTGTGTGTCTCTATGTGTGTGTGTGTGTGTCCCTCAGCTCGATAACTCCACCCCTACAGTGAAGATCCCCATGGAACCTGTCAGTGTCCCCGCATGTGTTAACCCCCTCACACAAAACCAAACCAGCGATTGTGAGTAAAACAAACACACCTATCACTGTGTCTGTTTGATTAATGTTGGATGTTATTAATGAATGGAGTAGTTCTTTTTAGCTTTTTTTTTTACAATACCTATTTTGATCTTAGAATTTAAAATGATCTTTCAATGAAAACAAGGATACTTGGTCTAGAGTATTTGATTGAGTTTGTATAAAAATGAATGAATAAATAGATAATTTAATGACCAAAAAAGGAGTTGGTAACACTTTATAATAACTATCCGTTGTAACTTGTTAATAGATCATTAGTAAACTCTTAATTAATGATTATTAATGATTTGTTAAGTGTTTGTTAGCAGTTTGTTAAGGATTTATAACAATGGTAGATAGTTAATAGTTTAATAATTGAATCAGTTCATCTGGGAGGTAATCCGAGATTAACTGATCACGTCACGTTCAAGTCCATGGCATGCACAGTGTGTATTGAGTTTATTTAAAAATATTTGAAAATGGGGCTGCCCTCAGTTGCCCATGCACTGTGTATAGTCTATAGCCTATTTCAGCCTCGTCGGTATCTCGGATTACCTCCCAGATGAACTGATTCAATTATTAAGCTATTAACTATCTACCATTGTTATAAATCCTTAACAAACTGCTAACAAACACTTAACAAATCATTAATAATCATTAATTAAGAGTTTACTAATGATCTATTAACAAGTTACAACGGATAGTTATTATAAAGTGTTACCAAGGAGTTAAATATAAAGATAATGGTCCAGAGCAAACCTCTAAAGATGAACTGTTAATCTTGTTGTGAAGATCTTTGTTAATTTTTGTTATCTGTGTGTGTGTGTGTGTGTGTGTGTGTGTCTTTACAGGAGAGGAACCCATAACCACACACACAAACACAGGCTGGGACAACAACACTGTCGCCTTTCCGAAAACCTAACTTAGCTTCAACATACAAACACACATTTTCTGTTCACTTCTTACATACTTAACATACATACTTAACTTGTATTTAAGTTAAGTATGTATGTTGAATGATGATTTTAGACATTTTCTTTGGATTGTTTTTACATTGTGTGGCTTGTACAGTAGATATGATAATTCAGTGCACTTGCATGGAAAGTACTGTGTACGCTGCAGTGCATACGGGCAGGAGACTGTCATTTAAATGTTCATATATATATATTATATAAAGGTTAAACATACTTTAAGTCAGGGGTTTTCAAAGCTGACAATGTCGGACTCCTTTAGACAAATCTAGATAACTCCCTCCAGTTAGAGTTTGCATACGGGAAAAGCCTGTGTTTATGAACGCCACTAAATCATAGTTAACTTTGCTTCAATATGGTCACATTACCAATATTAATCTGACAGTCACATATAAATACATTACATGTAAAGGTGTGGTAAAAACACTACTGCTTTGGTCCAAAGGGGGGGCGCAACAATCAAACTCAAAACTAACTTCCCATATTATCTTTACCTCCCACTCAGTTTGAAAACCTCTGCTTTAAGTGTGTCATTTAATTTAACATTTAAAAACCAACTCCATTAGTTTTACTGATTTGTGTGTATTTGAAATATTGTAGATCCATATCTATCTATTATATTATTATAATCACTTTTCTTGCAGTTTGAATGTTCACTCTGAATCTGTGATACACATAAATGAGATGCCAGCTTTGGTTTGATTTGGCTCCAATTTTACTGTGTGCACCTGAATGCAACTCGCATTGAAATGTATCTGTATCTGCTTTTTATTAGCTAAAGGTGGAGTCAGTGATTCTGGAGTATACTTGTTGTCAAAATAATTTTTTGTGTTCCGATACCTGTTCGTACTGTGTGCACACTGAAAATAACTCCAGTGTTAATACACAGCCTAGACTCTGTAAACTGGTACATAAACAAAGCGGCCCACCATAGCTAGCAACATACCAGTTTACAGATCCTAGGCTGTGTATTTACACGTTTTTTTTCTTTTACAGCACACAGAACTCAAAGTTGGCAAATCATTGATATTCACTGATCTTGACAAGGTGATTAAAAAAAAAAGCGTTCTCCAGAATCACTGAATCCACCAGTTTGTTACTGTGTGTGATTTGGCTTTTTCAACATCAAAATTGTCCAAAAAAAAAGTCCACTCTTGGAATCACAATTTTTTTTTCTGATGCCTGTTGTAAATATTTCTTTGTCTGTTATTCTTTAATCTCAAAGTTTTTGAAGGATGCATTATTGATATAACAGATAGTTGAGTTGTCTTATAAGCACACGTGGATTTGTTAATCAAAAAGATTTTGGGTGTTTCTTTAAGTGTGAAAATGTTATTGAACAAGACCTGATACTGATAACTCATAATCTTCCAAAAATCTCCATATGTCAAGGTTTTAAAGTCAATTTCTTTCTAAGAGGCTGTGTCTAATCTAGCATTCCTGAAGTCCTCTTTTACTCATAATTGGATTTTTATCAGATTTAAAAGGCAGTGTATTAAACCCCTCTGTATCGCTGTATAGACATAGCACTGAAATACTTTGAAATCCGTGCTTCCAGTAGTCAAGAGAACAAAGAATCAACCAAAATCTGTTTATAAAACACAAAAAAAAAAATATATATGCAAAACTTCTGTTAGGATTAATGTTGACAATTTGTTTTTATGCATTCTCTTGTGATGTGTTCTGTGTATAAAACAACCTGCGGCTCATAGCCGATTGCCCTGACTAAAGTTGTTTGAATTGAAGGACAGGTGAAATGGATGTAAAACTCTGAAAATGTAATAAACAGCATTTAAAAATCTGTATGTTGTTATGCGTCTTAACTTTGATTAAAGACTGTTTTAGAATTTAATTAAGTAGATTTACTTTTGTACTATGCTGTAAAAGCTACTTTCTACTCCACACATCAAATATTGTACATTTTAACTCCACTACATTTATCCGAGTACTTTGGTTACTTTACAGGTTCATATACACATTATTCATTTTTATACTACATAGTTTTAGTAGCTAAAAAATTAATTTAAGTCAACTGTCGGAACGTTTTCTCTTTGAAACTAAAACAAGCTTAACAAATACATTTGTATTCCGATAGGTAAGACTAGTGATCACCAAGGGTAATTAATAAAAACAGCATTGTATTACTGGTAACTATAAACTCTCCACCACATCATGTTGCAGTATTAGTTTAGCTGGTCTCTGGTGACACCTTGTGGACAAACATTGTCTCAATTTGAACCACCAAGTTTAAGAGATTAAAGAAGGTACATTTCACACATTGTTAGAATTCCAGTGAGATAAGGTTATTTCTATGGCAATAAAAAGTATTGAGCAAACCAGAATGTACAATTAAATAATAAAGTGGCCATGTGTTAGTGAGAAAACCATTTTATTGTATATGAACATTTTTAACAGCAGAATTTCTTAACAGCTCTGCTCTGAAGTCATAATAAAAACACAATGAACATTTTCAGGTCGCAACAAATCAACCATCCTGATAACTTAGTGAACTCTTAGCAAAGTTGGACTACTTTAAATAACAAAACGTGTCCAATTCTATCATATTAACAACATGTTTGAGTATTTTCTGTAACTAAAAAAATAAATAAAATTACTTCAAATGAAAAAATGAACTTATAGCAGCCGAACACAGCATTTAAATCAACTTTGGGTAAAACTTTCAAAAGGCAAAAAACACAACTTGAAAGCAAAAAGTCACTAAATGCTCAACCTTTACTGTAACTTTTTTGTAATAACCAAGAGTGTTTTAACAGTGGAAGAAAAGGCACCCATACGGAAGCATCTTTAAAACTGTTTGAGCTGACAAGCTGTTTAAGTTACAGATGTGTCAAAGCTATCATCTAAACATCAAATCGAGTATTTTCTGTAAGTAAATGACCTTGAATCAAGTTGTGGAAGCCAAACAGCATTTAGAACATAAGTTAGATAAGACAAAAGTGAAAAACTATAAAAAGTCATGCAAGTAAAAAGTCAGTAAATGCTCAAACTTTATTGTAACTTTATTTTTTTTTTGTTTAATAACTGACACTGGATCCTAAAGAGCGCGTCCACAGTGGAAAGGAAAAAATGGAGGCTGTATTGGAGCAGCCGATTTAGTTTCCACCTCTCAAACGCAGCACCAGATGCAGCGTGGACTCTTTCTGGATGTTGTAGTCGGAGAGGGTGCGGCCGTCCTCCAGCTGCTTCCCAGCAAAGATGAGCCTCTGCTGGTCTGGAGGGATCCCCTCTTTGTCCTGGATCTTTGCCTTCACGTTCTCTATGGTGTCACTGGGCTCCACCTCTAAGGTGATGGTCTTTCCAGTCAGCGTCTTCACAAAGATCTGCATTCCTAGGAGGTAGAAATATTTTTGTTTTACATTAGTATTTCCAGCAAATACAAAACATTAGAGCATTTTAAACTTCATATTCTGCAGCAGTCTTGTCGTAGCCAGTGCGTATGCAGGTTGACAAACATGGAGTCTGACAAGCAACATGATTAGCAAGCCAATGACGAAGTGGTGGTGGAAGAAAAAGCAACATATTTAGGTACTGCGATGTTCAACAGAAAGAAGTGATGTGCAAAACTGTCAGTTAAAGTGGCCAAGTTGCATGGCAACACAACACATTTGTATCAACACCTGAAAGCACAGAGAAAAGTCATGTGTGTGATGACCCAGGCAAAGTTAAGTAATTCTACAGTGCTACACTTCTGTCTTGTCACTGGAAAAATGCATTTATTTGAGTAAAATGTATTTAAATTTTTAAACTGTTTTAAGACGGTTGGCTTTTATTTAGGGCTGCAACAACGAATCGATAAAATCGATAAAAATCGATGACTAAAAGCGTTGGCAACGAATTTGGTCATCGATTCGTTGAGTCGCGCGATTAATACGTCACTGGTAGGCGCGGGACCATATGCGCGATGTCCATGCTGATTACTGACGCCGACAGGTCCATGCATGCCCACAGCGAAACATGGCGGAGGCGGAGAAAACGGTTCGGCCGAAATCTTCCAAAGTGTGGGAGCACTTTACAATGCATAAAGCTAAAAACTGTGTTTGTTGCAATCTTTGCAAAAGCGAAATGGCGTGGCACGGCAGCACCACGGTAATGATGCAGCACTTAAAAAGAAAACATGTCGGAGCCATCCGTGACGAGGAAGGGGGCTCGACAGCAGGGTAAGTCAATGCAAAATCGCACATTTATTCCGTTTTCAATTAAGAACATGCAACATGAGTCTCTCCTCTCTCGTTTGGTGTGTTAATGTATTTGTTATCCAGCTTTACAAGCATGAAACGTTTATTAAACTAACGTAAGCGTTAGCTGGTTAATGACTGTGTGTGTGTGTGTGTGTGTGTGTGTGTGTGTGAGAGAGAGTGTTATGTGTTACTTTATTTTTTTAAAGCAATTACAACTTAAGCTGTAATTTATTAAAAACTATCTCTTACTTACAATGATGTAGGCTAATAATTTAATGATTAAACTTCAAGTGTACATTTTCTGTAGTAAACCAGGTTAGATTAAAAAAAACACTGCACTACATGCTAGTGAGGGTAGGACATTTTGTAGTCAGACAGGGTCAAAAATCAACATATTACACTACTTCTACATCTACTTAAATGAGTGTAAATAAGTACTATTTTACTAATACCTGCATGAATATGAATAAATAATAAATAAATAAATATTATAAAAATGTGTATTGTCTGTAATTGATCTTTGGGTTACTAACTGGCCTTAACATAACATTAATGAATAACTAAAACAATGAGGCATATTAAGTTCATGTAAATTGTGCTGTTTTACATACTAATATTAAATTTGTCATTGCAGGAAAAAACAACCGACTATGAGTGGCTTCCTGATTGGAACAAAATCATGTACACCACAGCAAGCATCTATCCTGACAGATAGCATCCTTAACATGCTAGTGACTGACATGAGGCCTCTGTCAATGGTCGAAGATGACGGCTTCAGGAAGATGATTCACACCTTGAATCCTGGTTACACTCTTCCGTCAAGGACCCATTTCACTAAGCTTATGGAGAGAAAATATGAAGAGACGTTCAATGAAGTGAAGACTGCTTTAAACAACGGCAACAACAGCAAACTTGCGCTCACCACTGATGTTTGGACAAGTGTAGCCATTGAGGCCTACCTCGGGGTTACTTGTCACTACATCACAGACGATTGGGAAATGAAGTCAATCTGCCTCACAACCATGCCACTGCAGGACAGACATACTGCATCCAACATCGCAGAATGGTTGGAAGAAGTTGTAGCTAGGTTTGAAATCCCTCTTAGCAACATCATTGCCATAGTCCATGATAATGGTGCCAATGTTGTGGCTGCGGCACGCATCCTGGAGGAGAAGAATGGGTGGTCCTCTGTGCGTTGCACTGGTCATACCTTGCAACTTGTGATCAATGCTGCGTTAAAGCATCCAAGCATTGAAAAGGCTGTCAGGGCTGCAAGATGTCTTGTGGAGCATTTTAAAAAAAAGTGAGTTAGCCAGCGGTAAGCTACGAGCAAAACAGCAACAGATGGCCACACCTGAGCACAGCCTTGTTCAAGATGTAAGCACAAGGTGGAACAGCACCTTTTATATGGTCAGTCGACTGATTGAGCAAAGATGGCCTGTAACAGCAACACTGTCTGACATCTCTGTCACACAGAAAGGAAAAAGGTACCTTGACTTGAAACCAGAACAGTGGATCCTGCTGGAAGAACTTTTAACAGCCCTCAAGCCTTTTGAATGTGCCACTGTGTTCATGAGAGCAGAGAAATACACAACAATATCTGCAATACCTCCACTTGTGAAGGGGCTATTGAAGTCCACCGAGAGTGCTGCCTACGAGTCTGGCCCGTTGCAGGCTTTTCAAGTCACTGCTACCAAGCAGCTACAGGAGCGATGGAAAAGAGAGACTTCCTTTTCAGACACAGCAGCAAACACAGTGACTATTGCGTCAGCACTTGACCCAAGGTTTAAGAAACTGAAGTTTCTTTGCCCTGAAGAAATCCTCCGTGTTCAAACCAGAGTGCAAAGACTGGCGCTGGGAGAGATGGAGATGGATGTGCAGCAGCCCGTCACTTCCACCAAACCAGCTTCTGCATCAACACCGCCTGCCACTCTACTCGATTCACTCCTTGGTTCCAGCAGTGAAGAAGGGGATGGAGCAAGCGGAGATGATGATGATGTCAACACCAAAGTAGGGGAAGAAGTCCTCAGATACTTTGGAGAAAAGAAACTTGCTAAGGAAGAAAATCCATTGCAGTGGTGGAAGGATAACGAGGACAAATATCCGATATTGGCCAGGCTAGCCAAGTCCTACTTGTGCATTCCTGGCACCTCGACACCATCAGAGCGGCTGTTCTCTGCAGCAGGCAACATAGCCTCCAAGAAAAGAGCCAGCCTTAGCCAGGAGCATGTAGACATGCTTACATTTTTGCATTGCAATGCAAAGTTCCTGACTAAAACGGTTAAGTGAACATTGAGTTTGTGTGTGTGTGTGTGTTCGAGCACCAAGCAAGACCGCTTTAATGTTAATGTTGAAACGAATACAGTGTGGACAGATTGGTAATTTGCATTTTGCTTTATTTATCATTTATTTATTGTTCTAAAAGATCAGGCACTTGACTGAAAAGTGAAACCCTAATTTTGTGCACTTTATAAAAGAAAGGACCATTTTCATTTTTGTATATATACACAGTATATACGTATATAAATGTATAACATACATTGTATGTTTTTTTGTGTTATTCAAGTGTTTTAATAATTTTTTATCATTTAATATTACTTTTAAAAGCTCAGGGACGTTGGAGCAATAACCTCTTGTTTTTACACTTCAGTCTGCACTGTGAATTTGAACTAATGTTCAGTTTTTGAATAAAGATGCGGGAATTACAAATGTTTCTTTTTTTTATCCGATTCATCGATTAATCGAAAAAATAATCGACCGATTCATCGATTATTGAAATAATCGTTAGTTGCAGCCCTACTTTTATTTTCAACGCAACTTAATATTCTTATCTTTTGAATTGTAAAATCATGCAGCACTAATGCCATCATGCCGAACAACTTTTCTGGAGGAACCCCTGAAAAACAAAATGTGTTTTTGAGCTGACGGTTGTCTACTAGAGTGATATATTTATATGCCGGTCCTACCTCCCCTGAGCCGGAGCACCAGATGCAGCGTGGACTCTTTCTGGATGTTGTAGTCGGAGAGGGTGCGGCCGTCCTCCAGCTGCTTCCCAGCAAAGATGAGCCTCTGCTGGTCTGGAGGGATCCCCTCTTTGTCCTGGATCTTTGCCTTCACGTTCTCTATGGTGTCACTGGGCTCCACCTCTAAGGTGATGGTCTTTCCAGTCAGCGTTTTCACAAAGATCTGCATTCCTACAGTTACAAGAGGTTTATTTAAAATTGTGCATTCAAACAATCTGTCAAATAGTCCCAACATTTTATGAAATCAGTCTATTCGGGGGATATGGGCTGCTGAATGACTGACGGTTCATCACAATGTATCATGTTACTGTTAATTAGAATTGGAAAACTAACTCATGTCCTTTTGAGCAATCTCGTTAGTGTGCGTGAATGTAGAATGAGTGGAAAATTAAATAAATTATTATGCCCTTCAAGAAAGACAAACTGTAATTGGGGTTTTCAGCCTCTTTGTCTGGTTTGGAAAAAGCAAAAAGGAAGCCAATGTAGCAAATGAGAATATGGATCAATGAACAGGACAACAACAGTCAGTCAACTATTGGTAAGAGTCGACCTTTCAGGTTCGACTAGGTACATTTTTAGCCGAGGACACCCCTAATTTGTGAATACGTCCCCTGGAACTGATAGTTCAGCATATACGCCGTACTGTGTGTGTGTGATGTTCCTACTTCCTGAGGCGTAGTTTAGTATGTACTTGTTATTGTATATTACATCTATAGTGCCTACCTCCTCTGAGCCGGAGCACCAGATGCAGCGTGGACTCTTTCTGGATGTTGTAGTCGGAGAGGGTGCGGCCGTCCTCCAGCTGCTTCCCAGCAAAGATGAGCCTCTGCTGGTCTGGAGGGATCCCGTCTTTGTCCTGGATCTTTGCCTTCACGTTCTCTATGGTGTCACTGGGCTCCACCTCTAAGGTGATGGTCTTTCCAGTCAGCGTCTTCACAAAGATCTGCATTCCTACAGTTAGAGAGGTTTTTAAAAACAGAATTTAGATATTTGTCTGAGCTTTGAAGACAATGATGGATGAAAGTCATTTTGTTAAGTTAATCCTATTGTTAGGGACAATTTCACATCCACAAGACAAGATGGACAGACTCTAAGTCAAACTTTGGACTCTTGTATTGCACCATGATACTGCTGCACTTACATGGAATCTGGCAAACTGGTTCTCATTGAAGTGGATGAGAGAAAACAGTTGCATTTTATTTTGGCAGCAGATAATACTGACAAAACCGTTTAAGGTTTATTTTATGTCGGACTGCCCGACGGAACTTTCAGATGTTACGAGCCTTCTCAAATGCATCATGAAACTAGATGTTTTCTTACACAAACACACATTAGTCTTTGTTTAACCGTCCATATTTTTATGAGTGAACATTAACTGTTTTTTTAGTTTGCAAAAAACAAATATATATGGTCTTAGAATTGTTTATGTACTTGTTATCCAATAAATAAATGATCGCTGGTCCTACCTCCCCTGAGCCGGAGCACCAGATGCAGCGTGGACTCTTTCTGGATGTTGTAGTCAGAGAGGGTGCGGCCGTCCTCCAGCTGCTTCCCAGCAAAGATGAGCCTCTGCTGGTCTGGAGGGATCCCCTCTTTGTCCTGGATCTTTGCCTTCACGTTCTCTATGGTGTCACTGGGCTCCACCTCTAAGGTGATGGTCTTTCCAGTCAGCGTCTTCACAAAGATCTGCATTCCTTAAGTTTAAAAATGTTTTTACAGGATTAAGACTATTTTCCAATCCTTGAAGACATTGAGATGGAAGAGGAGGTCATTCATTTTATACAGTTAAAAGTATTGTTGGGGAAATGTTCAGTCACAAGAAGTGTTGGGCGGGGTCTGAACTAAATTTTGTACTCTCATCAAGAAAAGACACATTTCTTCTTTTGGCCTCAACGGTCACCGAGAAGGTTTAAACTCTAAACATACTCAACTATTAATTTTTTCTAATTAAAGAATGGGTATCTTAACGATTAAAAAAAAAAAAATGTGAAAACAGATTGTTTACGCCAACGTATTAAATATTTAGAACTAAATCAAAGCACCACTTGAAATGAAAACATCAGATTTTAGTTTCAAAGTAATATTTAAATTCAATAAAACTGTAGAAAATATATAACTTGCGTCTCTTGCAAAAATACATAATCTTATGCCATTGGAAAAGTATAAAAAGAAACTTCTCTTCTTAACAAAATATTTTTTTTTAAAATATTGCCATGTGAAAGTTATTGTATACATCAATAAATACAGATCTGGTCCTACCTCCTCTGAGCCGGAGCACCAGATGCAGCGTGGACTCTTTCTGGATGTTGTAGTCGGAGAGGGTGCGGCCGTCCTCCAGCTGCTTCCCAGCAAAGATGAGCCTCTGCTGGTCTGGAGGGATCCCCTCTTTGTCCTGGATCTTTGCCTTCACGTTCTCTATGGTGTCACTGGGCTCCACCTCTAAGG
Organism: Hyperoplus immaculatus; assembly: GCA_949357725.1. NCBI lineage: Eukaryota > Metazoa > Chordata > Actinopteri > Uranoscopiformes > Ammodytidae > Hyperoplus > Hyperoplus immaculatus. Next base: position 27,574,877 of record OX442365.1, read on the forward strand.
TGATGGTCTTTCCAGTCAGCGTTTTCACAAAGATCTGCATCTTGCCACTGTTGAGAAAATGAAATTTCTCAATTAGCTAGATTTAGGTTAACACATTTACATTGACACCCATTTAGACCATAAGTAGTGCTAGGTATCCTATTTAAACAAGATAACATTACACATTTGATTATGGTAAAAAAAACATATTTTTCAGCTCCTTGGCCTTTTTTTTTTAAACATAAACCTTAAATTGTCCGAAATTAAAATGTGACGCTGGCCAGCCATATCTTTTTGTATGCTGATTTAAGCTGTGAATGTTTATCCCGGATTATTCCCATGATAAATGTCCAACATTGAATATCGTTAGAATTGTGTAACCCTAAATAAACACAACTACTCTAGATAGAGAATACACATGAAGTAGAATTAAGTCAACTTTAAGACATGTTACCGTCTGTCACTATTGTAATTTTAACAAATAGTTCGTTAATTTCGAGTGAATGTTCTGATTGCTGACAACTACTTTCAGCTGCGTCACACCGGTAGTCAGCCTACAAACATTGGTATTGATATCATGACCTAGTTATTTGGTTTAACCGTTAACAGACGTTGGTTTCAACTCGGTTACAGCCATTTTCTCCCTTACGCTTCGTGAAAAAAACACAACAGACGCAGTTTTATTTCGTACTTTGCCAGAAGAACCACGAATATGTCTAGTCATTTCCAGCTCGCTAGCTAAACTGACAGCTAAGCAAGCTAACCGAGCTATCGTTGCTAGGGTAACCGAATGCCGGTGAATGGAAGCTAACCGACGAGTATTGTTAGCTACCGAAAAAGCTCACGTAACTGGTGATTTATTCGTTACAGACGGCAAAATTAAGGTCAATTCGACACATTTAACCATAAACATTGGAAAGGGTTAGCGCTAAGAAAGGTCCTCACCATCTAAAACGGTAGAAAAGTACTTACATTTTTTTTTCTTTTCCAACCGTTGGTAATTTCGCGCTCTTCAGGATCAGGTCAGTTAGTTCTATGCGAACAAAGAGCAGCAAGGCGGTATTTATAGACAACAGGTGTAGTATCCTTCCGCCGACCTGACCGGTGGAACTATATAACATATAATTATCTAAATAAACAACATCGTACAATATTTTTTCAAAGATTTAAACTAAAAAGCATCCTAGGTAGAGACACAATGTTGTTTATTTATTTATTTTTATTGGGAGGAGGGTGGTGTTGTATATCAGAGTGAAAAATGAGAATTTACAATGTGCGCGGATGTAGATATGGCATACAATATGATGTAAAGCCTATGCCTCGGACAACCAGAAGTAATAACATCAAATAAAAATCTAATCGTTTTTATATAGGCTATTATATAAATATTATAATTGTTGCTGATCATATGACTTTTATTTGATTTGAAATACATCATAAATAGTCATATCTATTATTTCTGTTGCTGTATGCTGTTTGCATCTTTCACAGGCTTTGAACTTATATGTGACTTTGGCAGCCCTGTAACCTTTTTTTCCCAGCACCAGTCATGTCTAAATAGGCTATAGTGAAAATAATTATACATTTTCTTAGCAGGAGGACACCTATCCAGTATATATTTTAGTTAGACCTTGACATTTAGGCATAAACCCTGGTGCCAGCATTCATTACTATTCCATCATTATTAAAACACTGTCTGTGGAACTAATCACTATAATATTACCAGGCTTTTGGTATATAGGCCTAGGGGGAGCACATTTCCTCTTTCCTGCGGTGCCACCATTTTAAAAAACTAGCTGCTTGGCATTTTAATATTCATCCCCAAAGGGAAAAGCAATATTTTTCTAAATGTCAGCTTCAATTTAAGGCTTTTCGGAGAGCCACATTTTAACACTTGCATTATTAAAATATGCATATTCAAAGTTATAAATGGGCCAACTAACTTTTTTATGAGCTTTGCTCAAATGAGAAATTCTGGATATTTTTTTAACCTCAAAGTATTTAAAAAAACATTTGAGAAGGATAGATAGATAGATAGATAGATAGATAGATAGATAGATAGATAGATAGATAGATAGATAGATAGATAGATAGATAGATAGATGGATGGATGGATGGATGGATGGATGGATGGATGGATGGATGGATGGATGGATGGATGGATGGATGGATGGATGGATGGATGGATGGATGGATGGATAGATAGATAGATAGATAGATAGATAGATAGAGATAGATAGATAGATAGATAGATAGATAGATAGATAGATAGATAGATAGATAGATAGATAGATAGATTGATTGATTGATTGTGCTTGTGTATGTGAGCTATTCCTGCTGCTGCCTGTAACCACTGCCTGTGTGCCAGTGAAATCAATGAGCCAGACTATAATGGGCTAATACACGCCTCACAGTTTCAAAACATCTCCATTAGAGCAATTACCAGTTTCCACCTCTTATAGGTCCACGTTAACACTGTGGGAAAGATACACGGACAAATATAATCAACAATGCTTCCATTACATCTTCACAAAAAAATATTACGTCAATGCTTCAGGAAACAAAAATATGAATAATGGATAATAGAGCCAGCTAATGGCTTAAAGCTATAGTGCGTATCTTTTTCATATAAATTAATTACCGTTACATTCAAGCCATCACCAAACGAGTTGACACAAAGGTTGATTAAGCCTATCAGCTCCACAAAACTCTCTCTGTATTTCTCAGTACGGCAGCATTTACAAACTGATGCAGGAGCACAGAAAAATCCCAAGAAGAGTCCAAGAAATGTTTCAGTTGTTGATTCTACTGCTAAGAAAAAAACCTGGATGTACAGCAAAAGTTATGAAAATCCATGTGCCATCACTGAAGGCTTTACCTCATGTAGATAACACCAACAGTGTTGTTGTAATTACTCAGAAATTCCTCATGGGGGCGACATAAGTTACGCACTATAGCTTTAATTGAGACATTAATGTAACATTCTTCTAGCTGTGTGAATGCCTTCGGTCCATTAAACCTGCGTGGGTGTATAGCAGCAAACACACACACACACACACACACACACACACACACACACACACACACTCAGCTTCTACATCATCAAGCATCTGCTAAAAGCTTCTCAACATGTTGAATTAACCGCAGTGGGTAAAAGCCTTTTGGGTAAATTAGCATTGAGGAAGCATTATCTTCCTATTAGCATTCAAGATGGCATGCAGAAGGAATCATTAGGGCTTTCAAATGGGTTAGGAAGTGAAATGCCTAGGGGAAGGATTTGGCCCTCCCACCCATCACGGTGTAGCCTACATCTGTTTTTTTAATTATTTTTTTCGCTTGTTTTTCCTTTCTTATGATCCCCGTTATAACCCCTAGTAACAACTACAGCTCCGGAACATTCTTTAGAGACCAGTCTGGATTTTTTAAAATCTTCATCTCTACATTACTTAATGGAAATGCTCTTTAATGACAATATTTCTATTGGGAATTTGGTAGAAATGTTGTCAGTAGTTTGTAGAAAAAAATCATAATGTTCATTCTACTCAAACATATGCCTATAAATAGTCAAATGAGAAATACTGAACACTTAGAGTGGTCTCTTATTTTTTTTACAGAGCTGTATTCTTCATGGGGTCCAGACATAAAAGATAGAACAAGACAAGACATTCAACATTAGCCTATATAAATTATTTATTTCAAATTTTTAATAAATCAAAGAAATGGAAAGAGATATTTTAGTGGTTACTGGGAGGAGGAACCAGAGACCTCATGGTTACTGGGAGGAGGAACCAGAGACCTTACTGGGAGGAGCAACCAGAGACCTCATGGTTGCTGGGAGGAGGAACCAGAGACCTCATGGTTACTGGGAGGAACCAGAGACCTCATGGTTACTGGGAGGAGGAACCAGAGACCTCATGGTTGCTGGGAGGAGGGACCAGAGACCTCATGGTGGCTAGGAGGAGGAACCAGAGACCTCATGGTTACTGGGAGGAACCAGAGACCTCATGGTTACTGGGAGGAACCAGATACCTCATGGTTACTGGGAGGAGGAACCAGAGACCTCATGGTTACTGGGAGGAGGAACCAGAGACCTCATGGTTGCTGGGAGGAGGAACCAGAGACCTCATGGTTACTGGGAGGAACCAGAGACCTCATAGTTACTGGGAGGAACCAGAGACCTCATGGTTTCTGGGAGGAGGAACCAGAGACCTCATGGTTACTGGGAGGAGGAACCAGAGACCTCATGGTTACTGGGAGGAGGAACCAGAGACCTCATGGTTTCTGGTCGACAACCTTTCCTCTAGGCCATCCTACCACCAAAATACATGGTATGTTCCAATTTGACCTAAACAGTACATGCTTGTTGAAGTGAACAGAAGCCAAAACTGCTCTATGTGAGGAATACAAAGGAACTCATTTACTTCAAAGAATCGTTTCATGAATATTAATGGGTAAATTGAAACATCTTGGTATGCTGGTGATGCTGTAGTTTAGCTGAGGATGTAAAGCAACGCTTCCACCAACCCCAGGGTCAGGACATGACGAAAGCTGAACAAACATTTTCATGCGTTTAGATTTCAGGGAAAGCAGAAAAATTTAAACAGATATGGCAGCCTTTCCTTGACTACTATATAACAGTACTGAAGGGACCTATATGACACCTCGTTGACTTTTTATTTTCTGTTTAACATTTGCCTATAAACAATGTCCTCGAAACCTGTAGAGGAGGTCAAGCTATATCGATATATCCATATTGGAGGCTAATACAAGGCTTTAAAGTTATAGTGTGTAACTTTTTCCATATATAATAAATGTCGGGTAGATTCAGGCCATCACCAAAATGAGATGACACAACGTTGATTAAGCCTGTCAACTCCACAAAACTCTCTCTGTATTTCTCAGTATGGCACAAGACAGCAAAACAGAAAGAAAAAAACAACAGAATGCCAACATTTTTAGAAAATCTTTTTTATACTTTTTTATTAACGTTTTACCATTTATTTAGGGAAACTGTTAACGTTTGTCTTCTCATAATGAAAATGTACATTTTTAACAATCTGCATAAAACATCACATGTACAGTACATCAAAATAAATACATCATCTGGTGGTTCGATTTCAGCTTTTTCACTCGAAATATCGCTCAGTTATTTTCTACGGCTAGACAGCATATTTACATCAGCAACAGTGCACGTTTTTTCATTAAATTTTTTTAAAGGGAGATTTGTTTACATTTGCAGAGCCTGCAGTTAGTTTACAAAAAACACATCTTCATGTAGAAGTCCTTAGTATTGAATAATTCTATCATCATAAACACATTTTATTTTGAGGAACCTGGAACCAAACGTAAGACTATAGAATATGTTTGTAAACCAAACTGTGGGCCCTGCTGCTGTAAACAACAACAACAGTGAAACAGTTTCAGGAAGCTTCCTATAACTTCAAACAGTGTTCCGGGGATCACATTTTCCTGTGAGAAAAGTTTGTTTTATTCGGGTATGCAAATTTAATTTAGAAAATGTTCACTTCTCTGACACATCCAAAGTTACACAGTGTATCTTTAATCGTGAGTCAGTCCAGCCCACACACATCAGTCTAACTTGTAGTGTTCTAACTTTATAAAGTCTTAAAGGAATAGTTTAAAAATGTTTTTATTTTGAGCTTGCTGCCTCACTCTTAGGTTCAAGAATTCAGATTTTTTCATTTGAACAAAAATACTAAAAAGAAAAGTGCTTCAATCATCTCGTTCCACATTCCTCATACTGTGTCCTTCAAAGTCCTTCCACACCCAAACCTCTCCACTTCTTCTCACCATGTCCGTCGATGGTCAATCTCAGATGATCTTAAGCCTAGTTTCCACTGAACAATGCAGTTCGGTACAGCACACTTTTATTTATTTTTTATTTCTTTATATAGAAGGGACAGTGCACATTGATACATGAAAGTTCAACATATATATGTGCCAGATTTAGCCATGCAGACAAAATTTCACCTGTAAAATTTACATTTTCACTGTGAAAAGTTGGGAATTCGGGTAGCATAATAAGCTAACTGTGCCGCACCTATTTTTGTCACCCTTTCGTTGGGGTACCAAGCTGTTCCCAAAAGGGGTGGAGCTACATACTGCAGTTAATTGAAGGATCCGAATAAATGTGATGTAATTAAAAATGTGTTCTTAATGACCTGCCTGGTTCAAAGGTGGTCCGAGGAACTTTAAGTCTGTATTAATTCTAGCGCCCCCCTTTGGACAAAACTGGTAGTGTTTTTTTACTATACCACCTGTTGTTCCTGGGTGAGCGTGTACCCATGACAAAGGCATTAAGAAAAACTACATCAAAATAGCATTCTTTGCACTGATGGTCTCGTTTGTTGTTACATGTAATTTATGATCATCAGAGGACAAATATGTCATAAATATTAAAAAGTTCCTCGTAGCACCTTTAATAAAGGTAAAATTAATAAAATAAATACAGTTCTAGGGTTAAAAAACCATACCAAACGAAACCGTGCCGAACCGAACTGTGCTACTCAGTGTAAACGAGGCATTTGGGTCTTTTCACTTCCTCGTCCATTGGCACTGTTCCAACACTGATTTGTCCATCGATCTCCTCGCATGTTTGAATGGGCTGGCCATTGTTTATGACATCATTTATTTGTATTTACATCGTCTCCTTCAGAACGAGGGAGTGTTGGGATGCAGCAGTCGGTCTCAAGTTCAGAAAATGTCTTTATTTTTTATTTTTCGTGATGAGGTTTTTTCTCTCATATCGAGACTTCGTATTCACGTGTGTCCTGCTGTGAGTAGAGAGGGAGGGAGAGGGAGGGAAAGGGAGAGAGAGAGAGAGAGTGAGAGGGAAAGAGAGGGAGAGAGACACAGAGAGAGAGGTAGAGAGGGAGAAAGAGAGAGAGAGAAAAAGAGGGAGAGAGAGGGAGAGAGACACAGAGAGAGAGGTAGAGAGGGAGAAAGAGAGAGAGAGTGAGAGGGAGAGAGAGGGAGAGAGACACAGAGAGAGAGGTAGAGAGGGAGAAAGAGAGAGAGAGTGAGAGGGAGAGAGAGGGAGAGAGACACAGAGAGAGAGGTAGAGAGGGAGAAAGAGAGAGAGAGAAAAAGAGGGAGAGAGAACACATTGAGGATTATCATTCATTTGTTCATGTTTCCTTTATTCATTCTCGGAAGATCAATTCAGGGGTGACCCTCAATTACAATGGTGTCGAGTGAAAACACAATGCACACAGAAAACACAATGCAAATACACAGCAAATTGACACATTGACAAGAACAATTAAAACATTCAGATCAAATGAATGAAGCAGAAGTGATAGCTTTTGTCAGCAAAAGTGACAAAAATATGTGTTACTGTACGTGCAATGCCTTTTCCTGTTTCCATAAAAAACGCAAAATGCCACTGGGTTTAAGACCTGACGTTTAAAGAATTTGAGATATCACGTTATAATCATGACTTATGATTTGGCAGGCCTTCATCTCATAATAAAGATCAATCATTATTTCATTATAACTTGAATGAGGTTTTTCTTCGCTCAGTCTTCCCTCAGTCTTCCCTTGGCCCAGCTGTCCTGGTAATCCTTACTCTAAATTTTCCCATGTTTATGTATAGGGTTAGACAGTGAGACCACGAAACACTCTTTCTGCCTTTTCTCAGGCTAGGATGAACCGATTTCTAAAATGTTTGCACTATTTACACTACATAGGATCTCAGAGTTCAATACACCTTCATATTTCCACCGGTGAATAGGGCTTTAATACACTTCAGCAGTGAGGGAATTGTGAGGTTAATAATATAATACGTCTGTGTGTTCTCACCCCTCCTGTCTCGTAGAGCGGGTTGTCAAACTCTGTCTCCACGGTGATCTGTCTGTAGGGATGAGGATAGATCAGAGGCAGACGCAGGTTGGAGTGATATCTGCATCTGGTGAGAAGGAGAAAAAGAGAGTTTATTATTTTATTTTTTTTAAGATATTTTTTGGCATTTTTATGCTTTATTGATAGTGTAGAGACAGAGGTGAAATGGGGCAGAGAGGGGAGTGACATGCAGAGAACGACCGCGGGCTGGAATCGAACCCGGGTCCCTGCTGGCCGAGGCCCATGGGGGGGACGCCCTACCAACTGAGCTAAGGGCGCCCCCTATAGTTTAGTTTTCAGATGGATAGATTGTCTTTTCTGATTCATATTGTTGCATCTTAGACGTAACATTGACATTAAAAGGTTGTAATTAAGCTGTACAGATTGTAAGTATTTTAATTAAGTATAATTCCCAAAATACACATTTCAACAAACAGGATGGATAGATAGATAGATAGATAGATAGATAGATAGATAGATAGATAGATAGATAGATAGATAGATAGATAGATAGATAGATAGATAGATAGATAGATAGATAGATAGATTGATAGATAGATAGATAGATAGCTAGATAGATATATAGATAGATAGATAGATAGATAGATAGATAGATAGATAGATAGATAGATAGATAGATAGATAGATAGATTGATAGATGGATAGACAGACAGACAGACAGCCCTTTCTCTTACCGTGTGACGTAGACATAAGCCCCTCCCAGCAGCACAGACAACAACAGAACCAGGATGAAGATAGCCAGAGCAATGTTCCCCCCACCTAGAGTGGAGCCTGCTGTAGCCTCGGCAACTAAAAGACAACAACACAAGTAAACAAGGTTAATTAAAGGGCAAAAATATAATCTAGAGACACAAATAAAGCCTGTTATAGTCCCATTGCAGACACTAGATGGCTTAGCAAACTGTGGCGGATGAAATAAAACACACACACAAATAAAACCAAACATTGGGATTTTATTTTGGCGGGGACTGGGAGATGTTTGCAGATGCAGGAAAGGCACACGCAAGCAGGTGAAGTGCTGGTGTATTTATTTGCTTTGTGAAAATGAAGTGTGTGTGTGTGTGCGTGTGTGTGTGTGTGTGTGTGTGTGTGTGTGTGTGTGTGTGTGTGTGTGTGTGTGTGTGTGTGTGTTTGCGTGTGTGTGTGCGTGTGTGTGTGTGTTTGCTCTGATACCCTGGGCTGAAAAAGGTAATTTAAAACTGTAAAAATGAAAAAAGTTCAGCAAACTCCAATTTTCAAGGTAACTTTCCTCACTAGATTTTTGAGTTTTGAGGCTGAAACTCTTAAGTTAAGGTTGTGCCAACTTATTCATTTTCGTTCAGAAAGTTTTGAACACTGTTTAATGTTTGAATCAACATTTTGACCGACTTGGTTTTGTTTGTTTTCTGTACGACAGAGAATTACAGGCACAACTCTAGTTTGTAGAACTCAAAGTTTTTAACACATATGAAAACAATTTTATTAGGTGTACGTATGAATGCTAAGTTATCTCAACAAAAAATACGCACACGCACACACACACACACACACACACACACACACACACACACACACACACACACACACACACACACACACACACACACACACACACACACACACACACACACACACACACACACACAGGGAGACTCACCTTCCAAACCACCAAGATGGCAGTCATAGTCATGGTTGGCTGCAAGACATCTTTCTGTCAGTAAGTGCATATGAAAAAAAAAAACGTCACACGTCCGGTCGAGTTTGTATTATTTTAAAGCAATAGTGCGTATCTTTTTCATAAGAATGAATGTCGGTTACATTCAAGCCATCGCCAAACGAGTTGACACAAAGTTGATTAAGCCTATCAGCTCCACAAAACTCTCTCATGGCAGCGTTTACAAACTGGTGCCCCCCTCCCCCTGACACTGGTGCAGGAGCTCAGAAAAATCCAAAGAAGAGCCCAAGAAATGTTTCAGTTGTTGATTCTACTGCTAAGAAAATATTTTTGTGGAAGGTCATTTGCATGCATAGGGTTTGTGACCAATCTGTATCGACAATCATTGAGCAAAAAAGTAATTGTAGAATATTGTGTTCATGCATCAATACAAAAGGGAAAGAGAATAAGGGAGGATGTCATTCCACACACACATTAAAGTTGCTGCAAGGAACTTGTAGTTGTTAATTGCAGCTGCCCCTCTTTGGACAAAAGCGGTAGTACCACACCAGCTGTTGTTCCTGGGTGAGCGTACCCATGACAAAGGCGTTAAGAAAAACTTTAAAGAAATAGCATTCTTTGCACTGATGGTCTCGTTTGCTGTTACATGTAATTTATGATCATCACAGGAAAAAAGTGACTGTTTCAGGAATATTTAAAAGTTCCTCGTAGCACCTTTAAATAATTAAATACATAAAAAATAAATCTTGGTAAATTCTTACCCCTGCAGAGTGGAAGTGGGCCGCTCCAAAACGATGGATTACCCATAATGCATTTGATGGCGACCTCGCCGATGGCCTCGTAGCCTTGGTAACAGACAAAGGTGAGCGACTCGCCCGGCA
>OX442365.1:27595271-27597771 GCA_949357725.1 Hyperoplus immaculatus
ATGGATGGATGGATGGATGGATGGATGGATGGATGGATGGATGGATGGATGGATGGATAGATAGATAGATAGATAGATAGATAGATAGATAGATAGATAGATAGATAGATAGATAGATAGATAGATAGATAGATAGATAGATAGATAGATAGATAGATTGATAGATAGATAGATAGATAGATAGATAGACAGATAGCTTTGGGACGGACAGAGAGCGGGTAGAATGCTCCACATGCCCAGGGTCACTGCAGTACATGACTGAGAGAGAGAGGGGCGGGAGAGAGATAAACACACATACATACAGGGCTGTACGCTTATTTTTTTTAGGTGGTAGCACTGGTGCTAGTAAGCAAAAAAAATCAGTAGCACAAAAATAAATTCAGTAGCACACAAAGTATGATCGAAAACTTGCATAACCTTAACCCATGCATTTTGCTCTAATTACCTTTGAGCCTGTCATCTTGGTCTCATTTGAAATTCTCAATTAATGTCATATCCTAGTGTGTGCAGTAATAATTGTAGAAAAATTAATAGGGGTGCACTGATTGTAATTTAGACAAAAATAATCTAACCTGCCAATTGCAATTTTTTGATGATTCAGAATTATTTCTCCCCATAAAATTAATATCTATATATTTTTTGTATATACATATCATTATTATATTCATAATAATATTTTTTTATTAGATAGATAGATAGATAGATAGATAGATAGATAGATAGACAGACAGACAGACAGACAGATACACACACAGACACACACAAATTATCCCCCCTTACCTTTGCATAGTGGCTCCGTGTCGTTCCAGTACGGGTCTCTGGCACTGACACACTCTATGACCGGCGGGCCTTGCTCCAGAGCGTGACCCGGATCACATGTGAACTGAACCACTGAGCCCACTCCGTACAGCGGGTCGGACGTAGTGAAGTTACCGCTCTGAAGGTAAGGCTCGTAGCAATGGCCCCGCTCGAACGCTGGAAAAAAATAGACGAAAAAATACATTAATAAAAGACTTATTATTATTTAAATGTGCTCCAAGGAATGTTCAGTTTTTGTCTGGAGGAAAACGGTAGTGTTTTTACCACGCCAGCTGTTGTTCCTGGGTGAGCGTATACCCATGACAAAGGCATCAAGAAAAACTGTATGAAAATAGCATTCTTTAGCACTGATGGTCTCGTTTGCTGTTACAGGTTATTTATGATCATCAGAGGAAATATTAGACTGTTTTAACTTGTAGATATCATCATGGAAATTTACCAGTTAAAGGTGCAGTGTGTAATATGACATCATCAAGAAAGTTCTACAAAGTTCTAGAATGCAACGCTCCCTGGGTAACCCCAACCCTTTAGAATAATAACAGAAGCTACAGTGGCCTTCAAGGACAAGAACAATTCTAAATTTTAAACAATGCACCTGATGACATTCCAACTATGATACTTTCAAGATGGCTGCACTAGGCCTTGGTCCAAGATATGCAGAAATATGGACATATATGAGACCCTTTCTAAGGGAAAAAATAATAATAAAATAAATTAAATGTACTTATGGATATTATAATTACTTTCTACAAAATCTGATAGGAAATAAAACCCAAAATTCTACACACTGCAGCTTTAATTACTGACATGGATTTTTTTTGGATTAATTTTTTTTTCTGAAATATTTGTATTAATATGCAAATTTGGCAATATCTAACTTTCAAAACTCAAAAGCTCAAAAGATGTTGGATGCAGCCACATGAAGATGATGAAGTTTAAATCTTGACCTAAATTTTTTCATTTTTAAGATGTATTCAAGATAGATAGATAGATAGATAGATAGATAGATAGATAGATAGATAGATAGATAGATAGATTGATAGATAGACAATTCAAGTATGAAAAGAAAAATAACAATGTTTTTGCGTGCACATTATTACATGATCTTCCATTAGCACATTATCTTTGTGAAACTGCAATTTCCCTAAACAGATTAAAAGATGATTGAAACATCTGTAATCACACTTTGTCCAAAATTCTTGTTGTTTTCCACTCGCAAAGTTAAATTCTTTGTTCTTCTCTCCACTGATGAGGATAAACATGGAGGAAGGTTGTTGAGTCGCTGCCCAGAAAACTGTGGAAGCTTTAGCTCGGATAATGTCGGACGATCTGCCCACTCTCTGCTGATTCAGACCATATCCACTTGGCAGGGACATGGAGCCTCACAATCACAGTGTGTGTGTGTGTGTGTGTGTGTGTGTGTGTGTGTGTGTGTGTGTGTGTGTGTGTGTGTGTGCAGAAACATGGAGCCTCACAATCTGAGTGATTCTGGAGAACGCTTGTTGTCAAAATCACTTTGTCAAAATCAGTGAATATCTCTCCTAAATCTTGTGTTATAAATGGCCTAGGCTCTGTAAACTGGTATGTAAACAAAGCGGGCTGCACCATAGTAAGCAACATAGATAGATAGATAGATAGATAGATAGATAGATAGATAGATAGATAGATAGATAGATAGATA
>OX442365.1:27602771-27605271 GCA_949357725.1 Hyperoplus immaculatus
TAGCCCATCCCTCCCTCCGGCGCAGAGCGGTAGTAAACAGACAGAGTGTTGGTTGGACTGCGGATCACCTGACCTTCCACCAGCAGCGTGTGATTGGCTAAAACCAGCAGACTGCCCCGCTCATCTATTCCCCTTATAGACAGCTGCTCGAAATCTGAGAGGTTGACACTCTTCACCTGAACACACAAGAAAAAGCTGGTTAAAATAGACAAGGGAATTTTTTATTTTATTTGTTTTTAACAGGTAAATCCCATTGAGACCGGAAACTCTTTTGCAAGGGAGACCTGTTCCCATTACCACGTTACCATTCACACACACATTCATGCTGTGTGTGCAGGCTATGGTGACATTCACACGAGGCAAGGTGGGTGAAGTGCCTTGCCCAAGGACACAACAACCATGATGGGAAATGCAATGTAAAAATAAAAAAAAGTTACGGGGAAAAAATTATAATTTCGAGGTAACTGTCTTCACCAGATTTTTTAGTTTTGAGGCTAACAACTTAAACTCTTAGGTTTGAAAGGAAACTGTCTACATTTGAGCCAACTCAGAACTGGACACAACACCATTAAAACCATCACATGTTGAATTTCTCTGCTGACTCAGTTGCAGTGAGTCATAAGCAGCAATAAAAACTCCCACGGTTCCGGTTGTTGACAATTCTTTCAAAATGGTGACAGGAATCGTTTGTTATTATTGAATATGTGACAAAAACTGAGGATGTGTGTCTATTGATTTTAGCCGCTCTCTCAGCCCTCTCCTGTCAGTACAATGGTAGATGGACAGAACATGGAAATACAGTAAGTGAGTTCTACAACACAAGTATCTATTAACCATACTTGACAATAAACAACACAATACACTAACAATCAGCATGCATGCACGCACACACACACACACACACACACACACACACACACACACACACACACACACAGACACAGCTGCGTTCCAAATCTCATACTATTTCTTTTTACTATTGTACATTTTTTCATCCTAACATGGCTCCTTGATCTTGCCTCTTGCTTACAGTAAACGGTATATCCGTCTCGTCGCTGGTTGTTTTCACTGGGAGGCTCAGTCCATGTGATGTAACTTCTGCTGCAGAATTGGCCATAAAGCTGCTGGTTTCAACACTAAAAATCACGACCGGATGTAGTGAGACATCTGGGTATTTTTCAGCATGCTGCATCAGACATCATGTATTGGGACAAACTATTGTTCTAACAGACTAAATAGCAGAGAAGTATGGGGATTGGATCGCAGGGAACCTTTTATACAACCAACTAAAATGAAAACCGGTAGCTTTGACTAATAGTTTAGTGATGTTTAATGATAATATTTGACCTGCAGCTCCACTTGAAAAAAATGTGTGTGTGTGTGTGTGTGTGTGTGTGTGTGTGTGTGTGTGTGTGTGTGTGTGTCTGCTAGTGATTGTACCTGCAGTTCCACTCCATATCCGGTGTAAACAGTGATGGTGTAGGTGCAGTGAAAGAACGACCCGTCAGTCAGGGGAGGGTCATCACTCGAGTCTATGAATCCTTCTGGGTCGGAGAAATTCACCATGCAACTCGGAAACACTGGGGAAATATACACACAAGTTAGATTAGAAAGAGTGTGTGTGTGTGTGTGTGTGCGTGCGTGTGTGCGTGAGTGAGTGAGTGTGTGTGTGTGTGTGTGTATGTGTGTGTGTGTGTGTGTCAAGATCTCGAAATGTAACAGCAACCTGAAATGTCATAACAAAAAATGTGAAAAAATATATTTTAAGGAAACTGGATTATGGATTAAATGGCTAATCACTTCAATGTAGAATAAGTTGTTACTACAGTATATGGGCAAAAAGTTACTGTGTACAATGTCGAGCACAGCATTTAGTTTCGTTGAAGAACATTTATTACATTTACGGTTTTATGAAAAAAGAAATTGTTATTATATTTTGGGTCGTTTTGGGAAGCTTACAAGTCTTCTAATACAGAGAAGTTAATTTGGCAGTGGCCTTATTTCTTAATTTCTTGTTTTTCCACAAAAACGCACACACACACACACACACACACACACACACACTAACACACACACACACACACACACCACACAGAGTCTTTAGAGCTTTGCCTATGCAAGCACGACTGGAGACTCACGCTGTGTATAATTAATGACGGAAATGACTGAGATCAAAACAGCTTCACAGCAAGACGGCGCGCGCGTGTGTGTCTGTGCGTGTGTCTGTGTCTGTGTGAGTTAGTGTGAAACGACGCAGCGAGAATTCTGCTGTTAACAGGGACTTATCAAATTAAAATCGCTTTCACATTTGTAAAATCAGTGGAGAGTGAAGTAAACAGAATATAATAGTGTCACAAATAAATGCAATCTTTGGTAAATAGCTTCTTGTCCTTGAAGGCCACCGTAGCTTCTGTAAATGCTCCCAATAGGGAAGGGGTTAGCAAGGGAGCGCTGACATCTACAATCTCACCATTAGATGACACTAAATACTCCAATATCA
>OX442365.1:27610271-27635271 GCA_949357725.1 Hyperoplus immaculatus
ACGAGACCATCAGTGCAAAGAATGCTATTTTTATATAGTTTTTCTTGATGCCTTTGTCATGGGTATACGCTCACCCAGGAACAACAGCTGGCGTAGTAAAAACACTACCGCTTTAGTCCCAAGGGGGGCGCTAGAATGAACACAAACTGGAAGTTCCTCGGAGCACCTTTAAAGAACATAAAACATGATATCTCAGAGAGGAAGATGTGATAACTTAGGCCTAGTTTACTGAGAAGTACAGTGCGATCACACACACGCACACACACACACACACACACACACACACACACACACACACAAACTTAAGTAATACTAGGCCTTCTTTAATACCCATAAGCTTTGGCTGCTATTTCTATAAAGAATGGGTCGATCAGAAGCACACACCACTGCTGTAACAAATTTAAAACGCTTTGTTGATGCAGTTTCAGTTGGAAATTAAAAAGAAAAAAATGACCCAGATATTAAAAGTCAACCTCCTTAAGCTCCACATTGTAATACTCTGAAGTTGTCATGCACACACAGGCTGCTTGTGTGTGTGTGTGTGTGTGTGTGTGTGTGTGTGTGTGTGTGTGTGTGTGTGTGTGTGTGTGTGTGTGTCGGCTTGTAACTTTTGACTTTAAATATATACAAACCAGATATATTTTCTAACACAGTTGTTCATTATTGCTTTGAGGGGATTTAACCGAAGAGAGTTTGTGTGTGTGTGTGTGTGTGTGTGTGTGTGTGTGTGTGTGTGTGTGTGTGCGTGTGTGTGTGTGTGTGTGTGTGTGTGTGTTTCCGGCTGCCAAAAAGCCGCGTGTCTGTGAGTCATGTATTGAAACACTGTCTGTGAAAATAAATTGAATTTTTTATATACTTTGGGAAGAGCAGAGGTGTCCAAAAAAAAACTATGTCCTCCCACAGAAAATGCTATTTAAGCAAACCAGATATCAGCCTACGAGAAAAAAGAAAAAAATATGTCTAAAACTAGTCCGCTCAGTTTAAAGCTGGGGTATATGATTTCTGATTGGTCAAAGTTAACATGAGCTGACACTTTCGTTTCTCTGTCCTTATTGGCTGTTGGGACTGTCCATTCACATTGGCACGACCATAGGGGAGGGACCAAAGAGAACAAGTGGAGTGGTTGAGGTATTTGGATTCGAATCTCCATCCCAACTGCCATTTTCTCCCCAAATCCTCCATCCCAGCTTTAAGGCGAATAGTGCTAATCTGACAGAATCCAGTCCTTAACATTGTCTATCTCTTTGTAGGTCTGACTTTTTGTGTGTTTCCTATCTATGTGTATGTAAAGCTGCAGATAGGAAAGTTCACAGTCACTACCCCGTGGGGTTAAATACTCATCTGTATTTTTAGGAAAGCCCTGATGTCCTCTGTTTCAAAGGGTATGAGTGTGTTTTTGTGTGTGTGTGTGTGTGTGTGTGTGTTTTTGTGTGTGTGTGTGTGTGTGTGTGTGTGTGTGTGTGTGTGTGTGTGTGTGGGTCTGTTTGTATGTGTCAGTGTGTCTGTGTGTCTGTCTATCTATCATCTATCTATCTATCTATCTATCTGTCTGTCCGTCTGTCTGTCTGTCTGTCTGTCTGTCTGTCTGTCTGTCTGTCTGTCTGTCTGTCTATCTATCTATCTATCTATCTGTCTGTCTGTCTGTCTGTCTGTCTGTCTGTCTGTCTGTCTGTCTGTCTGTCTGTCTGTCTGTCTGTGTGTGTTACTTCCCTAGGGGTGCAGGGATATGGGTGACCTCTCCATATCAAACACGATGGATGAAAGAGGATCACTCACTGGCACTTGACAAGGCGTTTGTAGAGATTGGGAGACTGTACTGTGTAGCTCACAATAACAAGGACAGTTTGGCCTATTTCATGGCAACAAAGAAACACACACACACACACACACACACACACACACACACCTAAACACACACACACGTACAAGCATGCACACAGGTACGCAAGGACACACACACACACACACACCTACACAAACTTACGCCTACACACACACCTGCACACACACACACACACACACACGGCAGTCATGTCGGGTTCTTTCAAATGAACCCTATAACATGGTTCTATATAGAACCTTTTGAGGGTGCCATATATGTACCAAGCAATAGCACCCTAAAAGGTTCTATATAGCACCATTTGTTTTAAGAGTGGCGAAGTGGGTAGGGAGATCGCCTCTGGAGTGCAGGGTCAGAGGTTCGATTCCCCGCCTACCCGCCACATGTCGAAGTGTCCCTGGGCAAGACACTGAACCCCACACTGCTCCCGATGGTTCAGAAAGCGCCTTGCATGACAGCTACTGCCATCGGTGTTTGAGTGTGTGTATAAAATGACCCTGGTCTGTGAAGGGCGCTCTATAAATAAAGCTTACTTACTTACAACCACACACACATACACACACACACACAGAAGCATGCACACAAGGACACACGCCTCGGAGGTATACGTCAGCTAGATGGATCCATTTTATACACTATCTATGTTAAGGAGCTTTTTGTTGCTGGAATATCTAATCAGGAAATGAAGTGAGGCAGAAATTAATGGAGAATGCATTCTCTTTCATTATTATGTTGATGTGGTCTGTTATTAGATGGTTGATTGAAGCCACAAATATTATAGCACCGAAAATTCATTAAAGTCATTAAATATCATTGGGTCTCATTTTCAATTTGTTGAGATGCAAAATGCTGCTCCATTAAAAATACACGGATATTTCTTGCTGTTATTACTGTTAGCAACATTACTGTGAGTGTCTGGTGTGTGTGTGTGTGGGGGGGGGGGGTGGGGAGGAGTGAGTGTGTGTGTGTGGGAGGAGCGGGGGGGTTTGGGGTGTGTGTGTGTGTGTGTGTGTGTCTGTGTGTGAGTTAATTTGACAGAGAAGGTTGGGTTTTGTTTGCAGGATAATGACTATTGGAAAAGGGATAAAGAGAAAGAAATAAAGAGAGAGAGAGAGAGAGTGTGGGGGAGAGAGAGAGGGGGAGAGAGAGTGGGGGAGAGAGTGGGAGAGAGAGAGACAGAGAGAGAGAGGGAGACAGAAAGAGAGAGGGAGAGAGAAAGAAGAGAGACAGAGAGAGAGAGAGACAGAGAGAGGGAGAGACAGAGAGAGAGAGGGAGAGAGGGAGAGAGAGAAGAGAGACAGAGAGAGAGAGAGGGAGACAGAAAGAGAGAGGGAGAGAGAGAGAAGAGAGACAGAGAGACAGAGAGGGAGACAGAGAGAGAGAGAGACAGAGAGAGAGAGAGAAAGAGATTGAGGCAAAATTCAATAGTCTTCAGTGACTGCAGACATTCATTGCCACTCGAACACAATCGAGTCTGAGGTTGTAAAGCAAAGTCAAGGAAGGCTCCTTTGTGTGTGTGTGTGTGTGTGTGCGTGTGTGCGTGCGTGTGTGTGTGTGTGTGTGTGTGTGTGTGTGTGTGTGTGTGTGTGTGTGTGTGTGTGTGTGTGTGTGTGCGTGTGTTTCTAAGCCCCTGAAGCACTGCGCTAGAACACTTCTCTTTTTTAGCTGTCTTTGTTGCTGTGTCTTATTTGTATTCTAGGAGTCGCACACACACACACACACACACACACACACACACACACACACACACACACAGCCACACACACACACACACACACACACACACACACTGTTTAAAGCACTTTATCGGGCAGCGAGACTGGCAGCAGTTGTATCAGGAATACATTCCCTGTCTGCCAATGTCCGTTCCCCATGGACACACACACACACACACACACACACACACACACACACACACACACACACACACACACACACACACACACACACACACAGACACACACACTGTTTTGGCTGCATAACGAGACAGGTCAGTTCTCATTCCAGGTTCTGCCCGGAGCAAATCTTATCTGTTACTATTCCAGTTGAATTAATTACACATAAGATACATTAAAGGTGAGGACATTGTCAAAGCACCTGAGGCCAGACATTGGCTGTGTTTGTAAAAGCCCTACCAACGTCCTCCCTCCTACATACTCAACATGTATATACTACATACTGTCTACTTAACCTACTAACGTCCTCCCTCCTACATACTCAACATGTATATACTACATACTGTCTACTTAACCTACTAACGTCCTCCCTCCTACATACTCAACATGTATATACTACATACTGTCTACTTAACCTACTAACGTCCTCCCTCCTACATACTCAACATGTATATACTACATACTGTCTACTTAACCTACTAACGTCCTCCCTCCTACATACTCAACATGTATATACTACATACTGTCTACTTAACCTACTAACGTCCTCCCTCCTACATACTCAACATGTATATACTACATACTGTCTACTTAACCTACTAACGTCCTCCCTCCTACATACTCAACATGTATATACTACATACTGTCTACTTAACCTACTAACGTCCTCCCTCCTACATACTCAACATGTATATACTACATACTGTCTACTTAACCTACTAACGTCCTCCCTCCTACATACTCAACATGTATATCCTACATACTGTCTACTTAACCTACCAACGTCCTCCCTCCTACATACTCAACATGTATATACTACATACTGTCTACTTAACCTACTAACGTCCTCCCTCCTACATACTCAACATGTATATACTACATACTAAAAGCCCTACTAACGTTCTCCCTCCTACATACTCAACATGTTTATACTACATACTAAAAGCCCTACCAACGTCCTCCCTCCTACATACTCAACATGTATATACTACATACTGTCTACTTAACCTACTAACGTCCTCCCTCCTACATACTCAACATGTATATACTACATACTGTCTACTTAACCTACTAACGTCCTCCCTCCTACATACTCAACATGTATAAACTACATACTGTCTACTTAACCTACTAACGTCCTCCGTCCTACATACTCAACATGTATATACTACATACTGTCTACTTAACCATCCATTGTGTATGCGAGGTTCGTCGGACTGTTTACACTGAAGTATACAGAAGCAATAAAGAATAAAAAAAAACTTCAGTGTCGTTTGAAAAGACGCAATGCATTGTGGGGCGGTTGAGTAGAAAAAGTAACCTATCGATCCATACACAAAATCTTCCCGGAAGTAAGTACTCATCCGGGCATTTCTCGCCTACACAAACTCGCATACACAACCACAACATACTCAAATTGACGTCAAGATTAGTATGTGTAGGACGTTAGTATGAGTAGGACGTTAGTAGGGCTTGTAGTATGAGTAGGACGTTAGTAGGGCTTTTAGTACGAGTAGGACGTTAGTAGGGCTTTTAGTACGAGTAGGACGTTAGTAGGGCTTTTAGTATGAGTAGGACGTTAGTAGGGCTTTTAGTATGAGTAGGACTGTAATAGGGCTTTTAGTATGAGTAGGACGTTAGTAGGGCTTTTAGTATGAGTAGGACGTTAGTAGGGCTTTTAGTATGAGTAGGACGTTAGTAGGACGTTAGTAGGGCTTTTAGTATGAGTAGGATGTTAGTAGGGCTTTTAGTATGAGTAGGACGTTAGTAGGACGTTAGTAGGGCTTTTAGTGTGAGTAGGACGTTAGTAGGGCTTTTAGTATGAGTAGGACGTTAGCAAGGCTTTTAGTGTGAGTAGGACGTTAGTAGGGCTTTTAGTATGAGTAGGACGTTAGTAGGGCTTTTAGTATGAGTAGGAGGTTAGTCGGGCTTTTAGTATGAGTAGGACGTTAGTAGGGCTTTTAGTATCAGTAGGATGTTAGTAGGGCTTTTAGTATGAGTAGGACGTTAGTAGGGCTTTTAGTATGAGTAGGACGTTAGTATGGCTTTTAGTAGGAGTAGGACGTTAGTAGGGCTTTAGTATGAGTTGGACATCACGTTAGTAGGGCTTTTAGTATGAGTAGGACGTTAGTAGGGCTTTTAGTGTGAGTAGGACGTTAGTAGGGCTTTTAGTATGAGTAGGACGTTAGCAAGGCTTTTAGTATGAGTAGGACGTTAGTAGGGCTTTTAGTATGAGTAGGACGTAAAGGTGCGAACTAGGGATGGGCATTTTAAGAAATTCAATTGATCGATCATCGGGAAAATTAACGAGCAATTATCGATTAATCGTTATCTTTTTTTACATATTAAAAAATGCCAACAGAACATCCAAAATACAGCGTTTTTACCATAGACTGTATACAAGACGTTTTTACTCAATTACATCTTTATTCCAAGATCTTCTAGGCAAACAAATCTATTAAGACAAGGCAACTTTTTTAAATAAAATAATAATAAAATGCAGCGCTGGTTAAAGCCCGAGGCTATGAGCCAACAAGGAGCCAATGCTACGATACCTTTTAAAGTTTTAACACATATGCGCCTCCTAAGATGCTGCCAAAGACTGCATAAGGGCACGGCACGTTTCTCTGAGTGTTAAAGGACCTAACGTTACTTCAACTAATAAACAAAATGTGCAAATTAGTTCCCTGATGAAGGCGAAGTAGGAAAGCATAGACGCTAAAGTTAGCCGCTAATGCTAGCGGCGCTAACGTTAAACAGGGTCGGATTTAGGCTTCAATGTACAAGTGGTACATAATTCGGTTTGTTTAAGTGTTGTACAAGGTTTCACAATGCTTAATGAACTTAGTTATTTTCAGATCTAAAGCTGTCCGATGCCAAACTTCGCCTTAACATCTTGCTGTTTAAGTTTTGCCATCTACGGCAGCTCGCAGGCTGCTGCCTGAGCCTGTTCTGTTGTCTCCTACTACTAGTTAAGTAACTCCCCCTGCTGGTAGGATGTTTAATTGCTGCCCATACAGTCTGGTGCTGCCACATAGTGAAATTCATTGCTATGCTGCGGGACTCACACTGCGCAACACAACGGCTATATGATCGATAACAATTTAACGTGATCGACAATATTCTTAACGAGCAATGATCGATTAATCGATTAATTATGCCCATCCCTAGTGCGAACACACTAGGCACTTTACACGCGTACAGACGCGTATGAAATCCGCCCCTTTTCCATAGGGAACCATTGGTTTACGCGCGTACATGGCGCGTAAATGCGTCACTCGCGCTAAAGCAACATTTTTACGCGCGTATATATTACGCGCGTATATATTACGCGCGTATATGCTACGCGAGGAGTTCAAAAAATTGAACTTTTGTTGCTCTTACGCGAGACGATTAGCCGCGTTGGCCAATCAGCGTTGAGCTTGACCCGACGTCACATACATTGGCAGGGTCGGAGAACAGTGTACTGTACACAGAGGCTGATGAGAGACACCCAGGAGAAAAATGTATTGCGGGCGGCCGGTGCTGTATGAAGCCGCTCGGGGTTAGAAGACGTGGGGAAAGTAAACCAGGAGAATGGACTTCCTGGTTAATTCAGTGAATATGTGCGGCTGTGCTTTAGCCGATAAACAAAGTTAGCGCCGTATAGCATTAGTTAACTCACCCTGTTGTGTGCGGGCGGCTAGCGCCTCATATTATGAACCCAAACATGACGACTGTCCGCGGGACTTTCACGACAAGTAGAGCGAAGCACCGGTGTTGATCTACGCCAGCCACGGTCCCCTGTCACAGCCAGGTAGGGTAATTTTGGCTACTTGCCTTTATGTTGTGCCGCCATGCACCGATGCTGCTGTAACTGTGTTTGTTATGTAGCTGCCGTGAATATGCAATGCTGTTTTAATGCTAGGCTATTTGTGCTGTTCAGTTTGTCTTTTGGCACAGTTGTTGGCCGTGTTGTTGTTGTTTTTGTGCGGACATGCACGCTGTTGTGTCGGGTCTGATCGCAGCCATGGTTGATTAAGGGAAATACAATATCGGGAGGGAGACTAGGGACGTTACGCGCGTATAACCATTTTTGACACAAAATGATCAAGCAACATTTTAGCTGCGTTACGCACGTAAATCTTACGCGTGTAAAATGCCTAGTGTGTTCGCACCTTTAGCAGGTCTTTTAGTATGAGCAGGACGTTAGCAAGGCTTTTAGTATGAGTAGGACGTTAGTAGGGCTTTTAGTATGAGTAGGACGTTAGTAGGGCTTTTAGTATGAGCAGGACGTTAGTAGGGCTTTTAGTATGAGTAGGACGTTAGTAGGGCTTTTAGTATGAGTAGGATGTTAGTAGGGCTTTTAGTATGAGTAGGACGTTAGTAGGGCTTTTAGTATGAGTAGGACGTCAGTAGGGCTTTTAGTATGAGTAGGACGTCAGTAGGGCTTTTAGTATGAGCAGGACGTTAGTAGGTCTTTTCGAACACAAACAAATACTACACAACTGTCTGCCTTGTAATGCTGACTAACTCAATGAAGAGGAAAAACACAATACACAATAAACTAAGAGTTGCGCCGCCATTTTTCTCAAAATGCAAGACTCTTCACTCTTGCAGAGGAGAATCCAGCCCGGGTCGTTCTCTGCATGTCATTCCCCTCTCTGACACATTTCAACTCTGTCTCTCCAAATCTGTTTTATAAAAATGCCCCAAAAGATAGTCTTAAAAAAAAAGAAAACACATAGTTGAATGCCATTGCTACTAAAACCGCTTACCTCTAGAAACGTTCGCTCAAACTCACACACACACACACACACACACACACACACACACACACACACACACACACACACACACACACACACACACACACACACACACACACACAAATAATTTGGTATGTCAAGTAATGTGAGAAAAACTGTCACATAACATAACATAAGATATCTTGTCATCAACATGTTTTATGGCCCAAACTACAAAAGAAAAATCTATGTTCCGATCAACACAAATTAACTTTAAAGAGCGTCTCTGTTACGGGGTGTGAATGGTCAACGGCTAAAACACACACATACACACACACACACACACACACACACACACACACACACACACACACACATACACACACACACACACACACACACACACAAACACACACAAACACACACACACACACACACACACACACACACACACACACACACACACACACACACAAACACACACAAACACACACACACACACACACACACACAAACACACACACACAGCCACACCGACATTACTAACAGGGGACTATCGCAGGTACCAGCCAAGTGTGGCAACCTATTTCTGGTCATTTAAAAAATAAAAAAACACAACAGAATATTTACTTTTAATGTCTTCTGTCATAATATTACTTTAAATGTGTTTTTTTAATTTTTTTGAAGAATTTGCTAACAGTGGACTTGAATCATTGGGTAACATCTAAGAGTGGACTCCATTCACTGCATCAATGGAGCTGTCTGTGCCTATTGTTTCACTCAATGAGTGTTTGCTTGCTGCAGTTACCTCCCTTTGTTTCTTTTTAAGATAGATGATATACCTTTAACTTTAACACTAACTAAATATATGTTACAAATACTATGAATATAATCATGGCCACATGTTGCAAATAAATATCAAATAAGAAGTAACTTGTTGGATGCACTAATATCAGGGACATAGCAACAACATTTTCCTTATCCAAGCCTTATCTTTATTTAAAGGAATGTGTTCACAATGTTACATTCTAAAGATGTATTAAACCACTACAGTTTATTTTACGGTTCTAATTAGAAAAAGGTCCTCTCTTCTACTGTTTCAAATGACATGAGTCCTCTTTTAGTTGGTACTAATTGACACAAGTTCCCTGTTGGTTAGGATGGAATGATATTCACACTCCATCATGTATGAAAAAGACCTAGCCAGATCAATAATGCCTATGAAAATAATCTGAACTGCATTTGAGAATAGTTATAACATAACATATCATTTGAAAATGATTGTAGAGTTTAAAAATGTTTTAATACATATATTTTTTAAAAGATTTTTTTACGATAGCTGAACGACAGTGGGCACAAGCGGAGCGACATGTGCAACACTCTAACTACAGTCTGCTTTACCAATAGTCACCTGAGCTGAACAGTTCACAACACCTGCAAAACCCATTCCAAGCAACACACTGTCACACAAATCTCAAAACACAAACACACACTGTCAATCAGAACACACAGAGTAAAAACACCAGCATCAAACACCAATAAACAAATTACAAACATTTACTCATTACAGTTTGAATAATGTGAGTGACTTGAATGAAAACCAACAGTTTGCTTCAGTAGATACACTGCCCGTCCAAAGAAAGTCATGGCCACTAGTTGCAAATAAATATCAAATAAGAAGTAACTTATTGGATGCACTAATATCAGTGACTTAGCAACACCATTTTCCTTATCCAAGCAAATGTGTTCTCAATGTTACATTTTAAAGATGTATTAAACCACAACAGTTTAATTTGCTGTTATAATTTTCTTCTTTCAGTTTTAACAATACGAGAGGGGACTTTCTAGTGAAATCTTAATTGTCTATTTTAAAAAGTATTTAGCGGTGCTGACTAGATGAACAGAGGGCTGACACATGGATGACTGGTCTGCTGAGAGCAAGTATCTGTTGCTGTTTGCTGTGATTTTTAACAATATGTAATGCACATTATGGAATAAATCAAACACTGCTATTACTTTTAAAATGGTAAAAATATGCTTTTTTATTAGGCAAACTGAATCATTCTTAAGAGAAATAAAAAAATATAAATGTAGTCTTAAATGTCTGTATGTTATACATATTGACTATACCTGCAGTCCTAAATTGTATGGAATGACAGGAGTCCCCGTTTAGTTGGCACTAATTGATACAAGTTCCCTGTTGGTTAGGATGGAATGATATTCACACTCCATCATGGATGTAAAAAACGTTGGCAGATCATTAATACTTATGAAAATAATCTCAACTGAATTTGAGAATAGTTATAACACAACATATAATTTGAACATGATTCGTAGAGATTAACATGTTATATTTAGTCTGCTGACAGCAAGTATCTGTTGCTGGTTGCTGTGATTTTTAACAATATGTAATACACACTATGGAATACATTAGAGGTGTAGTCTAGTTTTGTGTAGTGGGTATACTGTGATGATTCCCACCTCGCCTCTTCCTGAATATGCAACATAGCATTTTGTATATATTTCTAAACATATGGCTTACACTGTGGTGGGTTTACAATGCTGGTGTTATTGCAGTTGGCGCAGCAAAGGTAAAACATTTTACACCCTACTAACATGGGTTTAGAAACATCAAAATTTAGGAAGAACTTCCATCACAAATTATTTGTGATGGAAGTTCTTTCAAGGTTGGAGGTCAACTCAGGTGGAAGAATATTTCAGGAGACTTGGATGAATTATGAAGCAATATTTATTACAGGCTTGGCCAAGGAGAACCGGACTGCAACTCTCGTGACTTGCACTTCAATTCTGACAGACACTTCCTGAGAGCTGTGTATTAACCTTGTGCTATCTCTAACACCTCCCCGGCTCGGGCACCAAGCGTACCACTGTTTTGGTTCAGAGCTGAACACGGTGAACCATAACATTCTGGAGTCTAAAGAGATGAGACTTTATCTATACAACTGACTTAAGTGTCTCCTAACAGTCTACCAGGCTGACCTAGTGTCTGAGATATAGACAAACACACAAGACAGGCATAAATTAACTATACATCTCTACCATAAATATTAACCATACTAAAGACTGAAAATTCCCTCCCAACATGTACTTTAAGTTCACTGTATGGAGCTAGTTTAGGGCAGAAAACCAGTCTGTGATTGTAGCAGCATGGTGCTATGTTATACATATTTACCCTACCTGCAGTCCTAAATTGTATGGAATGACAGGAGTCCCCGTTTAGTTGGCACTAATTGACAGAAGTTCCCTGTTGGTTAGGATGGAATGATATTCACACTCCATCATGGATTATAAATACCTAGCTAGATCAATAATACCTATGAAAATAATATTAACTGCATTTGAGAATAGTTATAACACAACATATAATTTGTAAATGATTTGTAGAGTTTAAAAATGTTTTAATACATATATTTTTTTAAAGATTTTTTTACGATAGCTGAACGACAGTGGGCACAAGTGGAGCGACATGTGCAACACTGTCTGCTTTACCAATAGTCACCTGAGCTGAACAGTTCACAACACCTGCAAAACTCATTCCAAGCAACACACTGTCACACACATCTCAAAACACAAACACACACTGTCAATCAGAACACACAGAGTAAAAACACCAGCATCAAACACCAATAAACACATTACAAACTTTTACTCATTACAGTTTGAATAATGTGAGTGACTTGAATGAAAACCAGCAGTTTGCTTCAATAGGATCACTGCCCGGCCTAATAAAAGTCACACACTCAAATATCTTGTTGGACCATCTTTAGCTTTGATTACAGCACATATTCGCTGTAACACATTTTGATACGCTTTATTTGGCACATAAAGTTGCTTAGAACCTAGGCCTGACCAACTGAAACAACCCCAGAAGGGTGTTTCAGGTAGCTGGTTTTACATACTTTGAGTTTAATCGAAAACGGTTTCAGAACAGTGGATCAGCGTTGGATTAATCAACACTGAGCGTGTTCACTCTGGGTGGAGCGTGTGCGTAAAAGCCATCGTCAATGGATCGCTGATAACATGATTCACCATGGAAACAGAAGAAACAAATGATTGATCCTCCCACTTCTCCACTTCTCAAAAAAGAAAAGAAAAAAAAATCTCCGCTCCTCCCACTAGAGTTAGAAATATTAACGAATGAGTTTATGGTATGGAGAAGAATTAACGGGGATATTGTCTAATAACTCTGATCTAATCTCCTCGGCAATTCAGAAAAAAACAGAGAAAACATTTTTTGTCAAGAGAATAATTTCGCTTCTGTTTGATAAGCCATAGTCTATTTTAAAAAGTTACGCATATCAGCAGTAAAGTATTAAGCTGGCGCGGCACAGCATTGCTGACAGTGTTTTATATTCGCTGTATAATATGTTGGCAAGCTATAGCCTAATACTGTGCAGTAACAGACTGTCGCTTCTTTTAAATGGGGAGTGAAATACATTGCGTCAGACACATTAGGTGACAGTTTCCATTGAAGAGCCTAATTGATTTATTACCAGATCCATTTTCCTCAAGTGATCACAGTTTAAATGATTGTATAATTTTTATATTCATATTAGGCTATTTAACGAGGCTCGTCTGCGACTTTAGGATCGCACAAGTGAACAGTAACGATCGCGTGCAGCCGCAGCGTTACATGAATCCACCTGACATAAATCTGTTCAGTGGCACAGACGTTAAAAAGCATACAATACTAATAGGTTTATTAATCTGAATGTAGAGCATGTCACGATGTGTAAGGGGGCCGCCTATATGAACGGACCAAGGGCTGAGAACAAGGCTACTGATCAGATAAATGATCGGTCAAACGTAAAATCATCAGGAAATGATCAAAACATCCCGACGGAGATTTCTATGGAGTGATTTTGCTTCAAACTGTACAGTCACGCGTGTGACAGTGACACTCTTTCTTCAGTCGGAGCTGCAGCGTAAAGTGAAAACAAACTCAGGGTAGGTCTAACCACCTATCCAGCAGGTTAGACCCACGGCGTATATTGCAGCAGTAACTGACCCTCGGTTGCGCTGAAACTGACCCAGAGTTTCCACTAACTCAGAGCGAACAAACTCTGCGTTGCCTCAAAACCAGCTACCTGAAACACCCCTCTGATGATAGGCTCTCAAGTTCAATATTGAACATAGCCAAGAGTTCTATTGTTGATATTTAAAATGTTGATACAACCAAATAATTGTATTTATTTTAAGTGATCTCCCATCATGAACATTATTTTTTTTTCCCGACCACATTTCTTCAAAGATGAAAGTTCACTACTATCTCTCCAGGCTTTTCATAATGCGTTGGACAGTTTTTAACAAGATTTTAGTAGTTTCATCTTTTCCTGAGTAGTTTTCTTTGTTTAATGCAGGCCAATAATTTCACTCCACTGAAACAAAGTTACATCTTTTCCCAAACCACAGCATATGTCATCCTTATAGCAGATGACAAAATTACAGGAATTGATTTCTGTATTATAATTATAGAATATTTACACAAATAAATACTACAAAAAAATCAAAATGTTACGTGTCAATAAAATAGAAAATAGAAAAATATGATAATTAATAAATAAAAATATTATCTATTAAGGCAAACTTCTGATTTAATTTACTTTTGTTTACCTAATAAAACTAGTATGTTATAAAATAATTTCATGTGAAAGAATTGAAGTTCCCTCTAAAAAAAATGTGCTGGTGTTTTGTTTCATTTTGGTAGTAGGAGGATTTCTTCCTTTTGAGCCACAGAGCCTGAGAGACAAAAACAAATATTTGTTTCCCTTTTCTCAGGCTAGGGTGAACAGATTTCTAAAATCTTTGCATATTTATACTACACTGTGTGCACAATTATTAGGCAAGTGAGTATTTTGGCCATATCATAATTTGTATGCATATTTTCCAACTTTAAGCTGTATACAATTGAGTGCTTATTCAATTTAAGCATACCAGGTGATGTGTATTTGCGTAATGAGTTAAGGTGTGGCCTAAGGAGTTCAACACTCTATATCAAGGTGTGCATAGTTATTAGGCAGTTTCTCTTTCTCAGGCAAAATGGGACAAAAAATAGATTTAACGGACTCTGAAAAATCAAAAATTGCATAAAGTCTTTTAGAGGGATGGAACACTCTTGAAATTGCTAAGATATTGGGGCGTGACCACAGAACCATGAAACATTTTGTTGCAAATAGCCAACAGGGTCGCAAGAAACATATTGAGAAAAAAATACGCAAATTAACTGCCAAAGATTTGGAGGCCCGTGGCTGGATCAGTAACGTACACAGAGCTCCACTTCGACTCAGACGGCAGCAAGGTTGAGGTGGGGTACTGG
Source organism: Hyperoplus immaculatus (assembly GCA_949357725.1). Classification (NCBI taxonomy): domain Eukaryota; kingdom Metazoa; phylum Chordata; class Actinopteri; order Uranoscopiformes; family Ammodytidae; genus Hyperoplus; species Hyperoplus immaculatus. The sequence goes on from OX442365.1 coordinate 27,625,071, forward strand.
TATGGGCTGGTATTATTAAAGATGAGCTAGTTGGACCTTTTTGGGTCGAAAATGGCATTAAAATCACCTCCCAAACCTACAGACAGTTTTTAGAAGACACTTTCTTCAAGCAGTGGTACAGGAAAAAGTCTGCATATTTCAAGAAGACCATGATTTGTATGCAGGACAATGCTCCATCGCATACATCAAAGTACTCAACTGCATGGCTAGCCCGTAAAGGCCTTAAGGATGAAAAATTATGACATGGCCCCCTTCCTCACCTGACCTAAACCCTATTGAGAACCTGTGGGCCCTGCTTAAACAAGAGATTTACAGTGAAGGAAATCAGTACACCTCTCGGAACAGTGTCTGGGAGGCTGTGGTGGCTGCTGCACAAAAAGTTGATCGTCAACAGATCAAGAAACTGACAAACTCCATGAATGACAGTGTGACAGTTATCGAAAAGAAGGGTGGCTATATTGGTCACTGATTTTTTTTTACATGTCAGAAATGTTAATTTGTAAATGTTGAGTGGTTTTATCATTCTCACTTTAACAGATGCAAATAAATAAGTGAAATGGGAAAATGTTTATTTTTTCATTTAGTTGCATAATAATTCTGCACACTAATAGTTGCCTAATAATTCTGCAAATATATGTATTCACTTAAAAAAGACAAAACCTCACTTTTAATTTCTTAAACATTCAGGTTTAGGTTAATTTACATTTTGGATTGACCGAGAACACTGTAGTTGTTCAATAATAAATACATCCTCAAAAATACAACTTGCCTAATAATTGTGCAGACAGTGTACATAGGTTCCCAGAGTTCACTGAAACTTAATGTTTCCTCCAGTGAAATAATTATTTAAATAATTTTCCATCTTTTGAGTCTTTGATTAATATTTTTCTGGATTTCTTTTATTGGGATCATTCATTTAATAAAGACATATTACTTATACAGACTAACTTTCCATTGATGTGAAAGGTCACTCTCTTGTCCCCCACATACATACCTGCCAAACCATGTCCTTGCTGGCAGCCCTTCAACCCCCACCCCTGGCCTGCATTGTCTCTATTCAAAGTAGGCACTTCACACATTTTCTACAGCAACACTGACAGTGAGTTGGACTTATGTTATAAGACTGTGATGCTGTGTCTCTCCCAGAGGCTGCATACATCTCCTTGCAAACATAAATATAGTGGATTTATTAAAAGAGGAGGTATGGTAACAGTTGTATGCACCAACATTTTTAAGCTAAACTTAGTTGGATATCTGGTTCCTTTAGTAACTTTATTTTAAGCCTAGAGTAGCTCCCTAAAAATATCCAGCCATGTCGGAAATCATTTATTTACCAACATAATCAATTGATGGATCCTTACAAGAGAAACATGTACAAATATGGAATTTACCTTTCAAATTCACTTTGAAGCCCATTAACCCTTCTAGTTTCACAAGGAATCCTATTGTGCTATCCACTCTGAAGATTTGGTTCCAGTTTAGGCGCCATTTTATGTTTTCCTCTGCATCCACTCTGATGCCCATAGTGAACAATCATCTATTCCCCCCATCTGTTGGGAATATATCCTACATGTTATGGCAAAATAAGGGCATTTAGGTATTCAGACCTTCATAAGGATGGGCACTTTGCTACTTTTTCAGACTTCCCAAAAGGTTTTAATTTACCTACATCCCATTTATTTATGTACGTTCAAATTAGACATTGTGCCTCTTCTCTTTTTTCGTGTTATCCTTCTGTCTCTATAAACCAACCATGGGAAGACCTTCTGACCTTTAAACCTCATCAGAAATTGCTAATTTCTAAGATGTATGACAAACTCATGGCTCTGGAAAACAATTTGGCTGTCGAAACTAAAAATGCTTGGGAGCGTGAGCCTGTGGTAAATTTGACAGATCAATAAGGTGGTACATAGTATAAGCTCATCTTCTCCTTGTGTCAGGCTGCATCTTATACAGTGTTAAAGTGTTACATAGAGTCCATTTCAGCAAATCTGAAATGTATCCAAATGGTGTGGACCAGTGTGACGGATGCCACGCCTCCTCATGTAAATTTAGTCATAATTTCACTCCTCTGAAACAGAGTTACAGCTTTTCCCAAACCACAGCATATGTCTTCTGACGTGGTTGTTTAGGAAATAAGAAGCTATTCACTCCATCAGTGAGAGTTGCACTCTTACAGTAAATGCAAAATTGCAGGAATTGTTTTTGTATTACAATTATAGTATGTTTACAAAGATAAATACTACATTTGAAAATGTTACATATCAATAAAATATGAAATAAAATATAATAAAATGTTTGAATTATTGAGGCAAACTTCTGATTTAATTTATTTTTGTTTACCTAAAAAACTAACATGTTATAAAATAAACAATTTCATGTGAAATAATTTCACTCTCCTCAAAGGAAATAGTAAGATTTTTGTTGTTCAAACTGTATAAAATCTAAAAAAAAAATAGTTTGCTGATTTTCCATCTTTTGAGTCTGTGATTAATATTGTTCTGGATTTGTTTTATTGGGATCATTCATTTAATCAAGACATATTACTTATACAGACTAACTTTCCATTGATGTTAAAGGTCACCCTTGTCCTCAACATGCATACCTGCCAAACCATGCTCTTGCTGACTGCCCCTCTACCCAACCCCCGGCCTGCATTGTCTCTATTCAAAGTAGACACTTCACACCTTTTTTACAGCAACACCTATAAACCTCACCAGAAATTGCTCATTTCTAAGATTTATGACAAACTCATGGCTCTGGAAAACAATTTGGCTGTCAAAACTAAAAATGCTTGGTAGCGTGAGCCTGGGGTAAATTTGACAGATCAATGATGGGATAAGGTGGTACATAGTATGCGCTCATCTTCTCCTTGTGCCAGGCTGCAGCTTATATAGTTAAAGTGTTACATAGAGTCCATTTCAGCAAATCTAAAATCTATCCAAATGTTGTGGACCAGTGTGACAGATGCCACGCCTCCTCATGTACATTTAGTCATACGTTTTTTTATTGTCTCAGACTACATCAATTCTGGACTGCCTTTTTATGATTTTGGCGGGCAACAACTCCACATTTACTAGTTGCAATCAGAAATACTAGCCTTCACTTCCCTTCTGGCAAGACGTCATAGTTTACTTATGTGAAAATCTCCTTAACCCCCATTTACTTCTATCAGGCTTAAGGACAATATGTTTTTCCTTAAATTAGAAAAAAATAAACAACAGTGAAAGGCTCTTCTAAAAAAGTCTCACAAAAATGGGAATAGATCTTTAAATTATGTCTGTGGTCAGAAATAAGCTGCAGTGTATACATGTGTGTGTCAGAGAAGTGAACATTTTCTAAGGTATATTCTCCTAACTGAATAAACAAACTTTCCTCACAGGAAAATGTGATCCCTGGAACACTGTTTGAAGTTAGAAAGCTTCCTGAAAAGTTACTGTTTCACTGTTGTTTACAGCAGCAGGGCCCACAGTTTGGTTTACAAACATATTCTAGTTGGTTCCAGGTTCCTCAAAATAATATTGTTTTGATATGTGATGATAGAATTGAATAACATTTTATTATAAACATTGAACTTCACAAACATGTTTTAACTTCACCTAACAATATAAGATAGCTTGCCTTGTAACTTATAGAACATAATGGCAATTACAAAAAAAGCTTTGACTTCTAAACTTAAAGATGTAAAATACAAATTACTGGTTTTACTAGAAATTTCTCGCTAGACTCTCTTCACTCTTGCCGAGGTGACTACACATGGCTCTCTTCTTTCCTTGCCGCTGGAAGCTCAAACATGCACGTCACACCAGGAAATGGGCGTGTACTTAGACAGGAACAGCAAAAAGTGCAATCTGACTGGCTGTTGAGTTTATTTCTGCTTTGTGATTGGCTGTTTGGTAAATCCATATCAGGACTGTTTTTTTGTTTTGTTTTTCATATCAAGCATGTATGTCAAAAGCTTATCGTCATAATCAACGCAAGTTTTATCGCAATTAATAATTGTAATCAAATGATTGCCCAGCCCTACTCTACAGTATGACTTTAAAAGGTGTCCCTTTAATAAAGATCCTGTTTGCAGTATGTGAAATTATCATGATCTTAAAAGGAATCAAGATGTGGTCTTGCAAATATGAGATCTCCTGTCTCTGTAAAAACTTCTAGTCTGAGAGTAAAATATAAGAGACTTGTGACAGGTTGTCTTGAGATATGAGACGTGTCAGACTTTTGCTTTGTGATGCAGTTTTGAAAATAAATAAATGTATTTCTTGATATTTAACTGCCCTCCACTCACTAAGGCAAGAGCCTGCAACAAGTTCACATCAGGCAGTCAATCTCTAAAGAGCCTCGGTAGGGAAGAATAGCCTACAGTTAATGTAAAAAATAAAGTCACAAGCCAACTATAACGTTTGTGCATATTTTTTAATATTTTCTCTGGTAAGTACTTTTATTTATTCATTTGTTAACTAGAATTCATTTAGGCTTTTTATCTTATTTCCTTACTATTGCTTTGGTAAAGTTAACACTTATTTTCCATGCCAAACAAGCCCCTTTAAATGTAATAGAAATTGCATTGCAAAGGTAAAGAAAAAAGTGCCATTTTAACATTTGGGGCTTGAGGCTTTAGGGATTGTGCCTCAGTGACTCAGAGCAGGCGAGTGCTGTTTCTATCTGTGACAGCCTGTGTCACTCTCTGATCGTATGCAGTGTGGGGGATGGGTACCTGTGTCTGACGACGGTCGTTAGGCCTTCAACAACAACAGCTAACTTCAATAGCCAAGATGTTATGTTGAATTCAGAGTGACTGTGACATGGGTCATTCTCCTTCCGCTGTATTGGAGAAGATACTTTGATACAAATTACATTTAAAATAGGTTGAGTACAATCAACATTTAACTTTTGTTGGAAATCAAATCCTTTAATACAATATACTCAAAAAAGGATCTTAACAAGGTAGTAAACTTGAAAAAATTTAAAATATGCAACTCTTCCTTGAAAGCTCTTTTAAGCAATAAAAGTCCACTAAAAAAGTTAAACTTTCATATATTCTAGATTCATGACACAAAGTAAAAAATGTGAGGCATTTCTTTTGTTTTAATTTGGATGGAACAAACATGGATTAAAAAAATCCAGTATCTCGACGCAAATCAAATACAATGCGCTGTAATGTAGGGATCTCAAAGTGATCTGCACAAAACAATTTTGTTTTTCGGTAAATCTTTTAGTGCCAATGCTTACAGATCAGTCATTTAGAGATGGCTACATAATACAAATGTAGCCTACTGAAATGCAACATGATTGGACTGTTGGAAATAAACAAATAGGCCTTCAGCTGGAAAAGTACAGGTTCTAAGCACCAGTTCTAAGCACCAGTTTGATGGAAATGTTGTGATGTTTGAAAGAGTTTTTGCGGAATAGTGAATGGAAATACATCAGGGAAGGGCTGACAGTGAATCGTGGGGGCAGCATATTCCATCGGTTCGTCTCTTCTCCACCATAAAAATATAATGTATTTAATTTAATTAGAAATGGTTCAGGTTAAATAAAGATAATACAAGCAGGAATATTTAACTGAATGAAATTGTAGTCCTTGATGTGGTACATGATCATAGAATAACTGTTGAAACAGCATGAATTCAGAGTGACAGCTGACTGAACCAAGGATGCAACTGAATAAGATAAACTTTTGTGCAACTGAATCATGGCTTAAGCAAGCCAGGATAACAGAAATATCCTAGGTAAATCTTATCTTGGTTTTTTGCAATAGGCCGCAGGAAGCACACAGTGAACTGCCAAACTGTAAACAATCATGGAAATATTCCATACTGCGATCTGTTTAGTGATTTGGTGCCATCAACAAAAAACTGTGTGTCATTTACATCTTTAGGCTATAAACTGTGAGTCATTTAAATTTTTGAGAGAGAGAGAGAGAGAGAGAGAGAGAGAGAGAGAGAGGGAGAGACAGAGAGAGAGAGAGAGAGATAGCGAGAGAGAGAGTAAAACTACTGCCTGATTATATAGGGTTCAAAATAATAAATAAATACATCTAGACCTATACATTAAAAAGAAAAACATCACATTATTGTTGTTTTATATTGTCTAAATATTTATGTCAATGTCACGTTTTGTGGCTTGTAGCCTACAATGTGAAACATTATTTTCACTGTATTTTTGCTGCTAGACGCACAGCTCACGAGAAGAATAGGCTGGAGCTGACACACTGTCAGATGTGTGTCGCACCAAACCGACAAGGGACAGTTGGCCCATTATCGGTCGAACCTGTTACCATCAGAAGCAAAACCCTCTTTCCCGTGATGTTAAGCTGATGGTGATTTATTAAAAAAGAAAAGAAGGAAAATGCACAGTGCTTCCTGCATTAGGGTCGGGTCCAGTGGCAGAGCAAGGACATTTTCATTGGGGTGGCCAGGATGGGGCCAGTGATAATTTTTGGGTGGCAAGCACAAGGGCTTCGGTTTCACTTCAACATAAGTGGGTGTCTGGGGGTAGTCCCCCATAAAAAAATGTGCTTCAAACATACCATTTTGTGCATTCTGGTGAATTTGGCCGGACCCAACTCGGGTCCGGCCAAATTCACACCACAAACAAACTGCAGCAGCCTGAGAGATGCACACTGAGTTTGTTCAGGTGTACTAACACGGCAGGTGTGAATACGCCCTAGCATCTCTGCCCCATTTCAACTATGTCTCTACACTATCATTAAAGCATAACAATGCCAAAAAAATATCTTAAAAAAAATAAATAATCCAGTTTGGTTTATTCCTCTTAAATTCATCCACGATGGAGTGTGAAAGTCGCACTATCCCAACCAACAGTGGACTTCAGTCATTAGATACAGTGGAAGTGTGGACCTTTCTCTGTGATTGTGAAATAAACAAAATAAATATAGATTGAAGACACAAGAACACTGTCAAATTGATTGAAAACCTCTTCTTATAAAGATTATTAAAGGGAATCTTGAGGGACTGAATTACTCTAAAGGTCTAGGCCTCTAAAATGTTCTGATTGTAAAATTATAGTCTGATGATCAATCTGTTTTTGCAATTAATTAAAATACAAATAACGTATCTTTCTCTTTTAACTTGTCACACATAGTCTGACAGGAGAGAGTAGACAGAGAACCAAATTGGCAAATTGAACTGTCTTCACATACTGCAGGCTTTGGGTAGCTGTTCAGCCAGGTCTGAGATGGTCCAGAGACAATCTCCTTAACTCTCCGTTACATTTGGAGAATGTAGTACTGCAGGTAGGGTCAATTAGTATGACACCCATAAGACATTTTAGACCACATTGATATTATTATTTTCCCCTTGAGAATGATCCAGTTTGGCTTATTCCTTTTAAATTCATCCATGATGGAGTGTGAAAGCCGCACCATCCCAACCAAGAGTGGACTCCAGTCATTAGATACAGTGGAAGTGTGGACCTTTCTATGTGATTGTGAAATAAACAAAATAAATATAGATTGAAGACACAAGTACACTGTAAAATTGATTGAAAACCTCTTCTTATAAAGATTAATAAAGGGAATTTTGAAAATAAAGAAATAATCCAGTTTGGTTTATTCCTTTTAAATTTATCCACGATGGAGTGTGAAAGTCGCACTATCCAAACCAAGAGTGGACTCCAGTCATTAGATACAGTGGAAGTGTGGACCTTTCTCTGTGATTGTGAAATAAACAAAATAAATGTAGATTGAAGACACAAGAACACTGTCAAATTGATTGAAAACCTCTTCTTATAAAGATTAGTAGTAAAGGGAATTTTGAGGGACTGGACTATTCTAAAGGTTTTGACCTATAAAATGTTCTGATAATAAATAATAGTCTGATGATCAATTTTTTTTTGCAATGAATTCAAATACAAAGAACATACCTTTCTCTTTTAATCTGCCACACATGAGTAGTCTGACAGTGGAGAGTAGACAGAGAATCACATTGGCAAGAAAATAAAGGATCTTACTGCTGATCTTTTTTCCCATGTTTGTTTATATCTATCTTTCGTCCTTTTTAAAACTTTTATTAACACTTCAACTCAACATATATATTTAGTTTCAAAAACAAAATACAAATCTATTTTCAAGAGACTGGTGTCTTCAGTAAGCCTGTCAACAGCTCTTCACAGCCTGAAAGACTCCCTGGGGCTGAGACCATTCAGACAATAGAGGAGTGTTTAAACGACGTGTGTGAATGGGCCAGGCCAGGGCAGGCAGAGGCTGTCCCAGATATGAAATTAACACTCACACACTTCCAAGTCCACTGTTGGCAAAAGTTATGAAAATTTACCAGAAGGTATTATACATGTTTTTAAGATGATTTAAAGCATGTCCAAGAGGGGACTTGAAAAATGTCCCCTGTTAGTTTTGGAGTCCACTGTTAGTGGATGTGTTACGATCTCAGGTTCCCTGTTGGATAGGTCGGCTCACTCACACACACACACACACACAAACACACACAAACACACACACACACACACACACTTATAATTGCCTGAAGCTACTAGAGCCAGACGCTAGTAGAAATGACCTCCGATGTGTTCGGGCGCGCTGCACTGACTTAATGATTTCCTATGAGATAACTGATGAGCGCACACACACACACACACACACACACACACACACACACACACACACACACACACACACACACACACACACACACACACACACACACACACACACGCACACACACACACACACACACAGTTTTGAGGAGAGAGGAGATTGCTTTCCAAATCCGCTTCGTTGACGTTGGCCGGTTCGATAACTGCTTTCAGGTCAGTCAACTCACTGACCCTAAGCACTGCTCATGTGCCAAACTATGATAACATCGATCCCTGTGTGTGTGTGTGTGTGTGTGTGTGTGTGTGTGTGTGTGTGTGTGTGTGTGTGTGTGTGTGTGTGTGTGTGTGTGTGTGTGTTTGTGTCTGTGTGTGTGTGTGTGTATGTGTGTTTGTGTGTGTGTGTGTATGTGTCTGTTTCTGCGTTCCAAATATCATACTCTTTCTTTTCACTATTCTACTACAGCTGATCATAAAAAGCATAAGCCTTCAGTATGCTACAACTGGGACATACTTTTACTTATTTATTTCATCCTAACATGGCTCCTTGATCTTGCCTCTTGCTTATATATCCGTCTCATCGCTGGTTGTTTTCACTGGGAGGCTCAGTCCATGTGATGTAACTTCTGCTGCAGTGGGTCAGAACCTCCATAAATTTGCTAGTTTGAACACTTAAAATCACCACCAGATTTAGTAGTAGGCATCTAGGTATTGTTTTAGCATGCTGCATCTGACATCATGTATTGGGACATCCTAACCCTGCATTCCAATACCCATAGTATCTACTATTTAGTATTGTAGAAAAAATATTTAGATTTCCCGATTCTTGTGGCCAGATTTAGGATGGTTAGAAATACCCGGATGTCCTACTTCATCCGGCCAAGATTGTTAGTGTTCAAAACAGCATCCTATTTGGGCGATTCTGACCCACCTGAAGTGACGTCACATCGACAGAGCCTCCATATGAAAACAAACGGGGATGAGACGGATATAAAAGCAAGAGGCAAGATCAAGGAGCCATGTTAGGATGAAAATAAGTTAAAGTATTGTAGCATACTGCATCCTAACTAAATTCTTTTTATCGTCAGATGTAGTATGAATAGAAAAAAGAAAGAGTATGCGATTCAGAACGCAGGGTAAATCTTTTTCTACCATACTAAATAGCAGGGAAGTATATGTGGATTAGAATGCAAGCCCAATTATGTAAACAAGCTTATTGGCATCCATAATGTTTGTCAATTGAATGCCTTGATTACTGGAATTTTAAGTATCAAAAAACAACATATTTCTACTAATTATGAAGCCAGCGTTTTCAATTAAAGTTAATCAAAGTTAATTAACTTAATCTTGCTGATTGGGAAAGCAATTAAGACGAAATATATTGCAGTTAAAAACAAATTAGTAGAGAAGAAAAATTCTTGATACACCAGCCAGGTTGTCAAGTCATTTATGTGCATGAAACAGTAAATATGATGTACTAGAGATGCAGGGACTTTATAACACAACAGAAGATCACACACACACACACACACACACACACACACGCAAGCGCAAACACACACACACACACACACACACAAACACACACAAGCGCAAACACACACACACAAACACACATATATACATA
>OX442365.1:27645271-27650271 GCA_949357725.1 Hyperoplus immaculatus
GGCAATCTCCGCTCCCTCCGCCTGTGATCGGCCATCTCCGCTCCCCTCCCCCCCCCTCCTGCAAACCCCACTCCGTTGTGATTTTTCAGAATGTCTTAAATTAAATGCAAGATGGCTGCCGAGAGCAGGGGTGGATTGTCAGGCTCCTCTCTTCTCTCCTTTTTTCGTCTACAAAACCTCTTTCTTTTTGCATTTTTGGCTCTGCAAACTTCTCACTCTTTAATTCAAGATGCTGGGGTAAAAGACAACCAAGTTAGCAGCCAACCAAGGATACATTCCAAGAGTAATCTCAAACTTGCTCCAAACAACTTTTATGGAGGATATGGCTGCACATGGTTTCTTTGTCTGTGGGCACTTGCACTTTGTCTGGGATTCATCCAGGTATGCTGCACAACTACACAATTGCCCAGTACTTTACAAGAGCAACATGGAGACAAAAAGGCTGCTTATCCTTGGCTTCTGCTTTGTTCATGGCTTCTCTGTGTCCCCCTTAGCCAGTGTTTCATATCAAACGAACCATCTACAGGCACCTTTTCAGATACTACGTTACAATATACTTTGGACACTTCCAAACTTAACTTTTTTGGACATGGATACTTGATCATCTACGCATTATTTTGGCAGAAAGATCACCATCTTTTTGGAGCAAAAAAGACCAAACAACAACATACCAAAGGGAAAAATAAAAGATACATCTTGTATTTTTTATTTTTCATGCTGTTACTAAGTGGTGATATCCAGCTGAATCCTGGCCCATCAATCAACAACATTGGCCACACAGTAACAACAGGAACTGTCACTTGCGAAGGTGTGGACACTCAGCTGAATACAATGATTGCTGGATCACTGGAACCTTCTCCGATTTCAGCAGGTACAAGTGACTGCTTCAATCTAGTTCCTCAGCTGGACTCAATCACTGAAGGGAGCCTAATTATCCCCCAAGACATCAAGCAGAGCAGGAGCTTCTCCCCACAAAAAGATTCAAACCCAACTATTTTTCTTAAGACACAAGCACCCGTACTATCTCACTGCCCTCTGCAGCAGGACAGATTTAAAGAAAAAATGGCCCACAGCAGAGCAGCTTTTCAGCAAAAAGGTGTAAAATATTTTCAAACAGTGAACCATGCAAAAGTGATTTGGGACTCAAAGAAAAAAATGAAGGGCATCACAGGTGGTCTTTTGAACATACGAAGTATTATACCAAAGAGAGATCAAATTCAGCATTTGTTAACAGACTCCAACTTGGATTTTTTGGCCTTGACTGAAACCTGGCTGTCAAGTCACACCCCTACAGCCATGATTGATGTGCCTGGATACACCTGCTTTCGCAAAGACAGACTGGCAGGAAAAGGAGGCGGAGTGTTAATCTACATGAAGGACATTTTTAAATGCACTCAAGTTAGCTTGGATACATATGGATTAGAATGTTTAATTTTAAATGTGGTCTTGTCACCTAAAATGAATTTTAATATAATTGTCTTGTATAATCCACCAAAACACAATGTAACATTCTATCAAAATTTTGATGATTTGCTAAAAACATTAAATCATAGATCGGAAAACATGATACTTGGAGATTTTAACATAAACTGGCTGGACAAAAACTGTAAGCAAAAACTTAAAACAGTTATGTCCAAACATAAATTACACCAAATCATTAAAGAGCCAACCAGAATCTCTAAGACAAGTCAAACTCTAATAGACCTTATATTTACAAACAAACCGGACAGAGTGTCAAAAACATATAATTTGTTAACAGGATTATCTGATCATAATATGATCCTAATAATTAGGAAACTTAATAAAAAACGCCTTCAAAGACTTTCCTTCAAACAGAATCATAAGTATGTGCCAACAGGAATTCCTAAACAAAAAGTCAATCAATTTGAACATGAATTACAACATCTAAATTGGGATAATGTCTTGCAAACTAGTGACACAGACAAATGTTGTGATATTCTTACAAATACTCTGGCAGATGTAATCCAGAAGTTCACTTGCCCTCTCAACTTGAAGCATAAACAAAATCTGCCATGGATAAATAATGACATTAATCAGCTGATGAAGAAGCGGGATCATGCATTAAAAAAATCATTGTCCACAAAATTACATACAGATACCCTTGTCTATAAGGGTCTACGAAACCGGATTGTAACTGAATTAAGAAAGGCCAAAACAAATTATTTCATGCAACTAATAAAAAAATCAGGTGGGAACAGTTCATGCCTCTGGAAACATATCAATACACTTCTAAATCGTAAGTCAAAGAACCATGCAGAAATAAAGGAACTTAGTATTAAAGGAATAATTTCCACTAATATCAAGGACATAGCTAATGAATTAAACACATACTTCATACAATCGGTAGATGAACTTACATCAAACTTCCAAAAAACTCTTACCACAGATGAACCCAACTTAGATTCTCAACGATTACAAAAGTTAAATAACATAACTTATGATAATACTTCTTATTTTAACATCAAACCAACTGACCATACAAAAATTCTAAAAATCATAATGAATTTAAACAACTCAAAGGCAAAAGACACATTTGGAATTGATGTTTTATTTTTGAAAAAATATAGTGCCATTTTGATAAGCCCATTACTTCATCTAATAAATCAGTCCATTAAAGAAGGGAAATTTCCACAAAGTTTTAAAATGTCTATTATTACCCCAATTTATAAATCTGGTGCATTAACTGATGCCAGTAATTATAGACCGATATCAATTCTCCCAGCAATGTCAAAAGTACTTGAAAAGGTTATCGCTAATCAACTAAAGACCTACCTTGAAAACAATCAGTTTTATCATTCTAAGCAATTCGGATTTCGCAAAAAATATTCAACTGAGATGGCACTGTGCCACTTCATTGACAGAATAAAATGTTCCCTTGACAATGGAAATGTGGTTGGAGCAGTGTTTTTGGATTTGAAGAAAGCCTTTGACACTGTAAGTCATGACATACTTGTCAGTAAACTAAGACATAAATTTAATTTTTCTGCTCTTACTGTCAGTTGGCTAAGCTCATACTTGAATTATCGACAACAGTGTGTTCGCTTACAGAGTGTGAAAACATCTCCTCTGAACAGTAAGACTGGTCTGCCACAGGGATCAGTTTTAGGTCCTATTCTTTTTTGCTTATACATAAATGATTTACCTAACATTTGCACAGACACCGAATGTCAGATGTATGCTGATGATACAGTGTTTTATGTTTCAGCAAAGGATCCCTGTCAAGCTTCAGAGATATTAAGCAGACAGATGGTTACTGTTTCAGAATGGCTACAAAGCAATCACTTAACACTTAATCACACAAAAACAGTATCAATGTGCTTCTCAATAAGAAAGAAAGTCCTAGAGAAATTTGACATCACTATAGATAGTAAAGCAATTGAGGTGGTAAATGAGTTTAAATATCTAGGTATAACTCTAGATCCTCAACTTAAGTTTGACTCACATATAAAGAAGCTATCTAAAACTGTAAAAACTAGTCTGAACTGCTTTAGACTTATCAGGTCATGCCTCTCCTTTAAGGCATCTCATTTGTATCTGCATGCCATGGTTTTTTCACATCTATCCTATTGCATCACTGCCTGGGGCCAGGCCACTGAGTCAGCTACTAGACCTCTATTCTCACTCTATAAACAAGCTTTAAAAATTTTAGACCAGAAGCCACAGAAATGGCACCATTGTAAAATTATTGAGAAATACAATTTGTTGACTTTTTCCAACTTTATAAAATTCTGTTCCTTGAAAGTTGTTTTTAAGTGCCTAAATGGACTGGCCCCACAAGCAATGTCTCAGATCTTTAAAAAGACTGACAACTGCCGGACAATGACAAGGAGTATAACCAAACAAAACTGTAAAGTTCGAAGATGCAGGACAACATTTGGCCAATTATCTCTCTCAGTGCAAGGTACACACCTATGGAATTCTCTACCATCAGAGATTAAATCCCAAACAGAACTAAAGAGTTTTAGTGTGAAAGTTAAACAGTGGTTCAAGCAGCAGCAGAAATGTGAACATTAACGTTTCTCAAGTTATTTTAATAGAGCACTTTACTAATGTTTAATGCTAAATTTAATTGTGTTTTAATCTGAAATGTAAAACTACAGCTGTGTGTATTGACTCATGGTACCTATTAATTGTATTATTCACTGTATCTCTATCACTGCATTTATTGTATTTAGTATCTTTGATTGTATTTTAAAGCCTGACCCAGGGACAAAGACTGCAAATTAGCTGAAGCTAGACGTCTTATATGCATCACATTTTCCCATTTTTTTGTGGCAATGTTGTATGTATTGTCCCTGTCAAATAAACATTAAAATAAAAAAATAAATAAAAAATTGGTTACCTTCCTTCCGGAACACTTTCAGTGGCGGGAAGCGCGAGCATGGACCTATAAGGGCGCGAGGCAGACGCGAACAGGGAAGTGACAGCATTACCATACATGGAAACATCCGCGTGGTGACGTCACAAAGTTACATGCGACGTCACACAGTTACGGAAGGGTAGACCGCTTTGAACACGTGACTTCTCGACTGGCTAGAATAGTGTTTAGTGCTCTGCACAGACACCCCAGACCGTCAGCAGGGAATACGTCGAAATGCATGTAAGTCATTATTTGATAATTTAGTATGGTTAAGCATGACTATGAATCATCATAACAACGTTTATAGGTCATAAAAGTCAAAAAGCATCATAGGTCCGCTTTAAGCCTATTATCAGCTCCACAAAAACTCTCTCTGTATTTCTCAGTATGGCAGAGTTTACAAACTGGTGCCCCCCCCCCCCCCCACTGACACTGGTGCAGGAGCTCAGAAAAATCCCCAAGAAGAGCCCAAGAAATGTTTCAGTTGTTGATTCTACTGCTAAGAAAAAAAAAAACCTGGACGTACAGCAGAAGGTATAAAATCCATGAGCCATCACTGAAGGCTTTACCTCATGTAGATGCACCGACAGTGTTGTTGTAATTACTCAGAATTCTGCAC
>OX442365.1:27655271-27657771 GCA_949357725.1 Hyperoplus immaculatus
TAAGTACATTTAATTTAGTGCATAATAGCTGATTTTTTTTTTAGAATTATTATTTTTCCCCTTAGAAAGGGTCTCATATATGTCCATATTTCTGGATATTTTGGACCAAGGCCTAGTGCCGCCATCTTGAAAGTGTCATAGTTGGAATGTCATCAGGTGCATTGTTTAAAATTTAGAATTGTTCTTGTCCTTGAAGGCCACTGTAGCTTCTGTTATTATTCTAAAGGGGTGGGGTTACCCAGGGAGCGTTGCATTCTAGAACTTTGTAGAACTTTCTTGATGATGTCATATTACACACTGCACCTTTAATGAGAAAATTTTTTATTGGAATTTGGTAGAAATGTTGTCAGCAGTTTATATTATAAAACCAAAATGTTCATTCTACTCAAACATTTGCCTATAAATAGTCAAACGAGAGACACTGAACATTTGGAGAGGTCTCGTCATTTTTTCCAGAGCTGTATATTTTTCGCTTTGCATTTGTTTGAGTCATGATTGCAAATGAGGGTCACTGGTCAGTTGATCTCTCGAGTATAAATACAAGTTCAAATGAATACCATGATATCCTTTAACCTATTTAAACATGCTATCTTCAATCTGCCAAACTCTACCTGTCACTGTTTTAATCAGGCCGTATTGTACTTTTACCAGTTTAATTTTTAGTTCCAGCCACTCTACACCTCTGTCTAAAATGTTTCTCTTTATCAGTTGTTGTGTATTTGATGTATTTGCATTGTGTATATTGTGTATGTATTGTTGTTTTTGTTTCTCGACATCATTGCAAATGAGGGTCACACCTCAAATGATCTTGAGTATAAATAAAGGTTAAATAAATAAATAAAACAAAATAAAGCTGGGGTATATGATTTCTGATTGGTCAAAATTAACATGAGCTGTACACTTTGACCAATCAGAGCGAGGCTTCTATTCTCTGTTCTTATTGGCTGTTGTGACTGTCCATTCACTTTGGCACGACTTTGTTGGTGTAGTAGAGCGTGCCAGGGAGGGACCACAGGGGAGGGACCAAAGAGAACAAGTGGAGCGGTTGAGGTATTTGGATTTGAATCTCTATCCCAACTGCCATTCTCTCCCCATATTCTCCACCCCAGCTTTAAATGAAATGTTACGGATAGAGAAAAAGACAGAGAAAAGCAGGCTATTCTCACTGGAAGATAAGACTGCCATGATTAAACACCATTAAAATACTTGCTGATTAATTTTCGATCGCCTACGAAAATGCAAGAGAAAACAGACTCAGCTGAGAAAGAGAATGAGGGTCTGAACTCTGAACACAGTAAAGAAATGAACATTTAGAGATTTAGTTTTGAACTCATATTAAGTTTGAATGGGATTTTGAGGAGACAGAGTAAAATAATGATGGTTCAAAAATCTATCTATCTATCTATCTATCTATCGGTCTATCTATCTATCTATCTATCTATCTATCTATCTATCTATCTATCTATCTATCTATCTATCTGTCTGTCTGTCTGTCTGTCTGTCTGTCTGTCTGTCTGTCTGTCTGTCTGTCTCTATATTTTCTATGCTAATACTTTTGTGATTTTACTGCAGTACATTTTGCAGCACTTTTACTTTAAAAAATCCAGTGTGTATACACAGCCTAGGCTCTGTAAACGGGCATTTTGCTAACTACGGTAGGATAGGCCTACCCTTTGTTTACATACCAGTTAACAGAGCCTAGGCGGGGAGATTTTGTTTCAGCGCACACACAGTACAGACAGGTAGTGGATCGTGAGGAGATATTCACTGATTTTGACAACAAACGTTCTCCAGAATCACTGACTCCATCTTTAAGTAAAATACCTGAGTAGCCTACTTCTTATTCAAATCATTGATTAACCACTTCAACAAAACCCAATAATTGCCGGTAAAGAGGTAGCCTCGAAGATAACTGACGGCATATATTCGAACTGTCTTCATTCCATTCCATTGACCTATCACTGTGATGATCACAAACAAGCAGTCCCTCTTTGTCTCCCATTCAAAACAACAGTCTGTCTGTCTGTCTGTCTGTCTGTCTATCTATCTATCTACATTCATTCCTGATCGAGGCTACCCACGCATGCGAGTGGGCTCGTGTCCACATGTTTTCGACTGTTGTGCCAAACTGTTCGCCTCGTTCACAACACAATAAATAGCCTCTCGCCTGCAACCGCGTTTATTTCAAGACTTCAAATCTCTCTCTCTCTCTCTCTCTCTCTCTCTCTCTCTCTCTCTCTCTCTCTCTCTGTCTTACACATAAACACACACCCACACACACACACACACACACACTCTCTCTCTCTCTCTCTCTCTCCTCCTACGAGATTTCTCTCAAAACAACAATACAGGGATGCCCACAGACAGACACCAGTTGTTTTTGCACCAAGTAGCGCGCGACTATGAACAACACACAAGCTGGACATATGCCAAAATACAAGACAATGAACATGGGTGTTTACAATGGCTAAACATACATTATAAAGGGGCCAAAGCTACT
>OX442365.1:27670271-27672771 GCA_949357725.1 Hyperoplus immaculatus
GCATTTAAAGGTGCAGTGTGTAATGTGACATCATCAAAAAAGTTCTACAAAGTTCTAGAATGCAACACTCCCTGGGTAACCCCGACCCTTTAGAATAATAACAGAAGCTACAGTGGCCTTCAAGGACAAGAACAATTCTAAATTTTAAACAATGCACCTGATGACATTCCAACTATGACACTTTCAAGATGGTGGCACTAGGCCTTGGTCCAAGATATGCAGAAACATGGACATATATGAGACCCTTTCTAAGGGAGAAAAAAAAATTCAAAACATTTTTTTCAGCTATTATGCACTAAATTAAATGTACTTATGGATATTATAATTACTTTCCACAAAATCTGCTAGGAAATAAAACCTAAAATTCTACACACTGCAGCTTTAAGTTAAAGTGGGGTTGTTCTATAAATACCTCCAAGGCATTTAGAACGGGATTTTTTAAAATGCAAATGCTGCTGTTTAAATTTAATATTGCGTAACTTTTGTGGAATTCTGAGTAATTACAACAACACTAGTCAGTGCATCGCCATCTACATGAGGTAAAGCCTTCAGTGATGGCACATGGATTTTATACCTTCTGTTGTACGTCCAGGTTTTTTTCTTAGCAGTAGAATCAACAACTGAAACATTTCTTGGGCTCTTCTTGGGGATTTTTCTGAGCTCCTGCACCAGTGTCAGTGTCAGGGGGGGAGGGGAGACACCAGTTTGTAAACGCTGTCATACTGAGAAATACAGAGAGAGTTTTGTGGAGCTGATAATAGGCTTAATCTACTTTGTGTCAACTCATTTGGCGATGGCTTGAATGTAACCGACATTAATTCACATGATAAAAAGTTACGCATTAAAAAGGGATCATGTAAATCCTGAGCAAGGTTTCATAAATAGCACCGAACTCCTCTGTTGAGAGAAATGAGAGGGAGACAGTAATACTAAAACCTCTTAATCCAAATCTCTTTCACTTAGCTGTTGAACTGTCTGTATGTTGAAGTAGCATTCATGGAGTTAAGATGATAGCCAGTGTTTTTTTAGCCCGTTCAAAACCAAAAAAAAACAAAGGCTACATCTGCGTATGACAATATCTAACCCCCAAAACCAGGACTGAGAGGTAAACATTAAAGGAATACTTCACCCATACGGAACCGGCGTTCTATCATTATTAAATCACTATTATAATATAATGAATGAGGTTTTTCTTCCCTCAGTCTTCCCTTGGCCCAGCTGTCCTGTTAATCCTAACCCTACATTTTTCCAAAAATGTAGGGTTAGACAGCGAGACCATAAAACACTCTTTCAGCCTTTTCTCAGGCTAAGATGAAAGAATTTTTTTTTGCACATTTATACTACATAGGATCTCAGAGTTCAATACACCCTCATATTTCCGCCGGTGAAGTAGATATTAAAGCCTACAATATACTTAAACTCCAATTTTTTTATTTCAGCCTTTTCGTTTTCTAACTGCACTTTTACATTGTATCGGGGCGACTGTGGCTCAGTTGGTAGAGCGGGTCGGCCAATGATCGAAGGGTTGGAGGTTCGATCCCCGCCCTGCCACCTGTGTCACGGTTGATGTGTCCTTGGGCAAGACACTTCACCCACCTTGCCTTGTGTGAATATCGATAGTCAGCCTGCTGCTATCGGTGTATGAATGTGTGTGTGAATGGTAACGTGGGAAAGGAAAACAGGTCTCCCTTGGAAAAGAGTCTCCGGACTCATTGGGATTTACCTGTATAAATAAAGGTTGTAAAAGAAATAACCCCCTATATTCAAAATGCTTCACTGTGATCTTCAGATTCCGGTCAAAAAGGAATATTTGAAGTTTAGGTTTTGGGCTGACAGTTGGTGCGTCTGCTGCACTCTGCTACAGATGGTTGTTAGTGGACTAAACGTTCAGCAATTTAAATGTAAATCCTTACACTGAACTGTGTGTGTGTGTGTGTGTGTGTGTGTGTGTGTGTGTGTGTGTCCCTCCATGTGTGTGTGTGTGTGTGTCCCTCCATGTGTGTGTGTGTGTGTGTGTGTGTGTCCCTCCATGTGTGTGTGTGTGTGTGTGTGTGTCCCTCCATGTGTGTGTGTGTGTGTGTGTGTGTCCCTCCATGTGTGTGTGTGTGTGTGTGTGTGTCCCTCCATGTGTGTGTGTGTGTGTGTGTGTGTGTCCCTCCATGTGTGTGTGTGTGTGTGTGTGTGTGTGTGTGTGTGTGTGTGTGTCCCTCCATGTGTGTGTGTGTGTGTGTGTGTGTGTGTGTGTCCCTCCATGTGTGTGTGTGTGTGTGTCCCTCCATGTGTGTGTGTGTGTGTGTGTGTCCCTCCATGTGTGTGTGTGTGTGTCCCTCCATGTGTGTGTGTGTGTGTGTGTGTGTCCCTCCATGTGTGTGTGTGTGTGTTTGTGTCTTCCTCTGTGTGTGTGTGTGTGTGTGTGTGTGTGTGTGTGTGTGTGTGTGTGTGTGTGTGTGTGTGTATGTGTATGTGTGTCTCCCTCTGTGTGTTTGTGTGTGTGTGTGTT
>OX442365.1:27677771-27680271 GCA_949357725.1 Hyperoplus immaculatus
ATGCAAGAATTAGATAGATAGACAGACAGACAGACAGACAGACAGACAGACAGATAGACAGACAGACAGACAGACAGACAGACAGACAGACAGACAGACAGACAG
This sequence comes from Hyperoplus immaculatus, assembly GCA_949357725.1. Lineage (NCBI taxonomy): Eukaryota > Metazoa > Chordata > Actinopteri > Uranoscopiformes > Ammodytidae > Hyperoplus > Hyperoplus immaculatus. Next base: position 27,677,877 of record OX442365.1, read on the forward strand.
ACACACAGACACACAGACACACAGACACACAGACACACAGATAGACAGATACACCCACCCCCCGCACGGCGTCTCCGTAGCCCATCGATGAGCTCCGACAGGGCAGAGGAAGACGGGGCGCGAGCCAACCCTCTGGAGCCCGAGCTAACTCCGCTAACTCCACTAGCGCCCGGCTCGGAGCTGGAGTCATCAGGGTCCACACAGGAGCTACGGAGAGAAAAGAGGGACATTTAGACTTCATAGCAGAAAAATGACATAGAAAATTCAACTGGCAAATCCATTGAGACCAGAGACTCTTTTGCAAGGGAGACTTGTTCCCATTCTCACATTACCATTCATACACCGATAGCAGGCTTACTATCTACATTCACACGAGGCAAGGTGGGTGAAGTGTCATTTGCCCAAGGACACAACAACCATGACACAAGTGGCAGGGCGGGAATCGAACCACCAACCCTTCGATCATTGGCCGATCCGCTCTACCACCTGAGTCACAGTTTTCAAATCAATTAATCGACCAATACATTGATTGATTGTCTTTATTTTGAAAATGCAAGCAATAAAAAAACAAGTTCAAGTAGTAATAGATGAATAAATAAGAAACAAAAAGCAAAATAAATTAAATAAACCTCAGACACACTTTCTACATGCCCGAAAGGAGGTAGGAGGAAGTGAAAAACTTATCTAGTCCTACCCCATTAATATATATTTTTGTTGCCTTACCGGAAGCTGTATGTGCTCATGGTGTCGGCTACACTCTGGCGCCCCCCCTGGCTGCCCGTGGTACTGCCTCCATAGCGAGACCCTCCAGCCCGGCTCCCTCCTCTGGACGCTCCTGCCCAGTGACGGGACCCCTGACCCACATCCTCCGTCCCAATCGACCCCACACTGGACACTGAGTCACTGGGGAACACACACACACGTTAACATCATGATACAGGCTGAATTTAAGCTGGAGTCAGTTATTGTGGAGAAAGGTGGTTGTGAATTTATTTTTAAATCAAAATTAGCGATCATCTTCTCATGTACTGAGGGAGCTGAAATAAAATCTTGTGTTAATACGCAGCCTAGGCTCTGTGAACTGGTGCGTAAACAAACAGCATATAGGGGGTTCCCCTTAGCTAGCAACATGCCAGTTTACAGAACACAGGACATTTTTTCAACAAGCGTTCTCCACAATCACTGACTCCATCTTTAATGCATTCTACGGAAGAGTATTACGGCAACAGGTGAGGAAAAAATTGTATTAAAGAAAGTTTATTTTATTTTATTTTGCACTTCAGGAAAAAGTTGAAAATGTCAATGAATTTGGTCATAAGATTGGGCTAAAAATACATTTTATTTTTTTCCAAATGGAAACGTCCTCTAAGCTTGACTAATACAAACCAAATAAAAGCAAAACTATTTATCTTTACGTGCATACTAAAATAAAATAAAACAATTTCTCACCCTTGGCACAAGAACTCTTCTGTACAAGTTTTCTACTATGTTTTCAAATATGCAACTAGCAAACAAGCACATGACGACTACTGTAGCTCAACAAACATTTGCAAAACAGGTTCAGGATTACAATCAGGGGCAGCATCGCATCGCAAACTCATTATACGATTCAAACCATCTGTAAAAGGTGCCAGGTGAGTTGGAATATCAGTTGAAGTTTTTCTTTCATCCACTTCCATCATTTTACACCAAAAAATACCAAAGCTCAAAAATAATACATTGATTATATTGGAAAATATTGCAATTTGCGATATTATAAATGAAAGTTATTATGAGTCGCTTTACTTGGCTTTCAAGGAAAATGCAGAGATTATTGATAGTTTTATAACATGTATTTCTCAATTTAAAACGTATACATATTAAGTAGCATTAAAGAAATAATATATGTACACTACCCTACTGTTTTCAAAATAATTTGACTGTTTAAAAGATGTAATAAATTTCTTATCTTTTTTTAAAATAACAATAAATGCATTTCTCCAAGGGTCAAAGACGGTAGCAGTGTGGCACTTCTGTAAACGTACTGAACCTTGGCTGGGCCGTCACTCTCATGCATTCATCAGACCTTTCCCTGTGCTTTCTCAGAGCAGCCAATAAGCATAACAACACAATCAGAGGAGAGATTGTAACGTTGACAGACACACACAAGCGCACATTTAGTTAACTAAACTACAAATCACAGCCTTGGTGTAGTTATTTTATTGCACTTAATTGCACCCTTAAAGGATAATTCTATTTACTCGGGTCTTATTATTTTTTAGTTTTAAAGTTATACTCTCCACTGGCAGTGACTTGGGAGGGATTATTTTTTTTATTTTGATATTTATTTTATTGTTTGTTTTGATATAAGTGGCTTAGGTTGCTTTTTATTTACATACATCTGTAACAAATGAAC
>OX442365.1:27685271-27692771 GCA_949357725.1 Hyperoplus immaculatus
CTTTAGGCATCACAGCTGGGTGGTAAGGGTTATGGTAAGGAGACAGGGAGAGGTTAGAAGAGGAGTGACATACACCCAATCACACACACAGAAATAAGCTTTTCTCTATCATAACGTGGATTACTTAGGAATGTGGGACCAACATCCTGTGGGAACACAGACACGCTCCCACATTAGCCACAGATGTTCTGCCAATGACATCTGTGTAATCTCCCTTAATTCTTTATTTGGAAAGAGAATTGGATTCAACACTTAAACAACACGTCTATAACTTATCATTCATATGCTATGATAATGTGTCTTTCATACGTATACAAACTTCAAAGTTTGAGTTCTACAAACTAAGAATTTTAAACAATAACAGTTGTGCCAACTAATTAACACATATAACAAATATAACCAAGACGGTTTTGAGTTTAGTTTTAGTTATGTTTAGTTTTACAAACGTTTTAATTCTTACAGTGTATGTTTATGTACACTATTCCTAAATAAACAGATGATGAAAACAATAAAACAAGACACCATGCAGGGAATACAATATTTAAACATGCCTTAAATCTAACAGTTGTTAAAGGAATACTTCACCCATACGAAACAGGCGTTCTATCATTATTAAATCGCTGTTATAATATAATGAATCAAGTTTTTCTTCCCTCAGTCTTCCCTCAGTCTTCCCTTGGCCCAGCTGTCCTGTTAATCCTAACAGTGACAGTGAGACCATAAAACACTATTTCTGCCTTTTCTCAGGCTATATGAACCGATTTCTAAAAATGTTGCACATTTATTCTACATAGGATCTCAGAGTTCAATACACCTTCATATTTCCATCAGTGAAGTAGGTCTTTAATTCCCTAATAAAGATTATGTATCGAAAAAATGGCCTTGAACCTTCTCACCTCAAACCTCTTGACCTGTCCTCTCTGAAACTCCAGCTTGTTCTCCAGGTCACAGACTCTGGCCTCCTGTTTGCTGACGATAGAGCGCCCCACGGTGGACGACTCCAGGAACTGCACCCGCGACACTCGGGTCTGCAGCTACACAGTGGAGGGAACAGAGATGCATTTATTATTAACGCTACAACACTGCAGTGACAGTGACAGTTGTGACAGTGATGCAGGCAAAAACATTGGTAATAAAGTTTATAAAAATGCAGGGAAAAACATTAATACTTTCATACAGCATCTTAATTTTTTCTCTCCCTCCCTCTCTCTCTGTCTCCCTCTCTCTCTCTCCCTCTCTCCCTCTCTCTCTCTGTCTCCCTCTCTCTCTCTCTCCCTCCCTCCCTCCTTCTCTCTCTCTCTCTCTCTCTCTCTCTCTCTATCTATCTATCTATCTAACAAGTACACCCTTTTCGATAAGTAACATTTAAAAAAAATATCTCGAATGAACACAAAAACTATTTCCAAAATGAACTGCACCCGCAAAACACTCGAGTCTGCAGCTACAGAATGGAGGGGAGGGACACATTTAGTTTCAGTTTTTTATACTTTATTGTAGGAGCAACAATAGGTCATCATCCTACTGTTATTGTTTATATTTGTTTTAATGGTTTGCTTTGTTTTTCTATATTGTTTCCCCTTGGTAGTTATAGTTAAAGGCCTACTTCACCGGTTGGAACATGAAGGTGTATTGAACTCGGAGATCCTATTTAGTATAAATGTACAAAAAAAAAATTTAATCGGATCATCTTAGCCTGAGAAAAGGCAGAAAGAGTGTTTTATGGTCTCACTGTCTAACCCTACAGTTTCCTTCTTGTGACATCACAGTAAGGGTCAGGATTAAAAGGGACAAGGGAAGACTAAGGGAAGACTGAGGGAAGAAAAACCTCATTCATTATATTATAATAGTGATTTTATAATGATAGAACGCTGGTTCCGTATGGGTGAAGTATTCCTTTAAGGTTGATTGTTTGTACATTTGGAGGGGAGAGAGATTATCAAAGCTACTACACTGCAGTGAGTGTGACAGTGATGCAGGCAAAAACATTGTTATTAAAGCACTGGTCAATTTTTTGATTTTTGTCTATTTATCTTCCATAACATGTCTTCTTTCATACTAGTATAAATCAAAAGGTCCAACATGTACATTCAGGTGTTTATTTGACTAAACCTTGTCTGTTTGCGTCTGTATATTTCTCCTATACAACCATCTTTAACGGACATTATCTCAACATTCGTTTTTTTCAATACCATACCAAATACCAGAAATTTCAACTTCTAAAGCACTTACATCAACTACACTTTCCATAATCATTCTCAGAATTATTCTGAAGGTTATTACAGAAGGATTTGTTCATGTGTTGTTAATTGTCTGATTTATGAGACATTTTCTTCTTAATTATTAAAACCATAAGATGTTTCTCCCAAACTCTTACCTCTTCTTGTAGAGTGTGTCTCTGCTTCCTGACCTCCTCCAGTTCAGCTTGTAGTTCTCTGATCTGGGAGATGTCACTGGACGACTGACACACAGAAACAGGGATGGAGAATTGTAGAACTTTTTTTTATACAGTATAATGAATATAGATAAGATTTCACTGCAGAGCTGACAGGACTCATCCAGCAGACCTGAACCATGATTTGCACTGCTGCACATTATTCTCAGAGACTAAATATCAATATAAGCAAATCTTTAATCACATGTGTTTTTAAAAAATTAAGTGTATTCCTCTGATTTAAAGGTGTAATCAGCGGTTCTGGAAAAGCTTGTTGTCAGAATGTTCAGTACCACTTGGAAAGGGGTATTTAACTTGGGGAATTAACTGAATGATGCCATCCATCCATCCATCTATCTATCTATCTATCTATCTATCTATCTATCTATCTATCTATCTATCTATCTATCTATCTATCTATCTATCTATCTATCTATCTATCTATCTATCTATCTATCTATCTATCTATCTATCTATCTATCTATCTATCTATCTATCTATCTATCCATCCATCCATCCATCCATCCATCCATCCATCCATCCATCCATCCATCCATCCCTCCATCCATCCCTCCCTCTATCCATCCATCCATCCACCCACCCACCCACCCATCAATCCCTCCCTCCCTCCCTCCCTCCATCTATCCATCCACCCACCCACCATCCCTCCCTCCATCCATCCATCCCTCCCTCCCTCCCTCCCTCCCTCCTTCGCTACCTCCCTCCCTCCCTCCCTCCCTTCATCCATCCGTCCCTCACTCCCTCCCTCCCTCCATCCCTCCCTCCCTCCATCCATCCATCCCTCCCTCCCTCCCTCCCTCCCTCCCTCCCTCCCTCCCTCCCTCCCCAGCGTTACCTGGGCGATGAGTGCCTTGTGTTTCTTCATCAGTTCGTTGAGATCATCCTGGTCTTCCTCCAGCCTCTTCAGCAGATCTACCTTCTCATGCTGCAGCAGAGACAACTGCTCATCCACCTGCACACATACAGAGATGGGTTATCTGTCTGTCTGTCTGTCTGTCTGTCTGTCTGTCTGTCTATCTATCTATCTATCTATCTATCTATCTATCTATCTATCTATCTATCTATCTATCTATCTATCTATCTATCTATCTATCTATCTATCTATCTATCTATCTATCACACACACACACACACACACACACACACACACACACACACACACACACACACACACACACACACACACACACACACACACACACACGCACACACGCACACACAGGTAAAGGGAAATTTCCTTCCAAAGAGAATAGAACTCTGGTATATTTTTCTTTATAAGGCTATTTTGCATTAAAATGCCTTCAGATTAGACAGTACTTGTCTTCTAACAGTAGTACTGGGTATAATACTAAATTCAATACCTAAGGGGTTAATCTCATCAATATCAGTGAGCCAAAAAGCATGCAGCATGCTTGGTGTGCCAAGATCTCTAAGTGCTCAGCATATTTTAACACATATATCTATGTATTTGTGTGTGTTTTTAAGATCTGTCCACTCACCATGCTCTTGTGTTTCCAGATGTTCTCCAGTTTATACAAGCAGTGGAAACTAAACACACACACGCACACACACACACACACACACACATACACACTGACACACACACACACACTGACACACACACACACACACACACACTGACACACACACACACACACGCACACACTACATTCTGGTCTGTCCACTCACCATACTCTTGTGTTTACAGATGTTCTCCAGTTCATTCTGAGTGTTGTCTAGTTCTTGAGCCAGAGTCGTCTGAACGGCCTCCGCCTCAAGACGCCTGGACTCACTCTCCTCAAGCTGTAAGGAGAGACAGCAGGTTAAAGCTATAGTGCGTAACTTTTTCATATAAATGAATGTCAGTTTCATTCAAGTTACATCGTAAAATGAGTTGACACAAAGTTGATTAAGCCTATTATCAACTCCACAAAACTCTCTCTGAATTTCTCAGTATGGCAGCGTTTTCAAACTGGTGTCAACCCCCTCCCCCTGACACTGGTGCAGGAGCTCAGAAAAATCCCAAGAAATGTGACACACATACACACACACACACATACGCACATACACACACACACACTTACGCACACACACACACACACACACACACACACACACACACACACACACACACACACACACACACACACACACACACACAGTACCTGGCAGTGCAGCCTCTCTATGTGTTCCCGGCTGCCTACAGGCTGGTTCTGACCGGGGTTGTCTACAGTCGACAGTAACAGCTGAGCGTCGGCTAACAGAGCGTGAGTCCTCTTCAAGTCTCTACGCAACTTCTTCTCTACGTCGAAATCTCTGTGGCCCACCTGCAGACAGACAGGCAGACAGACAGACAGACACACAGACACACAGACTTTTAAAGGTGCACTATGTTACTTTTAATGTGTCAGAGAAGTGAACATTTTCTAGGGTATATTCTCATCATAACTGAATAAACAAACTTTCCTCACAGGAAAATGTGATCCCTGGAACACTGTTAGAAGTTAGAAAGCTTCCTGAAAAGTTACTGTTTCACTGTTGTTGTTGTTTACAGCAGCAGGGCCCACAGTTTGGTTTACAAACATATTCTAGTCTTACGTTTGTTTCGTGGTTCTTCAAAATAATTTAGTTTTGATTTGTGATGATAGAAATATTCAATAGAATTTCAGTGTATGTGTGTGTGTGTGTGTGTGTGTGTACCTGGTCACATAGAGTTGCTATCAGTCCTTCCAAGTCGTGCTTTTCATGAATCACCATCTGTTTCTCCTCGTACTCCTGTTCCAACTGCATCTCCAGCTGCTTCAACTGCACACACACACACACACACACACACAAAAACAATAGACACACATGCACGCACACACACACAGACACACACACAGAACACACACACACAGACACACACACACACAAACACACACACACACAGAAAATCAAAATGATGAACGTTCTCAACAGCTATTTTTTCGCCCTGCAGCAAGATGCATAACTCTAAGCATAAAAACATCCTCATCTGTGGAAGAGCATAAATACAAAATAAACTTTTTAAGTACCAGTTTAAAACACACACACACACACACACACACACACACACACACACACACACACACACACACACACACACACACACACACACACACACACACCCGCAGCCCCCAAACGATTTATATGTTGAATAAATCAACCGCAGTTCATTAGTTTTATATTTTAAGGCTTTTGCCAGAGGGAAGAAACTAACACTCCTTCATCCATCATATTTAGGACGCTGTGTTTTACTATCTGCATTTACATGTTTAATTTTACTTCATAAGTTTATTTTACTACAGCTCCTAAGCAACTATACTTTTCACTCCACTACATTTAAAGGTGCAGTCAGTGATTCTGGAGAACGCTTGTTGTCAAAATCACTTTTTTGGTCAAAATCAGTGAATATCTCCTCATGATCTGCTACCTGTTCGTAATGTGGCCTAAACGGGTATTCAAACAAAGGCTATGTAAACAAAAGGGGGCCCACCATAGCTAGCAACATGCCTGTTTACAGAGCCTAGGCTGTGTATTGACAAACCAGATTATCTTTTCATTATCCTTGTGTGAATATGATGATGAGTTTGTTGAGATATGATGTAACTTCTGTCCAGTTGCATAACATCATGTATACTCAACAAAAATATAAACGCAACACTTTTGTTTTGGCTCCCATTTTTCATGAGATGGACTTAAAGATCTAAAATTCATTCCAGATACACAATTGTACCATTTCTCTCAAACATTGTTCACAAATCTGTCTAAACGTGTGATAGTGAGCACTTCTGCTTTGCTGAGATAATCCATCCCACCTCACAGGTGTGCCACATCAAGATGCTGATCTGACATCATGATTAGTGCACAGGTGTGCCTTAGACTGTCCACAATAAAAGGCCACTCTGAAATGTGCATTTTTTTGCTTTATTGGGGGTCTGGGGACTCAGAACCAGTCAGTATCTGGTGTGACTACCATTTGCCTCATGCAGTGCAACACATCTTCTTCGCATAGAGTTTATCAGATTGTCAATTGTGGCCTGTGGAATGTTGTTCCACTCCTCTTCAATGGCTGTGCGAAGTTGCTGGAGACGGCTTATGGTGGAGAAATGAACATTCAATGCACGAGCAACAGATCTGGTTGACATTCCTGCTGTCAGCATGCCAATTGCACGCTCCCTCAATGCTTGTGGCATCTGTGGCATTTTGCTGTGAGACAAAATTGCACATTTCAGGGTGGCCTTTTATTGTGGACAGTCTAAGGCACACCTGTGCACTAATCATGATGTCAGATCAGCATCTTGATGTGGCACACCTGTGAGGTGGGATGGATTATCTCAGCAAAGCAGAAGTGCTCACTATCACACATTTAGACAGATTTGTGAACAATGTTTGAGAGAAATGGTAATACTGTGTATCTGGAATGAATTTTAGATCTTTAAGTCCATCTCATGAAAAATGGGAGCAAAAACAAAAGTGTTGCGTTTATATTTTTGTTGAGTGTAGTAGCAATGAAATAAATGAGTGCATTTCTCTTTCAGCCATTGAAGGCCATTGAGAACATGCACACAGATTAACACAATGCAGCTAGTACATTTAGGTCAGAACTGCCAGACACGGAATATTTACTCTATTGAATATAAATACTGCTTAAGAGATGTCTGAGATTGTCTATTTATCTTCCATAACATGTCTTCTTTCATACTAGTATAAATCAAAGGTCCAACATGTACATTCAGGTGTTTATTTGACTAAACCTTGTCTGTTTGCGTCTGTATATTTCTCCTATACAACCATCTTTAACGGACATTATCTCAACATTAGTTACTTTTTCAATACTCTGAACCAAAAATCTCAACTTCTAAAACACTCACATCAACTAAACTTTCTATAATCATTCTCAGCACTATTCTGAAGGTTATTACAGAAGGATTTGTTCATATGTTATTCACTGTCTGATTTATGAGACATTTTCTTCTAAAAAAACATGCAGAAAATGCATTTTTAAGACATAATATTTTCTGATAAGA
>OX442365.1:27697771-27702771 GCA_949357725.1 Hyperoplus immaculatus
CACACACACACACTCACAAACTCACACACACACACACACACACACACACACACACACACACACACACACACACACACACACACACACACACACACACTCACTCACTCACACACACACACACACACACTTCTTCCTACCAGTAGTTCCTTGTTGTCTCTAGTCAGCCTGTGTCTTTCTGCTCGCTCCACGTCCAGAGCCTGACCCACGGCGTCACCACGGAAACGCTCATCACTCAGCTCCGATGACACCGCTGTCACCTACACACACACACACACACACACACGCACACACGCACACACACGCAGACACACACAGTAGATCACATTAGATTGGATAAAGCAACTGTGTTGACCCAAAGACGGGACATTTATTTTCATCTTACCGAATCCACAATCACACAAACAGTACATGTCACATGTCAAAAAAAGCATATTTACAATAGTACGATCGGAAAGGTATTTATTCCGAACAAGTAAACAAAAAATAAAGAGAGTTAATGATCACTCCAGTTGACAGACATTAAAAGGTTAGATTTACAATCAAAGAAAAGCATGAATCAAAAGAAAATATCCATGTGTTTGAGAGAGAGAGAGAGAGAGAGAGAGAAAGGGAGGGAGGGAGAGAGATAGTGTGTGTGTGTGTGTGTGTGTGTGTGTGCACGTGTGTGTGTGTGTCTGTGTGTGTGTCTATGTGTGTGTGTGTGTGTGTGTGTGTGTGAGAGAGAGAGAGAGAGACAGACAGAGAGAGACAGAGAGAGCCAGAGAGAGAGAGAGAGACAGTGTGAATGTGTGTGTATAGTACTAACCTTGGTCTCCAGGATGTCTGCTGTCTGTCTCAGTTCGTTTCTCTCTTTCTCTGATTTCTCCAGACGACGTCGTAAAGCTGAAATCTCGTCCTGACAAGAAGAAAAAAAACATACTCTAAATCAGACAGCGAACAACATATGAACAAATCCTTCTGTAATAACCTTCAGAATAGTGCTAAGAATGATTATGGAAAGTTTAGTTGATGTAAGTGTTTTAGAAGTTGAGATTTGTGGTTCAGAGTGTTGAAAAAAAAACTAATGTTGAGCTAATGTCCGTTAAAGATGGTTGTATAGGAGAAATATACAGACGCAAACAGACAAGGTTTAGTCAAATAAACACCTGAATGTACATGTTGGACCTTTTGATTTATACTAGTATGAAAGAAGACATGTTATGAAAGATAAAAAGATTAAAGCTGTGTGTGAGTGAGTGAGTGAGTGAGTGAGTGAGTGAGTGAGTGAGTGAGTGAGTGAGTGAGTGAGTGAGTGAGTGAGTGAGTGAGTGAGTGAGTGAGTGAGTGAGTGAGTGAGTGAGTGAGTGTGTGTGTGAGAGTGAGTGAGTGAGTGAGTGAGTGAGTGAGTGAGTGAGTGAGTGAGTGAGTGAGTGAGTGTGTGTGTGTCTTTACCTCTTTAGCGTGGAGTCTCTCATTGTCCATATTGACGTCCAGAAGAGGCCGGACTTTACAGAAGAGTTTCCACCAGCTCCACTTAGCCACCAGCCGCAGAGCACGCAGGTTATTCTGGAGACAGCGCACGGCCATCTGCTGAACCTACACACACACACACACACACACACACACACACACACACACACACACAGTATTAAAGTTAAAGTTGGTAATTTTTTCATATAAATGAATGTCGGTTACATTCAAGCCGTCGCAAAACGAGTTGACATAAAGTTGATTAAGCCTATTATCAGCTCCACAAAACTCTCTCTGTATTTCTCAGTATGGCAGCGTTTACAAACTGGTGACCCATCTCCCCTAACCACCTCCTCCCCTGACACTGGTGCAGGAGCTCAGAAAAATCCCCAAGAAGAGCCCAAGAAATGTTTCAGTTGTTGATTCTACTGCTACGAAAAAACCTGGACGTACAGCAGAAGGTATAAAATCCATGAGCCATCACTGAAGGCTTTACCTCATGTAGATTGTTGTAATTACTCAGAAGTTACACACTATAGCTTTAAATTATAACCCTATTACACAGACACACTCACCTTGAGTTTTCTGTACTTCTGTCTGGCCAGGTGACCCAGACCTGAGGCCTGTAGATTGACCAACCAGCCAGTCACCTGTTGATCCCTCTGCTGCTCTAAGGACCGCAGCACGCCACGCTTCATGAAGACCTGAGAGAGAGAGAGAGAGAGAGACAGAGAGAGAGACAGAGAGAGAGAGAGAGAGACAGAGAGAGACAGAGAGAGAGAGACAGAGAGAGAGACAGAGAGAGAGACAGAGAGAGACAGAGAGAGAGACAGAGAGAGACAGAGAGAGAGACAGAGAGAGACAGAGAGAGACAGAGAGAGAGAGACAGAGAGAGAGAGAGAGAGAGAGACAGAGAGACAGAGAGAGAGAGACAGAGAGACAGAGAGAGAGAGAGACAGAGAGAGAGACAGAGAGAGAGAGAGAGACAGGGAGAGAGAGAGAGAGAGAGAGACAGAGAGACAGGGAGAGAGAGAGAGAGAGAGAGAGACAGAGACAGAGACAGAGACAGACAGACAGACAGGCAGGGAGAGAGACAGAGAGAGAGAGAGAGAGACAGGGAGAGAGAGAGAGAGAGAGACAGAGACAGAGACAGAGACAGAGACAGAGATAGACAGACAGGCAGGGAGAGAGAGAGACAGACAGACATACAGACAGACAGGCAGACAGACAGGGAGAGAGAGAGAGAGAGCAGACAGACAGACAGACAGACAGACAGACAGACAGACGAAAGACAGACAGACAGACAGACAGACAGACAGAAACATAGACAAAGCAGAGATGAAGAACCACATTAACAAAGGCGTGTAGGTTTTGTTTCTACATTGCATTTACATTAACGGCTAGGGGATTTTCTGGAAGAATGTTTAGGCTGAAACGGGACCTAAAGCATTTACACTGGGCTTGGTTTTCTCACTGTTTTTTTGAATAGACTATTCTACCTTCTAAATAAAAACATCGGTTTAAACGTTGGGGAAATGAGTCGCTACATGCATCCCTACTCAGAAACTCAAAAAAAGTGTATTGGGCCAAAGGGAAATATGGTACAGTCCGCTTTATGGGTGTCTGAAATGGTTTGCGAAATATATAGTTACAGGTCAGAAGTAAAAATAAAGGTTTCCATCCCCTGACCTGTTATTTTTATCTCTTGGGGAGAAGTGGGTTGTCTTTCATATTGTTTTGAGGAGGGGGGGGGGACAAATTGATCTCTTTTAGAACTGTGGGGTACATATCACCTTCAACCCCTCAGAAATCTACGCCTATATGCCCATGACCCAACCATCACATCAGCTGGATTCACTTTATGCTGTTTGATTCGGCAAGGCAAGTTTATACACGGTCGTTCAAAGTGCTTTACTGGGGCATAGAAATAGGAGTTTTAACATGTTACTTACCCTGCTGGCTCCCACCATGATGCTCTTTTTATCCAGATCTAGATCCACCAACAACTCCTCTACCGCCTGAAATACACAAAGAGAAGAAGATGAAAAAATGGCTTTATTACCGTAATACCTATATAAGGGCTGAGTTCCAATCTCCATACTTCCCTGCGATTTAGTATGGTAGGAAAAAACTTAGGATGTCCCAATACATGATGTCAGCTGCAGCATGCTGAAAAAATACCCAGAATTTTGATCTGATTTTGATTTCAGCTGTAGTATGTAGAATAGTAAAAAAGAATAGAGGAGCAGATTTGGATCGCAGACACACACACACACACACACACACACACACACACACACACACACACACACACACACACACAGACACACAGATTTGGAACGCAGAGAAGTTGTTTGTCTAATATTGTGATGTGTGAAACCGTACCTTTCTCTCGTCGTGGTTGACGAACATTGAGGCGTATCGTTTCATGATGGGAGGAGACAAACCCTGGAAATGACATCGGAAGTCACTCAGGGTCATGTGCTCCGGGTAACCTGAGAGACAGACAGGGAGGGAGAGAGACAGACAGGGAGGGAGGGAGAGAGACAGGGAGGGAGACAGACAGACAGACAGACAGACAGACAGGGAGAGGGACAGACAGACAGACAGGGAGGGAGAGAGACAGACAGGGAGGGAGGGAGAGAGACAGGGAGGGAGGGAGACAGACAGACAGACAGACAGACAGACAGACAGACAGACAGACAGACAGACAGACAGACAGACAGACAGACAGGGAGGGAGGGAGTGTGGGAGGGAGGGAGACAGACAGACAGGGAGAGAGACAGACAGAGAGGGAGGGAGGGAGGGAGAGAGAGAGACAGGGAGAGAGAGAGAGACAGGGAGAGAGAGAGAGACAGGGAGGGAGGGAGGGAGGGATGGAGGGAGGGATGAAGGGAGGGAGGGAGACACACAGACACACAGACATTCACAAGTTAAGCCCAAATGTATTTCTTCTAAATGCAAACACACACATATGCAGTAGGATTCAAGTTTTTTTTAAGTGTGTGGATGAAAACACGAACATCAGAGACTTGAATGAAGTACTTAAAATTGTACTTAAAGCTGTAGTGCGTAACTTTTTCATATGAATGAATGTTGGTTATATTCAAGCGCTATATCCAAATGAGTCGATTAACAAAGTTGATTAAGCCTATTATCAGCTCCACAAAACTCTCTCTGTATTTCTCAGTATGGCAGCGTTTACAAACTGGTGACCCCTCCCCCCCTTCCCCCCCTCCCTCCCCCCCTGACACTGGTGCAGGAGCTCAGAAAAATCCCCAAGAAGAGCCCAAGAAATGTTTCAGTTGTTGATTCTACTGCTAAGAAAAAAACCTGGACGTACAGCAGAAGGTATAAAATCCATGTGCCATCACTGAAGGCTTTACCTCATGTAGATGCACCGACAGTGTTGTTGTAATTACTCAGAATTTCTCATGGGGGCTACAAAAGTTACGCACTATGGCTTTAAAGAAAAATTTTAAATGTTCCCCTGTGTATCTCTGTGTGTGTGTGTGTGTGTGTGTGTGTGTGTGTGTGTGTGTGTGTATTAC
>OX442365.1:27710271-27712771 GCA_949357725.1 Hyperoplus immaculatus
GGTCAATTTTGAAATTTGTGTCTATGTATCTTCCATAACATGTCTTCTTTCATACTAGTATAAATCAAAAGGTCCAACATGTACATTCAGGTGTTTATTTGACTAAACCTTGTCTGTTTGCGTCTGTATATTTCTCCTATACAACCGTCTTTAACGGACATTATCTCAACATTAGTTTTTTCTCAATACTCTGAACCAAAAATCTCAACTTCTAAAGCACTTACATCAACTAAACTTTCCATTATCATTCTCAGCACTATTCTGAAGGTTATTACAGAAGGATTTGATCATATGTTGTTCACTGTCTGATTTATGAGACATTTTCTTCTTAAAAACATGCAGAAAATGCGTAAAAGTGTGTGTGTGTAATGCTATTGAATGAGTGTTTGTTACCTTTACATGCACCTGCAGCCCCCAGATGGTAGATAGAAGCCAGTACATGCCAAATGGCTTTTTGTTCGCTCAGAGTGAAACCAAGAGTCTCCATGGCAATAAGAAGCTTGGTGAAGGCAACTGAGGCCCGCTGCTTCTCCTCAACCTAAAAGATAGATAGATAGATAGATAGATAGATAGATAGATAGATAGATAGATAGATAGATAGATAGATAGATAGATAGATAGATGGATGGATGGATGGATGGATGGATGGATGGATGGATGGATGGATGGATGGATGGATGGATGGATGGATGGATGGATGGATGGATGGATGGATGGATGGATGGATGGATGGATGGATGGATGGATGGATGGATGGATGGATGGATGGATAGATAGATAGATAGATAGATAGATAGATAGATAGATAGATAGATAGATAGATAGATAGATAGATAGATAGATAGATAGATAGATAGATAGATAGATAGATGGATGGATGGACGGACGGACAGACACACAGACAGACAGATGGATGGACGCACAGACAGACATATAAGTGATAAGTTACCTCAACAAAAGATGAGTTGTCAAAAACAAAAAAAAAAATTCAAAGGGTAAATGTGAATATTTACAGCTGTCAGTCAGTCTCCTAAACATTAGCCCAGCGGCAGCATGCCATTGATAACCGTACCGTATCTCAACAAAGGCCATCTTACCCTCTAATCTACCTTAGTGGGGTATAACGTAGTATTAGGTTATTCTTATGTATCTCTATACTCTTACTGTTACCTGTCTTATCCTATCCTTACTGTAGGCCTACCTTAGAGGGGTATAGGGTATTCTTATGTCTCACTCTTTACTGTACCTTTGTATTAGTAATGTTACATACACTAGCCCACCGTCCCTATCCTATCACGTAGTATTAGGGTATTCTTATGAGTCTTACTGTACCTTAGTGAGGTATAAGGTAGTATTAGGGTATTCTTATGAGTCTTACTGTACCTTAGTGGGGTATAAGGTAGTATTAGGGTATTCTATAGTCTTACTGTACCTTGGTGGGGTATAAGGTAGTATTAGGGTATTCTTATGAGTATTACTGTACCTTAGTGGGATATAAGGTAGTATTAGGGTATTCTATATTCTTACTGTACCTTAGTGGGGTATAAGGTAGTATTAGGGTATTCTTATGAGTCTTACTGTACCTTGGTGGGGTATAAGGTAGTATTAGGGTATTCTTATGAGTATTACTGTACCTTAGTGGGATATAAGGTAGTATTAGGGTATTCTATATTCTTACTGTACCTTAGTGGGGTATAAGGTAGTATTAGGGTATTCTTATGAGTCTTACTGTACCTTGGTGGGGTATAAGGTAGTATTAGGGTATTCTTATGAGTATTACTGTACCTTAGTGGGGTATAAGGTAGTATTAGGGTATTCTTATGAGTCTTACTGTACCTTAGTGGGGTATAAGGTAGTATTAGGGTATTCTATATTCTTACTGTACCTTAGTGGGGTATAAGGTAGTATTAGGGTATTCTATAGTCTTACTGTACCTTGGTGGGGTATAAGGTAGTATTAGGGTATTCTTATGTCCCTATCCTACTGTACCTTAGTGGGATGAACAATCCCAAAGGAGTTTGTTTCAGGAAGTGAATGAAGCTGCAGCTCCGTTCTAAACAGGAAACACAAACGGGAGGATATTAGGACAATATTTACCATCATAAAAATAATAGAGTAAAAGTTTGAATTACTAAATCATACAAATAGACTGTGTATACTAGATAGATAGATAGATAGACAGACAGACAGACAGACAGACAGACAGACAGACAGACAGACAGACAGATAGATAGATAGATAGATAGACAGACAGACAGACAGACAGACAGACAGACAGACAGACAGACAGACAGACAGACAGACAGACAGACAGACAGATAGATAGATAGATAGATAGATACTTTATTGATCCCGAAGGAAATTCAGATATCCAGTAGCAAACACACTTAATAACAAAGAACAGATAACCCCCCCCCCCCCCCCCCAACTCCCACCCACACACACACACACACACACACACACAAACACACACACACACCCTAAACTGTAGAAAACTTTA
>OX442365.1:27717771-27737891 GCA_949357725.1 Hyperoplus immaculatus
GTTATTAAAGGTACAGTGTGTAGTACTGGGGCTATTTAATTCAGCAGCATCAAGTGGTCAGTGCCCCGCTCCTATGTAGATATAAAAGGCTCATTCTAATCTAAGGTCATAATGCTATAATACACTCTTAAAGGTGCAGTGTGTAATATGACATCATCAAGAAAGTTCTAGAAAGTTCTAGAATGCAGCGCTCCCTGGGTAACCCCAACCCTTTAGAATAATAACAGAAGCTACAGTGGCCTTCAAGGACAAGAACAATTCTACATTTTAAACGATGCTCCTGATGACATTCCAACTATGATACTTTCAAGATGGCGGCACTAGGCCTTGGTCCAAAATATACAGAAATATGGACATATATGAGACCCTTTCTAAGGGAAAAAATAATAATTCAAAAAATTTTTTTCAGCTACTATGCACTAAATTAAATTTACTTATGGATATTATAATTAAGTTCTACAAAATCTGCTAGGAAATAAAACCCAAAATTCTACACACTGCAGCTTTAAATATATACTTATGAATATTATATTCCATTTCTACCAAGTTTGTTGGTAGGAAAAAAAAAGAACAAAAACATACGTAATACATAAACAGTAAAACACATAACAACAAGTAGGTAAAACGTAAAAAGAGTATATGGTAATGGTAAATGGACTTGTATAGCGCTATATCTCCGTTTATCACAGACCCAAAGCGCTTTACATTGTTTTTTTGTACACATTCACCCAGTCACACACACATTCATACACCGATAGCAGCAGCTACCACGCAGGGTAGGCTTAGCACTAGGGTGCTAAGCTAACTAAGCTAACTATCGGGAGCAATTCGGGGTTCAGTGTCTTGCCCAGGGACACTTCGACATGTGGCGGGGAGACGGGGGATCGAACCTCCGACCCTGCACACCAGAGGCGCGCTCCCTACCCACTTCGCCACTGCCGCCGAGTGAGTTAGACAAATGCAAAATAAGCAAAAAAGAAAAAGGAAAGTAGTGTGGTTCTATCCATAAGTTTGTTAAATGTAAAAAAGAAAATGATGAATAAGGATATTTATTCCAGCTTTCAAAACACCAATACATTCTACACACTGCCCTTTAAAAATAGGTTAAATAGTGCATCATTTTTTATTTTTATTTTTTCCCCTCAATGAACTTTATTGAAAAATATTCAATACATAAATTACAATTACTCCATATATCTTATCTACATAACAATTAAATAAAACATGTAATATACACACAGACCTAAATAGTGCGTCAGTACCTGTTCTATCTCGTACTCGGTGACGTCGTGCAGAGTGCCGTCGGTTTGGAGGCGGACCCTCACTCCGCCTTCTGAGAGCTCAGGAGTCCCTTCATCGGGCTTCAGCTGAGTGGCTGGAAACAAACTGGCCAATTAGAGTGTGTGTGTGTGTGTGTGTGTGTGTGTGTGTGTGTGTGTGTGTGTGTGTGTGTGTGTGTGTGTGTGTGTGTGTGTGTGTGTGTGTGTGTGTGTGTGTGTGAGTGAGTGAGTGAGTGAGTGAGTGAGTGAGTGAGTGAGTGAGTGTGTGCGGGAGTGAGTGAGTGAGTGAGTGAGTGAGTGAGTGAGTGAGAGTGTGTGTGTGTGTGTGTTAAATACTCACCCAGGCTGAATCCATCCTTGTGAACGTACCACACAGTTCCAGCTTCGTACCAAACGTCTTTGACCTAAGGGACAAACAAAGGAACATGAGACAAAACTGAAATATTCTGTTAACACGGCTTCTAAACAAACATTACACATGTCTTGGGGCCAATCCTGGACTGGACTAAATGTCATTTTGAATGGAAATTGTAAGGGCCTGTTTCGCAGACACGGTTAACTAGGCTTAATCCATGTCTGCGAAACAGGCCCTTAAAGTAATAGTGTGGAGTCTGGAGTATGCTACAGGAATATGAGCAAAACAATCATGATATATCTGAATCCTTGTGCATTTCCCTTTATGTACAACACTTGATGTATTTTAATCTTGATGTATTTCGTGACCCTGTGAAGCGCTTTGACTGGCCTGAATTGTGTCTCTGAATTGTGCTATAGAAATGAACTTGCATTGCCTTGCCTTTCCTTCTACTCTGCATGAGTGCCTTTTGTGCTCCTGTGTAGTAACCGTTCAAAAACACTTGGTGGCACTGTTTTATCCTGATACTTTTATGAATGTATCTACAAACTATATCAGGTGTTCTAAATTAAAGCACAGTCACACACTCTACACAGAAACATCTCATTCAATATTTCCACAATGCACATGTAGCATATCTGGTTCATTTGACTATTAACTTTTCTTCCCTCAGTCTTCCCTTGGCCCAGCTGTCCTGTTAATCCTAACCCAACATTTTACCATGTGTGATGTCACACATGGTAAAATGTAGGGTTAGACAGTGAGACCATGAAAAACTCTTTCTGCCTTTTCTCAGGCTAGGATGAACCGATGTCTAAAAATATTGCACATTTATACCACATAGGATCTCAGAGTTCAAAACACTTTCATATTCCCACCGGTGAAGTAGGGCTTTAATAAAAAATGTAAACACACAAACATAAATATATATTTATTTATATCAATACACATAGACTGCAACAACTATCACTACTCAGTAGGGTTGTCTTTTTTACCGACAAAAAGGAAAACTTCTGATGGAACCCTGGCTCATGTTCTGGTTGAACTGAAGGGACCTACATGACACCTTTGTGACTTTTTATTTTTTGCTTAACATTTACCTTTAGTTTCAAGAAAGTCTTTAGAAGTAGAGTACGCCATGTATTTTATTTTATTTTATTTTATTTTTGTGTGTTCACTTTTACTTAAAACAATAAAATAAAAAACTATGTGTAGATGACGTGTGTGTACCTCTCTCTTGTCGTTCTCGGTGACGGCTGTATCTGCTTGTCTTCCCTCCGGTTCCTGTCGTCTCTCTTCCATCTTCTCTTTCTCTTTCTCTCTCTCTCTCTCTTTCTTCACCTCCGACACAATCACTTCATTCTTCTTCTTCCTAAGAACGAGTAACAAACATAAAAGAAAAAAAGAATAAAAAAATTGTGAAAGTTCTGAATTCATTTAAATCATTATTTCATAAAATACTAAACCATTTACAGTAGCATTATGTGATGGGAATTATTGCATATTGTAGGACTCTTGCATAAAACTATACTGAAATATGACATTCCTGTACATGCCATTTTGCCCTCATATGTAAATTATTTCAATGTCAATTTTTAAAACATTTTATCGACGGTAATGACATGCAGAAAACGACCCCGGGCTGGAGTCTAACCCGGGTCTGCTGTGAAGAGGACTGAGACTCTATGGAGGGTGGGGGGGGGGGGGGGGGGGGGGGATCTAAACTCTATCTTATTTCATTGTCTATAAGTTGTGAAATTCCCTTAAAGGCCCTGGCAACCCAGAGACCTAAATATATGACATTAATATTGTGTTTCTCTACAAGCTGTTTACAGTTATCCAATTAAAAATGCATTTTCATAAATATTATAAAATTTCGTCTAAAAAACTGCTTTTTTGCTGTCTAGAACATTTTGCAGGGCGGTGTGGGCGTGGTCAATAACGTTCTGTAAGGGAACGTTCTCTCACTCACGGTGCTGAGCAGGTTTAGCCCAGTTCAGACCAAAGATTCACCACACAACGAAACTCAAACTTGAAAATGTTGCAAATGCTCAATGAGCCTGACTGGAAGTTCACACTGCTGCACGGGCTGCGACGGTAGCTGGTTTCCCTAGCAACGGTGAATGCTTTGGCACAGCTGAGAGCACAGCTCAGAATCACTTGCATCCTGCTAGAAAGTAACTTATTATTATTAGCCTATATAGGCTAGCTTTGCAATTAGTTGTATGCTATTTTTTCCCCACCACAACCGCAACCTATTTAATTGAAACAAGTGTCTGTGTCACAATGAAAATATATAAAAATATCTCTGTCTCATATTTATAGTTAGACTATCTCTTATTAGTTTATTTCCCATTTAACTTGCAAAAAATCCCCTTTCTTATTTTAGGCATATGCATTTTTAAAATCAGATTTTTCTGTGGATAGGAGTGGGAATAGAGAGAGAGAGAGAGAGAGAAAATGGAGTCTGATTATGTTTCTCATCACGTGAGCTGATGCGATATAGGCTACGGTTCAACAGTGTGGAGACCCGCTGTTGAAGTACGCTACAGGCATAGCCGCGGAAACATATTCTCAGAAGGGAGTGCTGACAAAAAAGAAGCTCTGCCTGCACTTCAATAATAACTCGCTACATTGATTAAAAAAAAATGCATCACCAATGCAATATTGTTACATGCAGCGGTGACACATGCCGTATTGGGTCGATTAGCCTATAAGAAGGGGTTTCCCCCTGGGAATAGGTCGTAAAAAGTCGGGTCGTTTTATATTCGGGGTCTAATATTCAGCGTCCAGTTATGGACTGACCGTTACCAGAGCGATCATTCAGCTTCAGGGCTTGTGTCCAACTTGTTTTTTATTTTTTCGGGTGGAGCACTGGCTGCGCACTCAGATGCGGCCGGACAGAGGTGTGTGCGCTTGGATAGAGAACGAAGTGACGAGAGGAAAAAGAGGCACGTGAAATGGCCCCACATCCCCAGCACTGAATTCAAAGCCTCGACTCATTATGTTGTGAGTCGACGTGTCAGAGGCATGAATCGGCGCAGCGATCGACGTCGCGCAGTCAGTTAGGAGACATGTCTCTGTGTATCAGGGCTCGGGACATGCAATTGGCTCGTGAAAGCATGTCCCCTCTACAACGTTAACATGCAGGAATCCCCGGTGATCATTTAGTCTTAAACCACATAGTTTTTCTGCACGGCGGCTCGGCGAGGGCTCACTGTGAACGTCACCATCACAGTGTTTCACCGGGGTGCGCGCTTTTTCGCTCAGACGGGGCTTTGAGTGTAGGCTCAGGCGCAAAGAGACAGTCTGTATCACTTGCGCGGCACCAGAGAGATGGCATAGAATTGTTTTTATAGTCTTTAAGAATCGCGTGACGTGTGAAAACAAAACTCCAAGCCAAAATTCGAATTTGAAATTTTCTAACGAGAAGTCCAATGTATGTTAGAGTGGAGATGCGTGTGAAAACGGCTTGTCATGCGACATTCGAATCAGGATTTTTCAAATGCTCGACCAACTGACATGGAAGTATGTTTGCGGGGGGTTGGCAGCTATTCCTAAAACCTTTCATATACATATTAACATTCATTTTACTCCCCAAATAACATAGTTACAAGGATTTAGTGGATTTGGGTTGCCAGGGCCTTTAATAATCTAAACTAAACTAAACTTCGTCTCTGACCTCATTTCCTGTTGTTGTTGTAGTTTTTGTTGATGAGTCTTCTTCGGTGGTGGTTCAGGTGTCACCCCTCGCCTAGAGGGAGAAAAATAAATATTAAATCAATAGTTTTGGGGAAAATTCTGAGTTTATATGGAGAGATAGATGATAAGCTTGACACCAACTGAACCCTTTAACCCTTGTGCGTTCCTTAAAGAAAGAAAGAAAGAAAGAAAGAAAGAAAGAAAGAAAGAAAGAAAGAAAGAAAGAAAGAAAGAAAGAAAGAAAGAAAGAAAGACTGACAGACAGACAGACAGAAAAGAAAGAAAGAAAGACTATTGTCTATACGTTTGAAAATGACTGAAATAAACTAAACAAATTATTATTATTATTTTTTAATAAACTAACTTCCTCTCTGACCTCATTTCCTGTTGTTGTTGTAGTAGTTGTAGTTGAGTCTTCTTCGTTGGTAGTTCAGGTGTCACCCCTCGCCTAGCAACCGGTTCAGGCCTAGCAACCGGTTCAGGTGTGACCTCTTGTTGCCTTGGAGACGAGCCCTGAGCGTCGGATTGGCCCGTTGAGTGGTTAGTTGTTTGTGCTTGTTGTTGTTGTTGTTGTTTATTGTTGTTGCTACATATGTTGTTGTTATTGTTGAGCAGCTGGTCGTTGCGTAGCGACAGCTCTGCCTCCAGGAGGGGAGGAGTCTGGTCTGGAAGTAGGAACTGTTGAACCAGGTTATCACTCAGTTTACTGGGCTGGAGAGAGAGAGAGAGAGAGAGACCAGGTTATCACTCAGTTTACTGGGCTGGAGAGAGAGAGAGAGAGAGAGAGAGACCAGGTTATCACTCAGTTTACTGGGCTGGAGAGAGAGAGAGAGAGAGAGAGAGAGAGACCAGGTTATCACTCAGTTTACTGGGCTGGAGAGAGAGAGAGAGAGAGAGACCAGGTTATCACTCAGTTTACTGGGCTGGAGAGAGAGAGAGAGAGAGAGAGAGAGACCAGGTTATCACTCAGTTTACTGGGCTGGAGAGAGAGAGAGAGAGAGAGAGACCAGGTTATCACTCAGTTTACTGGGCTGGAGAGAGAGAGAGAGAGAGAGAGAGACCAGGTTATCACTCAGTTTACTGGGCTGGAGAGAGAGAGAGAGAGAGAGACCAGGTTATCACTCAGTTTACTGGGCTGGAGAGAGAGAGAGAGAGAGAGAGAGAGACCAGGTTATCACTCAGTTTACTGGGCTGGAGAGAGAGAGAGAGAGAGAGAGAGAGACCAGGTTATCACTCAGTTTACTGGGCTGGAGAGAGAGAGAGAGAGAGAGAGAGACCAGGTTATCACTCAGTTTACTGGGCTGGAGAGAGAGAGAGAGAGAGAGAGAGAGAGACCAGGTTATCACTCAGTTTACTGGGCTGGAGAGAGAGAGAGAGAGAGAGAGAGAGACCAGGTTATCACTCAGTTTACTGGGCTGGAGAGAGAGAGAGAGAGAGAGAGAGAGAGAGAGAGAGAGAGAGAGACCAGGTTATCACTCAGTTTACTGGGCTGGAGAGAGAGAGAGAGAGAGAGAGAGAGAGAGACCAGGTTATCACTCAGTTTACTGGGCTGGAGAGAGAGAGAGAGAGAGAGAGACCAGGTTATCACTCAGTTTACTGGGCTGGAGAGAGAGAGAGAGAGAGAGAGAGACCAGGTTATCACTCAGTTTACTGGGCTGGAGAGAGAGAGAGAGAGAGAGAGACCAGGTTATCACTCAGTTTACTGGGCTGGAGAGAGAGAGAGAGAGAGAGAGAGAGAGAGAGAGAGAGAGAGAGAGAGAGAGACCAGGTTATCACTCAGTTTACTGGGCTGGAGAGGAAAACAAAGAGATAAAGAAAGTGATTTTATAAATTGTTTTCGCGTAATTCACTTATTAACTTTCTACTTTTACCCTATGACGCCAAATGTGTCATATTTTATAGAGTTTCTGAGATCTTTCCATCATCAACAAGAACACATTGCTAATTTTGCACTTATTTATATGAAAAAGTTACGCACTATAGCTTTAAAAAGTTTGGATCTAATGTTGAAATGAATGTAAACCCGTCTCACTGCTTTCTCCTCTTTGCTCTCGAGCTCTTTGGGTTTCGTCTCTGTTTCTCTGACGAGTTGCTTGAGGAATCCCCCGGGCAGCGCGGAGAGGGGGGGCGGGGGCACAGCGGCCGCTACAGGCGTCTTCTCCTCCTTTATCTGTTCAGAGAAAGGGGTTAGAGGAAGGAGAGAGTGATTGTGTGGTGTGGAAATATGACAAATACTGTTGGCCTACATGCAAGGTTATGACATGCACACATTCACAATAAATCATATCTTTATATATAAATATGTATATGTTTTTAACCAAACTACATAAGATATAAGTTTAACATTCTTCTTGCTTAAAGAACGGGTTAGATGAGGGAGAGAGTGATTGTGTGGAAAGCCTGTAGGACAATAACTGTACATGCATCTCTGTCACATTTCATGCCGAAATTAATCTCACCTCAAGTTGGCTACAAGGAACTTTTAAATATTTCTGAAACAGTCTAATTTTTCCTCTGATGATCATAAATGACATTTAACAACAAACGAGACCATCCGTGCAAAGAATGCTATTTTTATATAATTTTTCTTATATGACTTTTTTACCGATTACACCTCTTACTTCAACAAATCACTGCCGCTTTTGTCCAAAGGGGGCGCAAGAATTAACACAAACTGAAAGTTCCTTGTAGCTACTTTTAAGACAGATACTGCAGGCAAAAAATATTGTTGTTTCAAGCACTGGTCTATGTATCTTCCATAACATGTCTTCTTTCATACTGGTATAAATCAAAAATGTCCAACATGTACATTCAGGTGTTTATTTGACTCAAGATAGCGAGTCATTAAATGGTGGTGTAGATATAAGACAAATAGACCTACTGTACATTCATGTCACATTTGTTTAGGAAGTGAGTGAAAGAGAGACGGCAGGATGCATGGCCATGAGGTAATGTATTTATATGTGACTATGTCAGATTAATAATGGTGATATGACCACGGTGAAGCAAAGTAAACTGTGATTTAGTAGCGTTCATAAACACAGGCTTTTCCCGTCTGCCTGTCTAAGTAGCAGAGTATCTTTAGTCTGTTGTGATGGATCTGACTAGTTTGTACTTCTATCTTTGTGAAGACATTCATTGACATAATGCATTCCCTAGCCCCTTACCCTAACTCTAACCATCCAAACTAAATGCCTAACCCCAACCCTTACACTAACCCTAACATAAACCTGATTCATACCTGAACCTTAAAACCTAGTGTTAACCCTCAAACAGCCCTTTAAAGGCCTGTCCTTAAAACCTAGTGTTAACCCTCAAACAGCCCTTTAAAGGCCTGTCCTTAAAACCTAGTGTTAACCCTCAAACAGCCCTTTAAAGGCCTGTCCTTAAAACCAAGTGTTAACCCTCAAACAGCCCTTTAAAGGCCTGTCCCAAAGTGAGAACCTGACAAAATGTCCTCACTCTTAAGGTCTAAAACTCAAATTAGCAGGGGTGTAAAGTAGCGAATTACATTTACTCGCGTTCCTGTAATTGAGTAGTTTTTTTGGGTACTTGTAATTTTTTAAGTGATTTTTAAAACCTATACTTTTACTTTTACTTTGAGTATGTTTATTTTGAAGTATTGTACTTCGCTACATTTTATATCACCTGCGTTACTGAGTAAAAAAAATAGATAGGCTAAAGGAGAGAAAAGAAAAGAAATATCGCGGGGGGCTTTTATTTTTACGGCACAATACCGGAAACTAACAGTGAATGATCGACAGGAGGAGAGAACACAATGTAGGCCTAACTAAATGATAACAACAAACATTGCTTCCCTTTATCATTAAAACAAAATAATCCTAGTTAAACTATCATTGTACCGCACGTGAAGGCTTTTAAATGCAGCAAGCCTTTCATCCAGCCGTGCGATCAGCCCCTCCCTCATAGGCTAGTTTAGCTTTCAGCTTAACAGTGCAGAGTAGGATGGAGACGTTTCGTGTTGCCGGGAGCTTTGAAACACCTCCAGAAGACGGCAGAAAGTCAGCCTTTGGTCGAGAAGAAAGGTAAAACTAATGGGCAAGATATGTTACGCGCGGACACGCGAGTCAGATGACATGCGCGACCGTGAGAGAGAGAAAAAAAGGCATGCGACCCAGCTGCACTTCAAAACATCATATGCCCTCACATTCCTGCTAGCAAAAGACATGCCCTATCAACAACATTTTCAACGGTTTATTTTGATTTTGACACTTATTTTATTTAATTATTAAAAATATGTTTTACAAAGGATATTTGCATTTTCCTTGTTTTCAGTTCAATTAGGATGTTTAAAGTCAACAGTCATGGTTTCAAATGTTGCATAAGTGCATGTTATTATAATTGTCTATAATAATTGTGATTACACAATGTCAATCAAAATAATCAAGACTATGATTCTTGTCAAAATCGAGCAGCCTAACCTTGCAATTTCCATGGTTTAGATCAATTACACAATTACATTGTTAGAACTGCAGCTGCAGTCTGTTTAGGTCTGTAGACCGGTTACATTCCCACATTAACAGACTATTTGCTCCATGTTTGCTTATCTAAAGTAGCCTATAATGACACAGTATACATCCATACATGTGTGGTGACATGATTTGTTTAATTTGTGCACTTTAATTTGTAAAAGTGTTGCATTAATTAAACAAAACTAGTTTGAGATGTATATCCCCTTGTCTATATATAGCCTATGCCCTACACTGAAGAGACCCCCGCCCCCTCCCGCTGTTAAAAAGTAAATAGTAACTTGTACTTTAAGTACATTTTAAATCAGCTACTTTTTCACTTTTACTTCAGTAGATTTTTAGACCAGTACTTTTACTTTTACTTAAGTAAAATTTCATCCAAGTAATCATACTTTTACTTGAGTAGAATATTTTTGTACTCTTTCCACCTCTGCAAATTAGTTCTCACAAAAATAGTTGTACAGGACAAGTACACACACTAACAAACACGCACACACACACAGACACACACACACACACACAGACACACACACACACACACAGACACACACACACACACACACACACACACACACACACACAGACACACACACACACACACACACACACACACACACAGACACACACACACACACACAGACACACACACACACACAGACACACACATACAGACACACAGACACACACACACACACACACACACACACACACACACACACACACACACACAGACACACACACACACACACACACACAGACACACACACACACACAGACACACACACACACACACAGACACACACACACAAACACACACACACACACACACACACAGACACACACACACACACACACACACACACACACAGACACACACACACACACAGACACACACACACACACACACACACACAGACACACACACACACACACACACACAGACACACACACACACACTATTCATGCGTGTTAGAAGTTGAATGAACTCAGCATGCAGCATCGCTACACTTTCCTTTTGCTCCCAAAGTTTTAAGCGTGATGACAGCGCCATGTTGGTGAGGGGACGTCAGCCAGGAGTGAGGTCAGAGTGTGTGTGTGTGTGTGTGTGTGTGTGTGTGTGTGTGTGTGTGTGTGTGTGTGTGTGTGTGTGCGTGTGTGAGTGTGTGTGTGTGTGTGTGCAGGGAAACACAACACAACCTGACAATGGAGGGAAAAAACAAGTTATACAGTAAGTGACAATAGTGAAACAAGTGAAGCAGAGAAGGGCTGTGATTGATTGCAAGTGATTTGTGGCATATACAGCTCTGGAAAAATTAAAAGACCTCTCAAAATGTTCAGTGTCTCTTGTTTTACTGTTTATATACAAATACAGGTCTTATGACATTTGTAAGACACTACATCATGAAGCAGACCATTCAAACACACACACACACACACACACACACACACACACACACACACACACACACACACACACACACACACACACACACACACACACTACTTCTTAAGTTTCACCTCAGTATTTTCAGTGTTTATTCTAATCATGGAGGTCAGCTCGAGACTCCAGACTTAAAAATATTACTCTTTTTTTTAGTCCGTACAGTTTGAAACGTCAGCCTCGGCCTGTGAGCTCCACATTAGGAAACAGTACAGTCTGAGTGTGTGTGTGTGTGTTTCTGTGAGTGTTTCTGTGTGTGTTTCTCTGTGTGTGTGTGTGTGTGTGTGTGTGCGTGTGTGTGTGTGTATGCGTGTCTGTCTGTGTCTGTCTGTCCGTCTATCTGTGTGTGTGTGTGTGTGTGTATGTGTCTGTGTGTGTGGATATGTGTATGTGTGTGTATGTGTGTGTGTGTGTGTGAGTTTTTCCGTCTGTCTGTGTATGTGTGTGTCTGTGTGTGTGTGTGTGTGTGTGTGTGTGTGTGTGTGTGTGTGACGCTGTAAACAACTTTGACAGCTATAGTTACAACAAGTCAAGGCGCTCTGAACCAATCAGAAACTAGGACAACGCTTCAACTCACACACTGTAAAAAACTAAATAAAATCGAAAAAAATCCTAATTTTCCAGTCAACTTTCTGCACAGGCTAAAACTAAAACTCTTTTAAGTCTGAAGGTAAACTGTCTACATATGAGCCAACTCATTATCTACTGTTGAGATAACGTATCATTCATAATGGACCTCCAAGTTCTGAGTTCTACATACTAAGAATTCCACAAAGTAAAACTCTGCCAACTTATTCATTTTTGTTCAGAAAGTTTTAACACGGTTTAAAGTTTGAGTCAACATGTGGACCGACTATTTGTTTGTTTTCTGTACGACAGAGAATTATTTGATGGCACGACTGTTATTGTTTGAAATTCTTAGTATGTAGAACTCAAAATTTGAAGTTACATTAACATTATGAATGATAAGTTATCTCAACAAAAGATGATAACTTTTCGTAACTTTTTTAAAATTTTTTATAGTGTACACTGACAAACACCAGAAGGACACTAGAAGGAAATCTACACACACACACACACACACACGCACACACACACGCACACACACACACACACACACACAATGACAGTTTGTTTTCCCTGTAAACTGAATCCAACAGATTTAAATTCCTTATGTACAATCTAGGTGACACTTTTACCCTTTAGAACCAATTGTCACTATTATAAAAATTCATCCAACTACATATGTAGACCTTAACAAACCCTATTCAAGTGTTAAATCCCATCTGAAAGCAATGTCACATCGCAAACCCGGCTTTTTCAAGCACTATATGCCACAGTAAAGCACTCTTCCAGCCAGGCTTAAATCTACGAAGAAAAACCGGCAAAGTATATCATTTATCATTACTTATATTGACACAAGACACACACACACACACACACACACACACACACACACACACACAAACGTACCTTTCGAAAAATCCGCTTTAAAACAACCCCTAAAGTGATCCAAATTTTCAATGGTAAAAATCCCAAGGCAAAGTGCACAGGGCCTCCGAAATGAGAGTCTCCCACACAGCACACACACACACCGTCAGAAATAGAGTGACACAGGCAGGACGGACAGACGAGGCCGCTATAAATATATCTGGTGCTGGGACTATTGAGAGAGGGGGAGGGGGACACAGAGAGGGGATAAGACCCTGTTTGGAGAATAAAATCGAGATTATACACACTACACACACACACACACACGTCAACGTACCTAGTTTACAGAGCCTAGGCTGTGGAAAGTAAGTTACACACACATAGCGTCTTAATGAAAGGGTTTTAAACGTGGTCAGCTGTGTGTGAAACACTTGTTTTCTGAAAGCTGAGATGACATAGATGTTTTTAAAAATGGTTAAGTGGATTTTGAGCCGCTGAAATCACACTATCGATCAATCTTCACTATATAGTTTGAGACGGACAAACTGTAGAACAAGAAAACGTTTTTATCTCAAGTTTACGAGAGACATTTTCCAGTTCCATATGAATGATAAGTTATCTCAACAGTAGATAATGAGTTGGCTCAAATGTAGACAGTTTACCTTCAGACCTTAAGAGTTTTAGTTTAAGCCTAAAATCTCAAATCTAAGTGGATATCCATTTTTTACAGTGCACACTGACACACACACACACACACACACAGAGGAGGACTCATCATCTACATTCTAGATATGAAACAAATTGTAAAGTGAAGAATCACTGATACGAATTTTGGAAGTGATGTAGCCTGAATACCAAAACACTGTGTAGGCCTGTGCGTGTGTGTGACTGCTTCTGTGTGTGTGTGTGTGTGTGTGTCTGCGTGTGTTTGTGTGTGTATGTGTCTGTTTCTGTATGTCTGCTTGTGTGTGTGTATGCGTGACTGTGTGTGTGTGCGTGACTGCCTGTGTGTGTGTCTGCTTGTATGTGTGTGTATGTGTCTGTTTCTGTGTGTCTGCTTGTGTGTGTGTGTGTGTTTCTGTGTGTCTGCTTCTGTGTGTGTGTGTTTCTGTGTGTCTACTTCTGTGTGTGTGTTTCTGTGTGTCTACTTCTGTGTGTGTGTGTGTGTGTTGCTAGGTGTTGAATGGACCCCCGGCTGTTCCTAGACACAGCGCGTCGCACTGAGCATGTGCAGAAGTGAAACACGTCAGCTGTCAGTGTGATGGACACACACAGCTGAGACAGTCAGCTGGTCACTGGGAGGAAGGGGCAGATTCAGCAACTACTGGCTCCAGGGAAATACTGTGTGTGTGTGTGTGTGTGTGTGAGTGTGAGTGTGTGTGTGTGAGTGTGTGTGTGTCAATGTGTAGCCACTAGCCTATAGCATTCAATTGCACCATTTTGAAAGAGAATTGTTTACTCTGTTGTTGTTGCCAGTGTATTTAAAGGAATACTTCACCCATACGGAACCGGCGTTCTATCATTATAAAATCACTATTATAATATAATGAATGAGGTTTTTCTTCCCTCAGTCTTCCCTTGGCCCAGCTGTCCTGTTAATCCATAACTCTTACTGTGATGTCACAAGAAGGAAACTGTAGGGTTAGACAGTGAGACCATAAAACACTCTTTCTGCCTTTTCTCAGGCTAAGATGATCCGATTTTTTTTTTTTTGCACATTTATACTAGCCTGGCATTCCCAGACCTGCCACTAGGCGCTGGCAAATTAAATTTGCTGCGCGTGTTGGTCTGGACACGCGCCGTTGAAGCTTTATCAAGAAAGCCAGAGATCTGGCTGGTGGTTTCAATTGGTTCTATCTAATATGGGCGGCCCAGAGCCCTTTATATGGTACTCTGGGGTGGACGTAACCGGATGACGACAGTGACGTGCATGCGACGTCGAAGCCGTGATAGTAAACATCAAAGATGGCTGCGGATATGTTGTGTGAGTTTGAGACTGCTTTGGCCTCGACCCTTTACGATTTGGAAGACGGCGCTCAAATCTTTCATTAGCAAGTAAGTGGAATGTTCTGTTTTGCCGACCGACAACGGCAAATGTTTAATTTAACAGATTAACAGCTGTTCGCTAAACAAAAGGGGCTTACGTCACCTTGTGCATCGCTCTGATTGGCTGTAGTGCTATCCAACTGCGTGCAGTGGCATTTGAAATGCACGAGTAGGAGCCGCCCCTTAAGTTGGAAATTACTATTGATCGTGGCCAGACCCTCTATCGTTCAAGATATCAGGGTCTGGATTTCCAGGCTACATGTATACTACATTGGATCTCCAAGTTCAATACACCTTCATATTCCAACCGGTGAAGTACGTCTTTAAGTAGAGACCACTCCAAATGTTCAGTGTCTCTCGTTTTACTATTTATAGGAATATGTTTGAGTAGAATGAACATTTTGGGTTTATGCTACTATTGACAACATTTCTACCACATTCACAGTACATTTTTTGTCATTAAAGAGCATTTCCATTAAGTTATGTAGAGAAAGATTTAAGACAAATCCAGACTGGTCTCTTCATTTATCCCGGGGCTGTATCTGCTGAGTCTTGTATTCTCTGGACGAAGCTGTTCCCATGGTCCGAGACATCTTCAAACACTTTCTTTGACTGGACCTAAATGACACCTTGTTGACCTTCTATTTTTTTGCATAACATTAACAGAGACCCGCCTCTTTATAGTGCTCTGTCTCCTGATTGGATAAGACGAGCGGGATTCTCGAAATTGTATCTGGCAATTACCGCAAAGTTGAATGACTGGGAGACCTGTGTTATGAACTGTGCATACTGTTTAAGTGATTGCTGTATGAATATAGATTGCTTTAACATGTATAACACTTCCCCTTTAACTAATTTGCTGCATTATGAGTCTCTGATGAACATTATTGAAACTCCTGGAAATGCTCAATTAAAGAAGTGCTCACTTACAGAGTTTTTTTCGGCTTGTCCGTCCATCGATCTGCGCGGAGTCTTCTTCAAACTTTGAACTAGTGTCCAGTCTCCCTGCGTTCTGAATCGCATACTTTCTACTATACAGTATGTAGAAAAAGATTTAGGATGTCCCGATTCTTGTGGCCAGATTTAGGATCATAGACATAATAAAGGATAGACGCCGCTTTGGGCGTTGAGCGCGAGAAATGCGGGCGCCATCTTGGACCGGTCACACGTTCCACTCAGTGTAGTCTGTTTGGCAGGTGGAATGAACTGTCAGCGCATGTAATTAATCATATCTCATTAAATACCAAACTGATTTTCACGTGGTTTTCTTTGCTGCAAAGATCATACATGTAGCTAAGATACAGGGCACAAGTTTCGACGTGTTTTAATATTCATTATTATGTCTATGTTTAGGATGGTTAGAAGTATCAAACCAAATACGAGACATCACTTCAGACTGTAGACTGTGGAGAAAGCAAAGCAAGATGTGACAGGAGGCAACACGGAAAAAGGATTTTTATTCATGAACTGTTTTACAAGCAGTCCAACACGCAACTTCCTACCTGTCTCCAAAATAAAAGAAAAACAAAAAAAAAAAATCATTGAAATAAAATTAATTTCATTATAATCATCATTGAATAATAATATTTATCACTTTTATATATCGGTATTATCATAACCTTTTAATGGCGACAATAACCCCAAAAAAGCCAGTAGTATTTGTGTGTTTGTCTGTGGCATATGAAAAAATAAAAATTATAAAAAAAAAAAAAAAAAAAAACGAAAAATTTCAAAGTAAAAGTGTATGATGTGTGTTAAACCAGAGGACACTTTGAGAGAGAGGGAAATGGATAGAGAGAGAGAGAGAGAGAGAAAGAGAGAGAGAGAGAAAGAGGGAGAGACAGCGCCCCCTATCCTCCGCCACGCGCAATAAATATGAAAAGATCAAAGAGTCCTGTATTTCAAAAAACAAAAATAATCTGGAACAATATCTAAAGTCATTTATGTGCAAGAGTTTTGAGCTGAAGTTTTTTTTTCACCACAAACAATTATACTCACATGGTAACCCCGCCCCGAAAAAAAAAAAACATTAAATTCCTTTTTTTTTAAATAAACCCTAGTAGAGCATTTTTGCCATTTCATTCATATACACATATATTTATATATACTTTGAAGTTTTTTTTTCCTATACGCCATCCTAGTTTTTTTGTGTTTTTTGTGTAGAAGCGTGTGAGATTTGAGCAGAAAAAAAAAATGAATGTGTTTGACAAGAGAAAAAAAAGTTAACAATTAACAATAAAAAGTCAATTGCAAGGAACATACAAAGCCATACTGAAGCACACGTATTCTCACACACACACACACACACACACACACACACAGGACACACACACACACAGGACATACATACAGTGAGAACGGACAGAAGAGTCAGATGGTGTGTGTGTGTGTGTGTGTGTGTGTGTGGAGAGTCCTGATGGCAACATTTAAACACACACACACACACACACACTTTAACACGCACCCCTTAACACTTATCTGGAAAAACTTTTGGTCAGTTTTGTACCCTTCAAAGATTCAAAGACACCCCCACAACTTCCACCGCAAAGTTTTTTGAGTGTATGTGTGTATGTGTGTGTGTGTGTAAGCGTCTGCATGTCCATGTGTGTGTGTGTGTGTGTGTGTGTGAGAGAGAACTTAAGCGTTTGCATGTTCATATCCTTGTATTTGTGTGTGTGTGTGTGTGTGGTTTTTTTAACACGTGTATTTTGGCTGTTGCCGAGTCCGCCGTGAGAAGGGTTCTTTCAACAAGAAGTAAAATAAAACATGCCCCCCCCCCCCCCCCCCGTTATGTTATCACCTCATAATCAGCAACAGTTGTTTGGCACATTGAACATCTATTAAGTAACACATCGGGCTAACAAAAAAATGAAGAAAAAAAGGTGCAATAATTATGACAACACAAATGTCCCTAACGACCGATAAAAAAACAAACAACCCCATTTAGGTTTTACAAAAATAAAAGACACCTTTTGAGAGGCGACATATCTCTCTATAAGACCGTAATAGTAATAGTAATAATAATATATTTCGACCCCCTGGCTGACTTGACTGGTTATTTTAAAAAGGCTAATAAAAACAAATCGATCAATCAACCAATCACAATGCACCAAATCCTTTTCCTACTGTAAGTCAATCAATATGTCATCAGCTCTGGAAATGCATGGATGGACGGACACACACACACACACGCAAGCACGTACATGCACACAGACACACGCACACACATACTTATATGCACACGAGGACACTGCTACTGCATGAGAACCAATAAAATACCCCTGAAGTTCACTGAAGGATTTACTTTGCTTTTAATTTAACACAACAAAGATTGTGTGCGTGTTTTTCTGCCCTTCAGTGAAACAATGTGAAAGTTAGAGGCTAAACTAAAACTCTTTAAATTTGAAGGGACCTTGATATCTTTTCATTTAAACCAACTAATTATCTTTTGCTGAGACGTTTTAGCGTCTGGTTAAGTTGCCTTGACAATGTGATTTCTTACAGTGTAGAGAGAACTACATGTAGAGAGCAGGAAGCTAGAAATGAGTGCAAAAAAAACTACAAAACCTTTTCAACCCTTCAAAATAAAATAAAACCTCCTCTTGACATGTAGTGCAGGTCTGTTAACTGTATTTAAGGGTGGATTGTTCCTTTAATTAGCTTCAGCTCTGTAGGCATTGTCTCCTGCGTTTGCGCACACACGTACACACACACACACACACACACACACACACACACACACAGAGAGAGACAGACAGACAGACAGACAGACACGATTATGATTTGTGAGCGATCAGAAAAGAATAATTAAGTTTTGGCCCTTTTAAGAATGAAGAGATTTTTCTTGACACAGTGCGTCTGAGAAAACTCGGCGCTAAGAATGATTGACAGCTTTCAGGTTCCTATACAAACACACCAACCTCCCTGTGAGAGACCATTCATTCAACAACTATGCATAATGGAATAAAACATTTTTTAATAAGACTCATAGCGCTCATTCATTTCTATCCTTCCTATTGCAGTGGGCCAGAGATAAAAGCTATTTCGATTCTGATTGCAATTGTCAGAACCGACAATACAAAAGCTTTGAACACTTTTCCCAGACATGGATTTAGCCTAGTGCTTGACTAAATGGGATTTCAAATGGAGATTACCCATTGAAAGTACAATTTAGTCCCGTAGGCTTAGTATAACAACATTCTGAGTGCAAAACGTAATTACTTTTACTTTGAAATTTTTGAGTTTTATATAAAAATAATTAATGGTATTATGCATTGTTGCTAAATTATCATCTCTTTCACTCCCTTCAAAAAAAAAAACTTAATTTTTCTTCATATACTTTTTCCCCATTTAAGCCAGAAACAGATTCACAGACAGTCAGACGGGAGATATTTCATCCCCGATTAAGAGGTTAACACATTTGGACTAAAACACTGAGAGAGATGCACAGAGAGGAGAGAGAGAGGGAGAGGGAGAGGGAGAGGGAGAGGGAGAGGGAGAGAGAGAGAGAGAGAGAGAGAGGGAGGGAGGGGGAGAGAGAGAGAGAGAGGGAGAGAGACAGAGAGGGAGACAGAGAGAGAGAGGGAGGGAGGGAGGGGCAGAGGGAGAAAGAGAGAGAGAGCGACAGAGAGAGAGAGAGAGCGAGAAATTCATATTTCATATTTACACTCTTAGCCTCACCCACACAACCACAAAAGCCCCAGAAATCTCATGTTTATATGTAAGTGTAGCCTTCTTCATAAATCATACACAATAGTTACTGTACACCGTTTCAGTTGTCCTTGGGTTTTTTTTTAATACAGCCTTCATGGCAACCAACCGGCAATCTGTCTGTTTTCGTCAGCCAATGGGTGGCAAGCAAGCTCAGTCGCTATGGTAACTTGCTGCTGTACAATAGCAATCAGGAGAGAGGAAAGAGTCATGTGTCTTCTTGTTGTTGTCTTTGTTGTACTTCCTTGTTTTGTTTTTTCTGCATTGAATTGAATGATCAACCGTTTTCACCATCAAACGAACGCCCTTACACACTTAACACCCCACACAAAGAAAAGTACACGATTGTCTCTCTGTATGTCTTTGTGGGTGTGTGGGTGTGTGTGTGTGTGTGTGTGTGTGTGTGTGTGTGTGTGTGTGTGGGTGTGTGTGTGTATGGGTTGGCCACCAAGCATGTCCGCCTGATGGTGACTCAAGTAAATGTATTGGCACTTCACGCACTTCAGTAACGAGGGAGGAATGGAGATGGAGAGAGAGAGAGAGAGAGAGAGAGAGAGACAGAAAAAGAGACATAGAGAGACAGAGAGAGAGAGAGACAGAAAAAGAGACAGAGAGAGAGAGAGAGAGAGAGAGAAGAGAGAAGAGAGAGAGAGAGAGAGAGAGAG
>OX442365.1:27738091-27740591 GCA_949357725.1 Hyperoplus immaculatus
CCCCGTGTCTCTGCATTTTAAAATGTCTGAGCCATTTCTCCTTCAGTGTGAAGACAGGACGGACAGACAGACAGACAGACAGACAGACAACGTTCATACACAGACACCGTGTCTCTCAGGGACACACGGACAAAGTGACACACACAGTAGACACACATAACATGAAGTTGATGTAGCGGTGTGCAATATACAATGCTGCTTGGTGATGGTGGTGTGAATGTTTGAATGTTAGTGTGTGTGTGTGTGTGTGTGTGTGTTTGACTGTGTGTGACTGTGTTTGACTGTGTGTGTGTGTGTGTACATACCCGTGACTCCCCCTCCCCCCTCCACTCCACTCTGTTGGGGAAGAGGTAGAAGTATCTCCGCTGCCACTGGGTGAGGAAAGGGTTCCCCAGCTTCAGCATGTAGCCGTGCATTATACAGTCCTTACCCAGCGCGTAGTCTGTGTACACACAAGGACAAAACACATGCTTCAAATAAGATCTGTCACTTTATTTTGAAAGGATGAATGGAAACAGCTACGTTCGTAAAGTTATACAATTATGATTTTGACAAAGGCAAATCGAAATTTTCAAATATCTAGGGAGATCTCGTAAAGGTACGTTTTACACAAGGACAAAACACATGGTTAAAAATAGGGGTGTAACAAATAAACGTATTGCTATTTGTCCCGAACTGCATCGTACCACAATAAGTAATTATGGAGTAAGTAGCGTCAAGGAGAGGTAAATATGCCAAATGAAAATGTGTCCTAATGGCACAGCTGTTTATTCTTGTGAACAAAGAAATTTCATATCACATTTTTTGAAATTTTACCTAGTTAAATAGAGTATATTGATTGATTGATTGATTGATTGACAGACAGACAGACAGACAGACAGACAGACAGGCAGGCAGGCAGGCAGACAGGCAGACAGGCAGACAGACAGACGTACCCTCCTCGTGGCCCAGCTGTTTATTCTTGGCTCTCTTCCTGGCTTCGTTCTTGTCTGTGTCTGAGTTGACAGCTTCATAGACCGTCTCTGCCACTTCCTGCTGCCAGCGCTCTGAGATCACCAGAGGAAAGTTCTTATACAGCTCCTGGTCACTGTCCAGCAACTACACAGGGAGAGAGAGAGACAGGCAGGCAGACAGACAGAAAGGCAGACAGGCAGACAGACAGAGAGACAGAGAGAGAGAGAGAAAGGAAGGCAGACAGACATACAGAAAGAAAGACAGGTAGAGAGACAGACAGACAGACAGACAGACAGACAGACAGGAAGGCAGACAGACATACAGAAAGAAAGACAGGTAGAGAGACAGACAGACAGACAGACATACAGAGAGAGAGAGAGAGAGAGACAGGAAGGCAGACAGACATACAGAAAGAAAGACAGGTAGAGAGACAGACAGACAGGTAGAGAGAGAGACAGACAGACATACATATATACAGACAGACAGACAGACAGACAGAAAAGGGAGACAGACAGACAGACAGAAAAGGGAGAGAAACAAGGACATAGATTAGTTAATGAAATCTGGTATGCTTTGTTTGATTTCTTTATTTTGAAGTTACTGTTTTATTGAGGACAAATGGCCACTACAAACACTTTGGGCCCAATTTGGACATTTTCACTAAGGGGTGTACTCACTTCTGTTGCCAGCACTTTAGACATTAATGGCTGTGTGTCGAGTTATTTTGAGGGGACAGTAAATGTACACTGTTATACAAGCTGTACACTGACTACTTTACATTGTATCAAAGTGTCATTTCTTCAGTGTTGTCCCATGAAAAGATATAATAAAATATTTGAAGAGATGTGGGGGGTGTACTCACTTTTGTGAGACACTGTATGTATATTGGGACTCATGAAAATTATTATTATTATTATTATTATTATTATTATTATTATTATTATTCGCACTTTAAAGGTGTAGTCAGTGATCCTGAGAATGTCTGTTGTCAAAATCACTTTGTCAAAATCAGAATATCTGCTCATGATCGGCTTACGGTGTGTGAGCTGAACATAAAAACAGGTGTTGATACACAGCCTAGGCTCTGTAAACTGGCATGTAAACAAAGGGGCTATTAACACTGGATTTTTACTTTCACTGATATCGACAAAAAGGGATTTTGACAACAAGCATTCTCAAATGAAAAAAATCACTGACTCCATCTTTAAAAGTATACCATGCAGCACTTTCCTGAGAAAACAAAGTCATACAACAAACTGCACTAGAATGAGTGGTAATGTCTAAATCATTTATTTACTAGTTAAACAGAATATGTTTTTAATACCTTGATGCCCTTGGTGTCTTCTTCATCAAAGGATCCGATGTCAAAAGCATCTGCTGCATTCACCTCTCCTCTGGGAGGGATTAAAGGAGGAGCATACTGTGGAGGAAGGAAAGAGAGAGAGAGAGGAGGGAGAGGGAGAGAGAGAGAGGGAGGGATAGATAGAGATAGATAGATAGATAGATAGATAGATAGATAGATAGATAGATAGATAGATAGATAGAT